>JAVGWX010000013.1:5816243-6048743 GCA_036924085.1 Ariolimax columbianus
GTTCTACCTTTGGAGAGTTTAATCTAGCAGAGCGATCGTTTCTTGTCCGGTCAACAGTGTAACTCTTTCCAGTTCTGTCAACAGTGTAACTCTTTCCAGTTCTGTCAACAGTTAAAGCTTTTCCAGTTCTGTCAACAGTTGAAACTTTTCATCTATGTCAATAGTTAAACCTTTTCCAGTCCTGTCAACAGTTAAACCTTTTCCAGTCCTGTCAACAGTCAAACCTTTTCCAGTCCTGTCAACAGTTAAACCTTTTCTAGTCCTGTCAACAGTTAAACCTTTTTCAGTCCTGTCAACAGTTGAACCTTTTTCAGTCCTGTCAACAGTTAAACCTTTTCCAGTTCTGCCAACAATCAAACGTTTTCCAGTCCTATCAACAGTTAAACTAGTTCGGTCTGCAGTTGAATTCTCGTAGTCCAGCCAACAGTTGAACTCTCTTAGTCCAGCCAACAATTGAACTCTTGTAGTCCAGCCAACAGTTGAACTCTCTTAGTCCAGCCAACAGTTGAACTCTTGTAGTCCAGCCAACAGTTGAACTCTTGTAGTCCAGCCAACAGTTGAACTCTTGTAGTCCAGCCAACAGTTGAACTCTTGTAGTCCAGGCAACAGTTGAACTCTCGTAGTCCAGCCAACAGTTGAACTCTTGTAGTCCAGCCAACAATTGAACTCTCGTAGTCCAGCCAACAGTTGAACTCTCGTAGTCCAGCCAACAGTTGAACTCTTGTAGTCCAGCCAACAATTGAACTCTCGTAGTCCAGCCAACAGTTGAACTCTTGTAGTCCAGCCAACAGTTGAACTCTCGTAGTCCAGCCAACAGTTGAACTCTCGTAGTCCAGCCAACAGTTGAACTCTCGTAGTCCAGCCAACAGTTGAACTCTTGTAGTCCAGCCAACTCTTTCCTGGACCGGAAGTGGTTAATGGTAGGGGCTCCTATGAACACCAATGCTGTGGTAGGCGCAGTTTTAGGGATTTCATTGTACGACCACGGTTAATTTATGAAGTGGGGCAACCAGTTCCCTTCCTATCTGCCTTTCCTTCCCCAGCAGTAAGCAAGGTACCCATTTACGGTGGGTCGACTGGAGCAAATCGATAATGGTAGCTACACCTCCCCACCTTTGCTGTGAACAGGAAGTGCTCTGCCCACTACGCAAGTCGGACTCTCGAAATCTCAGAAGAAAGCAACGAGTGTTCCGCGATCAGATGAGACCAACATGGACACGAGCACGTGAACATAGCGGCACAGGTAGAGCAGATAATCAACGACAGGACATTCATGTCGGTCTAAAAAAATCCTAACGGACGATATTCAGGTGTTTTAAATGATAGAGAGAGTGTCGAACAGAGCGGGCGACTTACGCGAACCTGTCCACATATACCCTAAACACACATGTGGGCCAACTGACTCGCGGACACATACCCTACACACACATGTGGGCCAACTGACTCGCGGACACATACCCTACACACATGTGGGCCAACTGACTCGCGGACACATACCCCACACACACATGTGGGCCAACTGACTCGCGGACACATACCCCACACACAAACTGGTAGATCACCCCCCCCCCCTCCCCACACATATCCCATACACAAACTGGTAGATCCACCCCCCTCACCACACATACCCCACACACAAACTGGTATATCACCCCCCCCCTCACCACACATACCCCACACACAAACTGGTAGATCACCCCCCTTCCCCACACATACCCCACACACAAACTGGTAGATCCACCCCCCCCCCCTCCTCACACATACCCCACACACAAACTGGTAGATCCACCCCACCCCCCTCCCCACACATACCCCACACACAAACTGGTAGATCATCCCCCCCTCACCACACATACCCCACACACAAACTGGTAGATCACCCCCCCCTTCCCCACACATACCCCACACACAAACTGGTAGATCCACCCCCCTCCCCACACATACCCCACACACAAACTGGTAGATCAGCCCCCCCTCCGCACACATACCCCACACACAAACTGGTAGATCCACCCCCTTCCCCACACATACCCCACACACAAACTGGTAGATCAGCCCCCCCCCCTCCACACACATACCCCACACACAAACTGGTAGATCCACCCCCTTCCCCACACATACCCCACACACAAACTGGTAGATCCACCCCCTTCCCCACACATACCCCACACACAAACTGGTAGATCAGCCCCCCCCTCCCCACACATACCCCACACACAAACTGGTAGATCCACCCCCTTCCCCACACATACCCCACACACAAACTGGTAGATCCACCCCCCTCCCCACACATACCCCACACACAAACTGGTAGATCACCCCCCCCTCCCCACACATACCCCACACACAAACTGATAGATCAGCCCCCCTCCCCACACATACCCCACACACAAACTGGTAGATCCACCCCCTTCCCCACACATACCCCACACACAAACTGGTAGATCAGCCCCCCCTCCCCACACATACACCACACACAAACTGGTAGATCCACCCCCTTCCCCACACATACCCCACACACAAACTGGTAGATCAGCCCCCCCCCCCTCCCCACACATACCCCACACACAAACTGGTAGATCCACCCCCTTCCCCACACATACCCCACACACAAACTGGTAGATCCACCCCCTTCCCCACACATACCCCACACACAAACTGGTAGATCAGCCCCCCCCCCTCCCCACACATACCCCACACACAAACTGGTAGATCCACCCCCTTCCCGACACATACCCCACACACAAACTGGTAGATCACCCCCCCCCCTCCCCACACACAAACTGGTAGATCACCCCCCCCCACACATACCCCACACACAAACTGGTAGATCCACCCCCCCCTCCCCACACATACCCCACACACAAACTGGTAGATCACCCCCCCCCCCCCCTCACCACACATACCCCACACACAAACTGGTAGATCCCCCCCCCCATCTCCCCACACATACACCCCACACATACCCCACACACAAACTGGTAGATCAGCCCCCCTCACCACACATACCCCGCACACAAAAGTATGTAATAGTTGATGTTGTGTACTTGATACAACACACAGGTACTCTGACACACAGGTACTCTCACACACAGGTACTACCACACACAGGTACTCTCACACACAGGTACTCTCACACACAGGTACTCTCACGCACAGGTACTCTCACACACAGGTACTCTCACACACAGGTACTCTCACACACCAAACTGAACAGCAAAGTCTCCGTGATCATCTGTGTCAGGGACCGACCTAGTCCACACATCGGGCGACAGGACGGCCGACTACTCGATCCATACTGGACAGTCCTTATCCACACATCGGGCTACAGGACGGCCGACTACTCGATCCATACGGGACAGTCCTTGTCCACACGTCGGGCGTACAGGACAGTCAATGAATATATTGCTGTCATATTCGGAATTCATCTCCTTTTAAACACGGCATGTTTGTATTTATTAGCGTTTGGTTATGCAGCAATTGTACATGTCAGCGGTTGGACAAGTCATGTTTGTGTGTGTCAGCGGTTGGACAAGTCATGTTTGTATGTGTCAGGTGTCAGTGGTTGGACAAGTCATGCTTGTACGTGTCAGTGTTTGTGTGTGAAGAAGCTCAGTTAGTCAAAAGACAAGAAAACTCTAACAAACAAACAAACAAACAAACAAGAACACGATATGTTGTCAGGACTACAGCGTCTGCAAATGGACAACCTTCACCTTGTTCTCAAGATGTGCAGACCTGCTGTGTCCAGCAAGTCCAGGTGCACTAGCTGCTCGGGAATTAGGCCCGCTGCTATCAAGACCACTCATGGGTTCGAGACGGATCCAAGTGGTTGTAAAAGGACACTACCGTTAGTCAGTGCCTGAGGTGTATATCACCTGTTGTTTGTCTTGTATTTCCTGCACACCTCTCACGTCTCTGAAGGTCATGGATGCCATCTTGTTTGAGTCGGGAAGTAACTAGTTTATATTCCCGCCTTTGGTAATGAGCATTCCTATTGGTTGAACTACGTGGTTCTCTCGTGCTACATGTAATATGGCACGTCACAGCTGCACCATTTGGGCAGAGACGCGACTGTGCAGTACATGTGTTTACCACGTGCGCGATTACTGTCACTAGAACTGTTCTTGAAGCTCTCTTTGTTTACAGATTACTAGCTTCTTAGTTTCAAAACATATCATAGATGTAGGGAAACTCAAGATCATCAGTTGGTACGAACATACATAAATAATGGCCCATTGACCGTTGCAGTATAAAAACAACATGACCCCACCGTTACGGACACCAAAGCCGTCGCCACGGACAAAGACCAACCGAAAGCAACAAACAAATCACAACAAAAACCAAGAAATAATCGATACAATGCAGTTTGAGTTGGCAGCCATTACCAAGAAGTGGCCAGGGACGCGTGAGTCACGGTATGCCAGTTATGAAAATCGTAGACTAAACAGGAAAATGGTCAATAGGATTGATTGCACGTAGAATGAATGTAAATGTAAAAGTGCGCTCTTAATACAATCGTTGAAAACAAATATAGGTAATGGAGAGTTCCATGAGTTATGGACTAAACTAGCGTTGTTTGTCTTTTTGGACACGAGCATTCAGGTATGTGTTATGGTGTCTGCTTGAGGATGGGAAGTAAATCGATCTATCAAAATGTCTGAATCGAACTATATCTGAATGTCACTGTTACAAGCTGAGGAAAAAAGCCAAACTTGGCAAATGACATACATATTTTCGGTATTGCTCAGCTGACCGTAACTTGAAAGGACCCATAACCCTAACCGTAACCCTAACCTTAACCCTAACCGTAACCCTAACCCTAAAGGGAATGTTGTCTCTGTTGTTCGATATATATGATCTCAAAGACCGCAGGTATTTGCCTGTGCAGTGGCGTCCCTTATTGGCCTACAATGTTGGCGCGCTCATGTAGCGCCCTTGACAAGTAATGTGACAGCTCCCACCTAAGCATACGTTTTCTTTCAACGCACGTGATCAATTATTCTTCCAATCAATTTTCGACCACCGAGAAAGCTGATCTGTTAATTGATGAACTCTGGTCTTGAGAAGGGCGGAGTAGCCAAGTCCAGACTCTGACAACTTGGCCAGCGTGGGAGGTAGCTGCAATACGTGGGTTCGTCAGTAATAGCCAGGACTAGGAATACTAATAAGCAAGGGTCGACAATGTCTGTATGTGCCCAGCCTGGAATCGGGTTCACTGGCATTCACATGAGATAGGACTAATTCTAGGTAATGCAAGTTTCGTTTGTCCTAGTCTTCAAATTAAGAGGAGAGAGAGAGAGAGAGAGAGAGAGAGAGAGAGAGAGAGAGAGAGGGAAGAGAGGGGGAAAGAGGCAGGGTAATACAGACAGAGTAATGCAATGACAGTCAGACAAAGCAATAGAACGACATAGACAGAGCAATAGAACGATAAAGACATACAGAGCAATAGAAGAGTAGAGACAGACATAAAAATACAACGACAGAGACACACAGAACAATAGAGCAACAGAGACAGACATTGTAAAATAATGACAGTGAAACAGTGAGAGAAAGAGACTCAGTAGTAGAATAATAGAAACAGTAATAAAGTGACAGAAAAACAATGACAGAAATTGAGATACGCAGAAAGAGAGATCGACAGATGAGCGGCGAACAAAGGGAGAAATAGTCAGACAAAGACAAAGAAACCCAGATAAATAGAAACAAATAGACAGACCGAAGAGCAGGCAGGCAGAAAGAGAAAGAAAAAAGATATATATATATACACACACACACACACAATGATTTGGACAATGATTCGCTGATCTAATCTACAAACATTGTTTTGTTTTGTTCAACAATCTACAAACATTGTTTTGTTTTGTTCAACAATCTACAAACATTGTTTTGTTTTGTTCAACAATCTACAAACATTGTTTTGTTTTGTTCAACAATCTACAAACATTGTTTTGTTTTGTTCAACAATCTACATCATTGTTTTGTTTTGTTCAACAATCTACAAACTTTGTTTTGTTTTGTTCAATAATCTACAAACAGTGTTTTGTTTGGCTCACCGATCTAATGTCAGTAACATGTCCTTTACAGAACCTCACTTCTTACAACCGCCACCTATTTGGCTGTTATCAGTTTCGTGGCAAGTGTGCAGTACGGTAGGTTGCCATCACTTTCCGTTCGTGGAGGAGCGAAGAATATCCATATCTGCCAAACTGGACACGAGCGTGATTCGAACCAGGTGCGTTGGGATTGGGGAACGAGCGTTTCACCCCTAGGCCACGCAATTCACAAATCTAGAAATTCCATATTTGTGGTTCATTATTCTACAAACACTGTTTTTTATTCACCAATCTGCAAATCCTTTTTGTTTTAGTTCAACAATCTACAAACATTGTTTAGTTTTATTCAACAATCTACAAACATTGTTTTGTTTTGGTTCAACAATCTACAAACATTGTTTTGTTTTGTTCAAAAACGTGATCCCCGTAGTAGTGAACATCACGCATTTGAAGCTAAGTATAGCCCCACCGCCTGGAGGACCCGGTCCACCTTCATCAACACGCTCGTAATGGGAAGAAAGCCACTGCAACCCGCCACTTAACGTCCTTTTCAGGGTGCACGAAACAGTAAACTACTCATTGTGGATATTCACATCAACAACATCCACGTTCATCCATGACTGTTGTTGTATCGATATTTTCCATTGTATCCTCGTTCATCCAGGGCCATTATTGTAGACACTGGTTTATTTTCACATTGGGCTGCAGCCAAATGTGGCAGGGATGCTTCATAGGATTTCTTACCTGCTCTGATATAATTTTTAAAAAAAGACTCAGGTTGGACGGAGCGTACCTTCACTAAGAGAATGTTGAATCAGGAGCGCACCTTCGCTAAGAGAAGGTTGAATCAGGAGCGTAACTTCACTAAGAGAAGGTTGAATCAGGAGCGTACCTTTTATTACGAGAAGGTTGAATCAGGAGCGCACCTTCACTAAGAGAAGGTTTAATCAGGAGCGTACCTTTTATTACGAGAAGGTTGAATCAGGAGCGCACCTTCACTAAGAGAAGGTTGAATCAGGAGCGTACCTTCACTAAGAGAAGGTTGAATCAGGAGCGTACCTTTTATTACGAGAAGGTTGAATCAGGAGCGCACCTTCACTAAGAGAAGGTTGAATCAGAAGCGCACCTTCACTAAGAGAAGGTTGAATCAGAAGAGTACCTTTTATTACGAGAAGGTTGAATCAGTAGCGCACCTTCACTAAGAGAAGATTGAATCAGGAGCGTACCTTTTATTACGAGAAGGTTGAATCAGGAGCGCACCTTCACTAAGAGAAGATTGAATCAGGAGCGTACCTTTTATTACGAGAAGGTTGAATCAGGAGCGCACCTTCACTATGAGAAGGTTGAATCAGGAGCGTACCTTCACTAAGAGAAGGTTGAATCAGGAGCGTACATTCACTAAGAGAAGGTTGAATCAGAAGAGTACCTTTTATTACGAGAAGGTTGAATCAGTAGCGCACCTTCACTAAGAGAAGATTGAATCAGGAGCGTACCTTTTATTACGAGAAGGTTGAATCAGGAGCGCACCTTCACTATGAGAAGGTTGAATCAGGAGCGTACCTTTTATTACGAGAAGGTTGAATCAGGAGCGCACCTTCACTATGAGAAGGTTGAATCAGGAGCGCACCTTCACTACGAGAAGGTTGAATCAGGAGCGTACCTTTTATTACGAGAAGGTTGAATCAGGAGCGCACCTTCACTATGAGAAGGTTGAATCAGGAGCGTACCTTCACTAAGAGAAGGTTGAATCAGAAGAGTACCTTTTATTACGAGAAGGTTGAATCAGGAGCGCACCTTCACTAAGATAATGTTAAATCAGGAGAGTACTTCAGCAAAGAGAAGGTTGAATCAGAAGAGTACTTCAGCAAAGAGAAGGTTGAATCAAGAGAGTACTTCAGCAAAGAGAAGGCTGAATAAGGAGAGTACTTCAGCAAAGAGAAGGTTGAATCAAGAGAGTACTTCAGCAAAGAGAAGGTTGAATCAGGAGAGTACTTCAGCAAAGAGAAGGTTGAATCAGGAGAGTACTTCAGCAAAGAGAAGGTTGAATCAGAAACGAATTCCTGACCTTTCCTAACAGCCGACCAGAATCCACTTGTAATTGCCGAGACAGGGACTCGAACCCAGATACGTTTCGGCGGGAAGCACTCTACGAACTCTGCTACGCAGAGCCATGTAAAATGAACGACCGGCTCTGACCTTGACCTGTGCAAAGGTTGGGTCTAATTCAGCCTTACAAACATGTCATAAAAGTCGACTAAAGAGGGTTGTTCGTTGGGATTGCAACTGCGTTATATCAAACATATTACACGAGAAACAACCATTGGAAATAAGCAAAGCGCTTTGACATATCAATCTGTAATGAGTCAACTACAGTGGTAGTCCTATGCTCCGCACGGGGGTGACATAAACACAGATCTGACCTGTCCACACAAGTTAGCATTCACCATGTGTGTATGCCACCAACCATCATTTGACAAGGCCAGTACTGGTAGACCTGCTGTTACCGTCACCACCCAGACAGGATGAGTTTATTGTGCGTGCCAAGGGTCGACCGGGGACAGCTGTTGCCCACAGATCTCCCCTCTCGATACAGCTGGTTGGACCCACATAATGACCTCGCCTGAGCTTGCTAACCGATGGCTGCTGTGCGCCTGCTGGCCGTGCACCCACCTTCTTGCCCCTAATTGGGTACACCGTTACAAAAAATTGAGTGCAGCTGTAGTTAGTCGCCTTCGCCAGCCTTCGAGTTGGTGTGTGTGTTATTTCCTGCAGTGAAACGATACATTTTTCTTAAAGGGTAAAAGTACCATCGCATACACTGCTGTGGGAGATGAAGTGCAATAGATGTCAGTGTAGCACGTCTCAAATACAGATGAGGTCAGGTGACCAGTTTCATTCCTCTTTGGCTTCTCTTCCCTAACCCTAAGGATGGTGTGCCGTTACAGCGGGGTAGTCTGGAGCATTTCGCTTTCATGAAATGATCAATGGATGCAACATAGGCGATTATAATTGCTTCTCTATTGGGATATGTGATTACGAAGTTATAAATGACATCCAAAATATCCCACTTGTTCCAGGACATGACATCTAACATATCCCACTTGTTCCAGGACATGACATCCAACTTGTTCCAGGACATGACATCCCACTTGTTCCAGGACATGACATCCCACTTGTTCCAGGACATGACATCCAACACATCCCACTTGTTCCAGGACATGACATCCAACACATCCCACTTGTTGCCGGACATGACATCCAACATATCCCACTTGTTCCAGGACATGACATCCAACATATCCCACTTGTTCCTGGACATGACATCCAACATATCTCACTTATTCCAGGACATGACATCCAACACATCCCACTTGTTCCAGGACATGACATCCAACACATCCCACTTGTTCCAGGACATGACATCCAACACATCCCACTTGTTGCAGGACATGACATCCAACATATCCCACTTGTTCCAGGACATGACATCCAACATATCCCACTTGTTCCTGGACTTGACATCCAACATATCCCACTTGTTCCAGGACATGACATCCAACATATCAAACTTGTTCCAGGACATGACGTCCAACATATCCCACTTGTTCCAGGACATGACATCCAACATATCCCACTTGTTCCAGGACATGACATCCAACACATCCCACTTGTTCCAGGACATGACATCCAACATATCCCACTTGTTCCAGGACATGACATCCAACACATCCCACTTGTTCCAGGACATGACATCCAACACATTCCACTTGTTCCAGGACATGACATCCAACATATCCCACTTGTTCCAGGACATGACATCCAACATATCCCACTTGTTCCTGGACATGACATCCAACATATCCCACTTGTTCCAGGACATGACATCCAACACATCCCACTTGTTCCAGGACATGACATCCAACACATCCCACTTGTTCCAGGACATGACATCCAACATATCCCACTTGTTCCAGGACATGACATCCAACATATCCCACTTGTTCCAGGACATGACATCCAACATATCCCACTTGTTCCAGGACATGACATCCAACATATCCCACTTGTTCCAGGACATGACATCCAACATATCCCACTTGTTCCAGGACATGACATCCAACATATCCCACTTGTTCCAGGACATGACATCCAACATATCCCACTTGTTCCAGGACATGACATCCAACATATCCCACTTGTTCCCGGACAAGCCCTCCAACATATCCCACTTGATCCCGGACAAGCCCTCCAACATATCCCACTTTATCCCGGACAAGCCCTCCAACATATCCCACTTGTTCCATGACATGACATCCAACATGTTCTGGGACATGACATCCAACTCAGTCTGTAGTCCTTGACGTCACTCTCGTATTGGTGATCATCATCATCATCATCATCTAGTACCATGCCAAGTGGAGTTGACGATCATTTCCTTCCTTCCTCTCAGCCCCTTAAATGCGCTATGTTTTCACATCCAACATGTCATGCCATATATTCTTTCTGTATACCTTGCTTCGCTTGACCCCCATCTCTCACGCTGTCTTCTAGTCTGAAAAGATTTCAAATAAACTTGACATTTTCGGTCCTTGTTGAACTTGGCAGTGATCCTAGCAAATATTTGTCTTGTAATAGACAACATACCTTCATTTGATTTCTGAGCTGTCTTGTTATAGCCAGCATACCTTCATTTGATTTCTGAGCTGTCTAAAATATTTGTCTTGTAATAGCCAGCATACCTTCATTTGATTTCTGAGCTGTCTGAAATATTTGTCTTGTAATAGCCAGCATACCTTATTTTGATTTCAGAGCTGTCTAAAATATTTGTCTTGTAATAGCCAGCATACCTTCATTTGATTTCTGAGCTGTCTGAAATATTTGTCTTGTAATAGCCAGCATACCTTATTTTGATTTCTGAGCTGTCTAAAATATTTGTCTTGTAATAGCCAGCATACCTTATTTTGATTTCAGAGCTGTCTAAAATATTTGTCTTGTAATAGCCAGCTACCTTCATTTGATTTCTGAGCTGTCTAAAATATTTGTCTTGTAATAGCCAGCATACCTTATTTTGATTTCAGAGCTGTCTGCTACTCTCCCTATTTACCACATCTCCGTGGATGCCGTTCATTTTCCTGTTTGATTATTTATCGTACAAAGCTCGAATTCGTAAAGCAACATTGGATATACTGCAGAACTGTCTCACTCTCCTTCTCTCTCTCTCTCTCTCTCTCTCTCTCTCTCTCTCTCTCTCATTCTTTTCCCCATTATCTCTCTCTTATTTGTTCTCTCTCATTCTCTCTCTCTCATTCTCTCTCTCTCTCATTCTCCCCTATCTCTTCCAATCGTCCACAAACTTTCTCATTCTTACCTCTCATTCCATCTCCCTTATTCCATATGTCTCTCTCAACCTATTTCACATTCCCCTTTCTCTCATTTCTCCCTCATCTCTGTTATTCTTTTCCTCTCTTTCCATCTCTCTCTCATTCCTTCCTCATCTGTCATTCCCCCTCATCTCTGTTATTCCTTCAATCTCTTTCCATCTCTCTATTCCTCTCTCTTTATATCACTCTCTCATTCCTCTCTCTTTTCATCACTCTCTCATCCCACTCTCTACATCACTCTCTCATTCCTCTTTCTTTCTCTCTCTTTCCTTCCTCTATAATTTGTAACCAACAACCTCATCGCCAGCACCACTGAGGTCCAAATTCACATCACCACTCTCACTATAACCACATCATTTTAATTAGCAACATCACCCTCGCCAAAAGTACCATGTTTCACACCACTACCTCGCCATCACAACTACCACCTACATCCACACCACCACCTCGCCATCACAACTACCACCTACATCCACACCACCACCTCGCCATCACAACTACCACCTACATCCACACCAAAACTAACCAGCATCATAAGCAGCCAAACTAAAAACACGTACTACCCGAGCAGCCAAACTAAAAACACGTACTACCCGAGCAGCCAAACTAAAAATATGTACTACCCGAGCAGCCAAACTAAAAACATGTACTACCCGAGCAGCCAAACTAAAAACACGTACTACCCGAGCAGCCAAACTAAAAACACGTACTACCCGAGCAGCCAAACTAAAAATACGTACTACCCGAGCAGCCAAACTAAAAACATGTACTACCCGAGCAACCAAAACCGAAACATCTCCTGTACAACTGGGAATCACTATCTACCTGAATCACTTATCATCATATCTGTCACAACAGTGTCTCCTCTGTTTGCATGTCTACCTGAATCACTTATCATCATATCTGTCACAACAGTGTCTCCTCTGTTTGCATGTCTACAGTATTTAATTTCGCACAATTGTTACTGAAATTTGTTCCTCTTGATTCAGCCACCCTCCAAAATCTCCACAAATGTGTTTTTCACAGTTTATGATGCCATTAAAGCAAGCAGCGCTTCTGTAAATCCATGTTTCTAGTTCTCCTTTCGTTCCATTTGTGAATTCTGTCCACACTTTCGCGCTTAACACAATGAAGAGACAATAGGAACTTGGCCATTCTCATTTGGATCTCACCATAGAGGGTTTGAGTTGAGCTATATTTGTGCTGAGGGGAATAGATTACCTAATGTTCGGGGCAATGCCCAACCAGTCCATTTCTGTGTATAGGAGATGTGGGCTGGATCTTTGCCCCTCATATGTACACGTGGCTACAGTTAGTCACACTGTGGGCTGCCTCAACTGTGGGTCTGTGTGTGTCTACTGTCTTACAAGTGTGTGTGTGTGTATGCTGTCTTACACGTGTGTGGGTGTGTGTGCTGTCTTACAAGTGTGTGTGTGTGTGTATACTGTCTTACAAGTGCGTATATGTGTGCTGTCTTACAAGTGTGTGTGCTGTCTTACAAGTGTGTGCTGTCTTACAAGTGTGTGTGTACTGTCTTACAAGTGTGTGGGCTGTCTTACAAGTGTGTGTGTGTATTGTCTTACAAGTGTGTGTGTGTACTGTCTTACAAGTGTGTGTGTGTGTGTATACTGTATTACAAGTGTGAGTGTGTGCGTGTGTATGAAGTGTGTGTGTGTGTGCGTGTGTGCTGTCTAACAAGTGTATGTGTACTGTCTTACAAGTGTGTGCATGTGTATTGTCTTACAAGTGTGTGTGTGTACTGTATTACACGTGTGTGTGTGTGTGTGTGTACTGTCTTACAAGTGTGTGTGTGTGTACTGTCTTACAAGTGTGTGTGTGTGTAATGTCTTTCAAGTCTGTGTGTGTATGTACTGTCTTACAAGTGTGTATATGTATGCTGTCTTACAAGTCTGTCTGTGCTGTCTCAACAGTGTGCGGGTGTGTACTGCAGCTGAATGTGGGTTGATGTAAAAGAAATGTGTGTGTTCTCTCACCTGTGTGGGCGTGTGTACTGTACCTGTTCGTACACTCACAACTGTGTGGGGTGTGTACTGTACCTGTTTGTATACTCTCACCTGTTGGTACACTCTCACTTGTGTGGGAGTGTGTACTGTAATTGTTCGTACACTCTAACCTGTGTGGGGTGTGTACTGTACCTGGTTTTATACTCTCAACTGTTGGTACACTCTCACCTGTGTGGGAGTGTGTGTACTGTACCTGTACGTACACTCTCACCTGTTCGTGCACTCTCACCTGTTTGGCAGTGTGTACCGTACCTGTTCGTACACTCTCACCTGTGTGGGCGTGTGTACTGTACCTGTTCGTGCTCTCTCACATGTGTGAGAGTGTGTACTAGAGATAATGTAGCTCTCTCACCTGTGTATCTATATATTCAAGCTATGACTGCCCTCTCACCTGTGTAGGTGTATGCGTACTACAGGTGTGCTAACACATCTGTATGGATGTATGTAGCGTGTACAGAAACTGTTCCTGACCATGAACACGTCCGTTGCAGATTGTCTGCGGATGTTAATCCCTAGGCTTGGAAAATACATTGACTGTATGGCGTGGCTGGGCTGTAAAATTGTCAGCGTGCATCAAGTGCAGATACGAGAGTGTTTCAACCAGTGACATCTTTATATGACACCAATTTATCAGTATACATATCAGGACGCATGGACGGACTAGAATTGATACTGCGCAGATAGTGCTCTGATCTGCAGTGGCGGAATATATTAGAACAGCTTGGTCGTGCTTGTTGGGACTTGATTGTTGGAGGGAGAGATCTTCAAGAAGAGCTCGTTATTAACTACAGACCAGGTGTCCCGGGCACAAGTCCCGTTTATAAACTGTGTGGTATATTGGAAATATGGGTACTTGTGTCTTATTTCACCCCAAACAGTTCCATGGGTTCACATCATATTTCACTAGAATTCCATTCCGGGTTAATGGGAGGGACAGTTCCATATAATTTTACTTTAAATAAATAAGTCAAGACTGAGATAAATACAGAAGTGTAGGAACGAGGGTTTTATTCTATGCTGCGAGGCGTTAGGGTTATATTCTGTGTTGCGAGAGGTTAGTGTTGCGGTTAGGTTATGGTTAGGGTTGTGGTTAGGTTAGGGTTGTGGTTATGTTAGGTAGGGTTAGAGTTGTGGTTAGGTTATGGTTGTGGTTAGGTTAGGGTTGTGGTTAGGTTAGGGTTGTGGATAGGTTAGGGTTAGTGTTGTGGTTAGGTTAGGGTTGTGGTTAGGTTAGGGTTGTGGTTATGTTAGGTAGGGTTAGAGTTGTGGTTAGGTTATGGTTAGGGTTGTGGTTAGGTTAGGGTTGTGGTTATGTTAGGTATGGTTAGGGTTGTGGTTAGGTAAGGTTAGGGTTGTGGTTAGGGTTGTGGTTAGGTTAGGGTTGTGGTTAGGTTAGGTAAGGTTGTGGTTAGGTTAGGGTTGTGGTTAGGTTAGGGTTTTGGTTAGGTTAGGGTTGGGGGTAAGTTAGGGTTATGGTAAGGTTAGGGTTAGGGTTGTGGTTAGGTAAGGTAGGGTTAGGGTTGTGGTTATGTTAGGGGCTGTGGTTATGTTAGGGGTTGTGGTTAGGTTAGGTAGGGTTAGGGTTGTGGTTAGGTTAGGGTTAGTGTTGTGGTTAGGGTTGTGGTAAGGTTAGGGTTAGGGTTGTGGTTAGGTTAGGTAGGGTTAGGGTTGTGGTTAGGTTAGGTAAGGTTAGGGTTGTGGTTAGGTTAGGGTTGTGGTTAGGTTAGGGTTGTGGTTAGGTTAGGGTTGTGGTAAGGTTAGGGTTAGGGTTGTGGTTAGGTTAGGTAGGGTTAGGGTTGTGGTTAGGTTAGGGTTGTGGTTATGTTAGGGGTTGTGGTTAGGTTAGGTAGGGTTAGGGTTGTGGTTAAGTTAGGTAAGGTTAGGGTTGTGGTTAGGTTAGGGTTGTGGTTAGGTTAGGGTTGTAGTTAGGTTAGGGTTGTGGTTATGTTAGGGTTGTGGTTAGGTTAGGGTTGTGGTTATGTTAAGGTTGTGGTTATGTTAGGGTTAGTGTTGTGGTTAGGTTATGGTTGTGGTTAGGTTAGGGTTGTAGTTAGGTTAGGTAGGGTTAGGGTTGTGGTTATGTTAGGTAGGGTCAGGGTTGTGATTATGTTAGAGTTGTGGTTATGTTAGGTAGGGTTAGGGTTGTGGTTATGTTAGGTAGGGTTAGGGTTGTGGTTATGTTAGGGTTGTGGTTATGTTAGGGTTGTGGTTACGTTAGGGTTGTGGTTAGGTTAGGGTTGTGGTTAGGATAGAGTTGTGGTTAGGTTAGGGTTGTGGTTATGTTAGGGTTGTGGTTATGTTAGGATTGTGGTTAGGTTAGGGTTGTGGTTAGGATAGGGTTGTGGTTAGGTTAGGGTTGTGGTTATGTTAGGGTTGTGGTTATGTTAGGGTTGTGGTTATGTTAGGGTTGTGGTTATGTTAGGGTTGTGGTTAGGTTAGGGTTGTGGTTAGGATAGGGTTGTGGTTAGGATAGGGTTGTGGTTAGGTTAGGGTTGTGGTTAGGTTAGGGTTGTGGTTAGGATAGGGTTGTGGTTAGGATAGGGTTGTGGTTAGGTTAGGGTTGTGGTTATGTTAGGGTTGTGGTTAGGTTAGGTTTAGAAATGGTGTTAGGTTTAGGATTACGTTAGGATTAGGGCTAGGTTTAGGGTTGGATTTATGGCTAGGTTTATGGTTATTGCTAGGGTTAGGGTTATGGTTAGATAACACAGATGTTATGACATCGTCTGACAGCATGGATAATCCCATGCTGCTGTAGAAACTGGATGCTACTCTCCTTATCATGAACCAGCGTTGACAGATTCAATAATTTCATGGCTAAGACGGCAGGAAAGAGGGGAATCAGAAGCAGACATGTTCGTCTGTTCTCGCAGGAAGTTTTGACACTTCTAGTAGTTTAAAAAAAATGAATTATTCTGTGACGTCACTACCTCAAATTCGTTGCTAAAAATATATATTTCTTTTGTTTGGGGTGAATCAAGACGCAAGTACCGAAATGTGCCGTTCGGCTAACATTGTTCATGACTTACGGCACACTATGTCTGATGTGGACAGGATGACACCGGCCGACTTTACTCCCCACACTTGCTCTGATACCCACATTTTATTAGGCTGGGTCGATTGCAAAAATATCCGGCATCAATTGGGGAATAAACCTACATCGCTCGGCTGGGCAGTCAGTGTACTAACCACCGTGGCACCATGCATGAATAATGGAAGCTTGATGGAAGATCTAGTCACATGGCCGGCACTGCTTTCTTGGATCACGTCCGGGCAGTGTTATCCTAGACCTCCGCTTTAATGACACGGGTTTATGATCCCTTCCTCGCTGCAATTCAATAGGTAACTATAAATCGGGTAACCATTTTAGAGCTCGGTCGACTTGGACGCGTCGATAGCGAGGATCGAACGTGGTAGTTATGCAACGAAGAGCGGGGGCTCTTACTACCTATATGGCCTAGTTCAAGCTAGCACCACGGGTTTACTTTGGTTTGTTACTTATACAATAACGATATTACTGCACTACAAGCAGACACATAGGTGCTCAGTCTCCCTCAGGAAGTGGCATCAGTTATGGATCTTGCAGGTCGATGGTTGTATATACTCTTGCTCCCTCCTCTCTGACACCACCTCAAACCCGTGCAATATGCGGAATACGTATTCATCAATTATAATTACGTCATTTAACGTCTAGAGACGTACAGACTTGACTTTTGTATGTGTTAGTGAGGCGATGTATAATGGCACACAGACTTGGCTTTTGTATGTGTTAGTGAGGCGATGTGTAATGACACACAGACTTGGCTTTTGTATGTGTTAGTGAGGCGATGTGTAATGACACACAGACTTGGCTTTTGTATGTGTTAGTGAGGCGATGTGTAATGACACACAGACTTGACTTTTGTATGTGTTAGTGAAGCGATGTGTAGCGACATACAGACTTGACTTCTGTATGTGTTAGTGAAGCGATGTGTAGCGACATACAGACTTGACTTCTGTATGTGTTTAAAGGCAATAATGATTTTGTCTTTCTTCTACTCATCTGCTGATGCCTCTAGGACATCTTGAGGAGAACACAGTAAGAAAACGTGTGTCTGTTTCTCTGCTTGAACACAGAAAGTAGACTTGTGTATGTTTCTCTGTTAGAACACAGAAAGAAAACTTGTGTCTGTTTCTCTGCTTGAGCACATAAAGTAGACTTGTGTCTGTTTCTCTGCTTGAACACAGAAAGTAGACTTGTGTATGTTTCTCTGTTAGAACACAGAAAGAAAACTTGTGTCTGTTTCTCTGCGTGAGCACAGAAAGTAGACTTGTGTATGTTTCTCTGTTAGAACACAGAAAGAAGACTTTTGTCTGTTTCTCTGCTTGAACACAGTAAGAAAACGTGTGTCTGTTTCTCTGCTTGAACACAGAAAGTAGACTTGTGTATGTTTCTCTGCTTCTATCTACGCTGATGTATCTGTAAGGGTAATATGATTGATTGTTTGATTGATTGATTGATTGGCATAGGGCCACCACTACAGCCTGCTACTTTATATGAAGATTGTAAGCATGTATTGGTAGTGACGGTTTCAATATCAATGGTTGCTTGCCCCATTAACACCCCTCTTTAGCAGCCGTGATGACATCGATGGGAGATTACAGCTGCCCTGTAGTGTTAACTACGAGCTTCTCTGTACTGTGCTGTTAACTTTTTTATTCCCACATGTGTTGTGTTGTATTCTTCCCTTCTGACACCATTACTATAACTCTGTCTTTGTAGTTTGTAAATAACTTCTGTTTTTAATTCGATCTTATCTTCACCGTATGGCACTTTCAATGGCACATTATTCTTCCTTATTTGCCTCCCAGTGGCGTTTCACTTATCTGCCGAGCGGTGGGCACATCTTACAAGAGACTCTTGGGGTGGGGGAACCTTATCAAGAAATCTCTTTAGACCTTGACGACTTTGACATGTAACAACAAGTTTGTGCACATTGGTGTCACCATCTTGTGCCAGTCAGTAACATGTTGACCGAATAGTTGATTGATTGAATGATTAATTGATTCACTTTTTCGCTTTAAGTGAAGCTCAATGTCATCATTACAGATGCTCCCTTATAGGAAGCCTTATGCGATCATTTGCAGTGGCGGCTCCAATAACAATGGTTTGACGTGATGAGGTTGCTAGCCCACTCATATCCCTAATTCGTCAACTTTAATGGCATGCGTGTAACGTTACAGTGGTCTTATTCGTTTCAACCTGGGGATACCACTCGGGCCCGAATGGACGGACAATCAATAAACAAACACTGGAACTGGGGTTTGTACCTTAAAATGTCCAGACTTTCGCTGGTAATTAAAAAGGGCTAGCGAGAAGGAGCAGATGGGAGAGAATCCTAACTCTTAGACCAGTAAAGTTGTCGTTCTTCGGGCGTGTTGTGGGAAAGTGATCGCCAGAACACGCTGGAACCAGGAGCGTTTTCTAGGGGTAAAACATCGAGAGCGACATGGAGACGACTATCGATAGTTTCACATCATCGGCTGGAAGAGAGTAAGCAACAGAGTTAATAAAGAGTTGTTCTATTTGGGACCACGAAGAGTAGTTCTCAGTAGGAATCCATACAGAGTTGTTCTATGACGGTCCACGAAGATTTCTATCAGGATCTACGAAGAGTCATATGAGCGACCACGAAAAATCACGTAAGAGTCCTCGAAGAATTGTATGAGAACCCATGAAGAGTCATGTGCGAGTCCTAGAAGAATTATATGAGGGCCCACGAAGAGTCATGTAAGCGTCCACGAAGGGTCCTATTAGTGCCGAGAAAGAACCATGGAAGAGTCCACAAATCGTCTTAAGAGGGCACATGAAGAGTCATGTGTGAACCATGACAGTTCCTGTAAGTGACCACGAAGATGTATAAGCCCAGGAACCAAATCTCCATTGCAAATCAAGCTTTTGAGGGTGGTTTTAATTTCATGTCGTGTGACGTACTAGAATCGGTGGACCTTGACGTGGCCCTCGCTCTGTACAGGCTGAGAATCGCTGTTCTGGCAGTGTGGTTGTGCAACTACCCAGTCATAGACTGCCACAGAAATGTGCAAATAGCGGAATACCTGTGGACTGGGAGGTGGGGGCGCGAATTAGATCTGACTATTTTTTTCGCGAGTGGGGGAAAAAAAACACCAAGAATAAAGGACAGGATGAAAGGTTGAATCAGGGTAGGGAAGGGGTGAAACCCCAAAATAACCTTGTCGGACGGGTCTAACTAATTCCTACCACGTCAGCTGCGTGCCAGGCTACTGTAAGATAAGCGAGGTGAAGCGACAGAAACGAACAAAATCTTTGCACAGATCGGAACGTAGACAGACTAGGTTTGATAGACTGAAAATAAAAGGGGCCGGGCCGTTGTGTTCAGTAAGGTTATTTGCTGGCTTGGTCCGCGATCACTTTACGCGTTTCTATATTTAGTCTAACATAGCTGTAGCCATGTTGTCTGTCAGCCTGCGTTTTCTAGGTTTATTTGTGTTGTGGTTAGTGTCTTTCTACTGACAACCTTCTTCTGGATGTCTCAGTGGCTGACTTCACCACACAGCTTGTTGAATCAGTCGAGGTCACGCGGCGAAGTTGTGACTTGCAGAATGGATTCGTCTTGCGGTTGAAAGTGACGTGATTTGTCAAAATGGATTCGTCTTGCGGTTGAAAGTGACGTGATTTATCAAAATGGATTCGTCTTGCGGTTGAAAGTGACGTGACTTGTCAAAATGGATTCGTCTTGCGGTTGAAAGTGACGTGACTTGTCAAGATGGAGCAAACATACTGAACAAGAAAGAGCTGGACAGAACATATGCAGAAAACATGTAGTCACACACTGTATGAGGAGGGCCTAGAAGAGTCACACTCTGTATGAGGAGGGCCTAGAAGAGTCACACTCTGTATGAGGAGGGCCTAGAAGAGTCACACTCTGTATGAGGAGGGCCTAGAAGAGTCACACTCTGTATGAGTAGGGCCTAGAAGAGTCACACTCTGTATGAGGAGGGCCTAGAAGAGTCACACTCTGTATGAGGAGGGCCTAGAAGAGTCACACTCTGTATGAGAGTATGGAGTCCCACTCTGTATGAGAGTATGGAGTCACACTCTGTATGAGGATGGCCTAGAAGAGTCACACTTTGTATGAGGAGAGCGTTGAAGAGTCACACTCTGTATGAGGAGGGCCTTGAAGAGTCACACTCTGTATGAGGAGAGCCCTGAAGAGTCACACTCTGTATGAGGAAGGCCTAGAGTCACACTCTGTATGAGGAAGGCCTAGAGTCACACTCTGTATGAGGAGAGCCTTGAAGAGTCACACTCTGTATGAGGAAAGCCTAGAAGAGTCACACTCTGTATGGGAGTATGGAGTCACACACTATTTTTATTCCTTCGATGTTTGTTCTAAAAATAACGTTGCCAATCTGTGTGGTAGGTTACATCATGTTCCCATATCGTCGCCTTTCAGTCTCAGCATTTGGTTTCAGGAAACCATTTTTATGGCTGGGTTTGCCTTGCCTCTTCGATCCATTTTCTCTTAGCCAGGCTGCATGAGTTTAGTCTGTTTCTAGGGTCGTCCTTCGAAAGTGGAATAAGGGCTTCGTCACGCAGAATAGAGATATGCGGCATCATCTCTGCAGACTACAACATGTCAGAGAACGCCCCATCACCTCAGTCTCTCCCTACCCCCATAACTACTCTGGAGGCTTGCATGCCGACTAAATATGATGTTTCTCTATTTGTTCTTTATAACCTAAATATTATTGCATGTTTCTTTGGTTTGAACAGCGATTCGAAGTTGTTTCTTTGGTGTAAACAGCGATTCGATGTTGTTTCTAGCGTTTCTTTGGTTTAAACAGCGATTCTAAGTTGTGTCTAGTGTTTCTTTGGTTTAAACAGCGATTCTAAGTTCTTTCTAGCGTTTCTTTGGTTTAAACAGCTATTCTAAGTTCTTTCTAGCGTTTCTTTGGTTTAAACAGCGATTCTAAGTTGTTTATAGCGTTTCTTTAGTTTAAACAGCGATTCTAAGTTCTTTCTAGCGTTACTTTGATTTAAACAGCGATTCTAGGTTGTTTCTAGCGTTTCTTTGGTTTAAACAGCGATTCGAAGTTCTTTCTAGCGTTTCTTCATTCTAGTCAGAGATGACAACTCGAGCATCTGGAGACTGTTTCTAAAGCTTCCTTCTAACACGAGTAGGCTATTCCACACTCTGGGAGGTGAGCAACTCTCTGGGAGGTGAGCCACTCTCTGGGAGGTGAGCCAATCTCTGGGAGGTAAGCCACTCTCTGGAAGGTGAGCCACTCTCTGGAAGGTGAGCCAATCTCTGGGAGGTGAGCCACTCTCTGGGAGGTGAGCAACTCTCTGGGAGGTGAGCCAATCTCTGGGAGAGGAGCCATTCTCTGGGAGGAAAGCCACTCTCTGGGAGGTGAGCAACTCTCTGGGAGGTGAGCCAATCTCTGGGAGGGGATCCATTATCTGGGAGGGGTGCCATTCTCTGGGAGGTGAGCCACTCTCTGGGAGGTGAGCCAATCTCTGGGAGGGGAGCCATTCTCTGGGAGGTGAGCCAATCTCTGGGAGGTGAGCCAATCTATGGGAGGTGATTCAATCTCTGGGAAGTGAGCAACTCTCTGGGAGGTGAGCCATTCTCTGGGAGGCGAGCCACTCTCTGGGAGGTAATCCAATCTCTGGGAGGTGAGCAACTCTCTGGGAGGTGAGCCATTCTCTGGGAGAACCATTCTCTGGGAGGTGAGCCAATCTCTGTGAGGTGAGCCAATCTCTGGGAGGTGAGCCACTCACTGTGATATGTTCCACTCTCTATGATATGTGCCACTCTCTATGATATGTGCCACTCTATATGATATGTGCCACTCTATATGATATATGCCACTCTCTATTATATGTGCCACTCTCTATGACATGTTCCACTCTCTGTGATATGTGCCACTCTCTGTGATATGTGCCACTCTCTATGATATGTGCCACTCTCTATGATATGTGCCACTCTCTATGACATATTCCACTCTCTGTGATATGTGCCACTCTCTCTGATATGTGCCACTACAGACTGTTGTGTAGATCTTACGTCTAACACGATCAGGCTACTCCACACTCTGGGAGACGTCCAATGCTAAGTGTCGCTTGATATAACAAATAGCGCCATGTTAAACTGCTGTGCACGTGCCTTCACCAAGAAAGTGAACTCTCAACTCAACGCCAGCGTATAATTGTGTAGTTATAAATTTCATGGTAGATCCTCAGCGTAACCATGGACGCCTGACATGGCACCACGGTGCCTGGCGCCAGCCTCCTGCAAGCAGAGTTGTACCCCTTGGTTGCACATGGTGGCATTCACTTTCTAGTCTCGCTCATGTCTCGTGCTACTCGTGTGTGTCTGGAAGAATCTGATCTCACGTTTGTAAAGATGAAAGGGGGTGGAAGAGGAGGGGGAGGGGTCTAGAGTTATGGAGTTCTTTGCTCATATTTTCCGCTTCCCTGGAGTTAGAAGAGAGCGCGTGTGTAGGTTGAGAGGGAGGAAACTGCAGATAGGGGGGGGGGGGGGGGGGGGGTGCCTGTCACAGGTCACTGTTATGTTAGGATTGGTTACTCTTGGAATGTCCCACGTTTGCATTTGTATGGGGGGTCACAGGTTAATGGCTTTTGTCTAAGGCAGGATAGAGTGTCAAGAAAATGGACTATCTTTTGCAGCTGTCTAGAAGAACAGCTTGAGAGTGAAAGTAGCTTATATTTATTCTGGCTGGTTCTCCTTACCTTTATATCTCTCCTTTCCTCAAGAATCTTATATGGCCATGGCACGATAGCCTTCTTCAATAGTGTAGCTTTGCATCTCGTCTAAAAGGAAAGCCAAATATACAACCTATAGGTAGACAGGAGTGCTTCACCGGGGTCTGTGTAGGACAAGGACAAGAATATCACCACTGTCCCGCAGAGTGCTCCACCGGGGTCTGTGTAGGACAAGGACAAGCATGTCGTAAGAGACGACTAACTGTGACTAACACGGACCATGATTAGGTGCAGCATAGATCGCGCCTAACAGGCTGCAGGTCTACTTTGCTCTAGTGTTTGAGTCTATTGAGATGGACTCGCACATCGGTTAACCACCCTCCGCGGCACTTGTCCCAACACAGTGGAGTAATTAGATGCTCGAGCCTAGCTCGCTAAGCAGGAAATCCTCCTCTCGGCTACATCCAGCTGACGCCACAGCTGGAGCATGCCCCTGTAGAAGTACCGGTCGACTAAGACTAGGTAGTGGACTCTTAGAATGGGATGACGTGTGTTAGAAGATAATATTCCCCCAACTCTCAGTTTCAAGTGTGTTAAGATGGCATGTTGCTTCCTCGCTGCCATGTGTTGCCTATTTCTAACATAGTCAGGTACCAGTTTACAACTAAGTAGATTGACGAGTCTCATGACGACGTTACGTAATCGTTCAGGAAAGACTGGAGATAAACACTTTGCTACTCCAACACAAATCCTGAGGATTTTCCCTTTGCAATGTTTTAATGCGAATCATGGACCATCATACAATCACTAAAGAAATAAATCGAAACAGTCGAGCTAAAATACTACAGGAAAGTACCAAGAATACAATGTATTCTGACAAGAAAAATACGGACGTCCTGAAAGAGTGGGATGTAGAAGACAATTTACTCGTCAAACGAAAACGTCCAGGAAACTCAAATACGCGGGCCACATCAAAAGCCACAACGGCTTAGACAGAAACTATACAAGGGGATACACGAAAGGCGAGACACAGACAGACCAAACAGTTGATGGACACGGCCGTCAAACATATACTGAGGATGATAGTGGCATGAGACGGGGGAGGGGTGGCCAAAGATGGAGTCTTAGGTAGTGGCTGGGATGTTAGCGATGAAGGCAGTGGAACTGGCCAAAGATGGAATCTTAGGGAGTGGCTGGGATGGTAGCGATGAAGACAGTGGAACTGGCCAAAGATGGAGTCTTAGGGAGTGGCTGGGATGTTAGCGATGAAGGCAGTGGAACTGGCCAAAGATGGAATTTACAGAGCGGCTGGGAAATTAGCGATGTTCTATAAAGGAGACGCAACATGATACTATTTTACTATCCAGTGATTGTGTTGTTGCACGTGTCTACTGAATAATCAGGGTTCAAAACCTCAGAATGGCATGCCACAAACAACGCGATGTCTCCATCCAACTTAGCAGCATCACTACGCCTCCGCCAGTAGAAACTACTAAGGATAACATCTTCTTCTTCTTCTTCTTCGTTTCTTTCTCAATCTCCCACTACCAAATCCTGAAAGGGTAAGTAGCAGAATGTAATCCAGAGATCGGAATGCTTGGCTGCGATATTTGCACCTTTCGGTCTAACACTCCGACTTCAGCAACAATTTTTGAGTACTGGGTTAGCATTCCCTCTTCGATCCCTTCTCCTTAGTCAGTCTGCCCTGCTGCAGCCTGTTATCCAAGATCACCGCGTGGAGGTGTAGAAGGGTCTTGGCAGCTATGGTTCGCTGGCCCTGACGCAAGCAGTCAGCTATGGGTCGCTGACCACAGCAGCTCATGTGCTGCTCAGCATCTTGATCCCAGGCTAACATCTAAGAAAACAACAAATTATGTAGTTAATCAATCACATCAGTGTATGTGATATCACTTGTCCGTTCCCTCCGACATTTCTGTTTGGGAATATTTTCTTTATGCTTTGTCATCTCATTGATAATGTTCACATATAAAATGTGCGGCACAGAAACTGTATGGCGCGAATCTAAGCCAGAATAGGAACAGCAACAGAAGCACTAGTTCCATCACACAGGTCAGCTCAGAAACTGGAAGCTATCCTTGTTGGATGGACACTGGCCCTAATGTATTGTTGGAATGCCGCCGATGGGTGACAGTCGAAGATCATAGAGAGATCTATATCGCTAATACCATGTTGCTTCCAGCTAAGTTAATGAAACATGACATCTTTCATTTTTCACCAGTGTCATGTCATTTGGTAAAGAAAAGTTTAAATAATTTGAAACAAATGTTTGTGAAATGATTTTTTTTTTTTTGCTTAGATGTTTGCCTCATTAGTTTCTACTGGCGGAGGCGCGCCATTTTCCACTCCAGACCGTAGTCCATTGGGCGATATCAGGACGCATAAACCAGTGCTTGGATGAATGTGTGGATCTGTATGTACCTATGCTAGGTTTGTGCGCCCTCAGAAGCTAGCTCAACCAAAGTGCAATGGAAGGGCTTTACCACGAGGGCGCGTTGGAAAGTTGTGCAAGGGTGTGACTGTAGGACAGAGTCAAATAAAATAGAGTGAGGTAAGAGAAGAGAGAGAAGAGTGGCCCCCAGGGTGAGACCTCGATCTTTTTGTGAAATGATGGTCTATCATCTGCAGTTAGTTGTAACATTAAATTAAAAGTGTTAAGATGTTGTGGTGTTCAAAATAAACTACATTTTTGGCTATCAGCCAAAACAGTTGTTTGTCAGCCAGACTTAGAAAAAAAATCTGTTAGATCTGGCGGGAAGAACGCTCAGTTGGCAACCCTGGTCTCAGCTAGGCATGAGTCTGTTGTTATCAACTCAAAACATACGGTAAGTCGGTCGCAACCGACAGTTGCATCCCTTTGTTCTACTAGCATGAAATGGAATGAGTGAGTGAAAGATGTCTTACAGATAGTTGTATGAGTTGTCTGCTATTTGTTAACATACTGATCACATATCTTGAATGACATACATAATTAAAGATCGCTTGTGTATGGAGCCAAGCAGGGGAAAGTGACGAAAGCATCATAAATAAAACAATAAACCAACAAAGAAGACGTTTCCACGAAATCAT
The DNA here is from genome assembly GCA_036924085.1 of Ariolimax columbianus. NCBI lineage: Eukaryota > Metazoa > Mollusca > Gastropoda > Stylommatophora > Arionidae > Ariolimax > Ariolimax columbianus. The sequence continues at coordinate 5,842,537 of JAVGWX010000013.1, forward strand.
TGCAACCACCGGGAATCTGTTTGGGATAGACCAAGTCTTCGTGAAGACCAGCTTCAAGATCTCAGCTTTGGTTCTCTTTGGAAGTTGTGTCTATTCTGAGAACATATTTCTCAAGATTATCTTCACTGTAGACTATGGGCTGTCGGGAATATATATAAATTATATGTCTATTGTATGTTATGGTGTGTGTTTATGTGTTAATGTGTGTTTATGTGGTATTGTATGTGTTTTTGTATGTGTTAGTAAGGCAGCCCCCACAGCAGACACTACTGTCGGGGATGGAGTGTTAGAAGCTTCACTGTAATAGGACTAAGTGATGTATGAACTGTGTTGGGCAGTTTCTTTCTTCCCTTCATTTCCTTACCTACCGTAAGCCAGGTATCCATTTACAGCTGGGACGACTACAGCGTATCAATAACGTGGATCAAACCTGGTACCTTTGCCATGTAAAGCGAGTACTCCACTACTCATCCGCACTGTGCATGTATATCTATGCCAAACGTGTCCCTTGTCTCACTGCCTACCGTGTCCCTTGTCTCACTGCCTACCGTGTCCCTTGTCTCACTGCATAACGTGTCCTTTGTCTCACCGCCTACCGTGTCCCTTGTCTCACTGCCTACCGTGTCCCTTGTCTCACTGCCTACCGTGTCCCTTGTCTCACTGCCTACCGTGCCCCTTGTCTCACCGCCTACCATGTCCTTTGTCTCACCGCCTACCGTGTCCCTTGTCTCACGACCTACCGTGTCCCTTGTCTCACTGCCTACCGTGTCCTTTGTCTCACCGCCTACCGTGCCCCTTGTCTCACTGCCTACCGTGTCCCTTGTCTCACTGCCTACCGTGTCCCTTGTCTCACTGCCTACCGTGTCCCTTGTCTCACTGCCTACCGTGTCCCTTGTCTCATTGCCTACCGTGTCCTTTGTCTCACCGCCTACCGTGTCCCTTGTCTCACTGCCTACCGTGCCTTGTCTCACTGCCTACCGTGTCCCTTGTCTCACTGCCTACCGTGTCCTTTGTCTCACCGCCTACCGTGTCCCTTATCTCACTGCCTACCGTCTCCCTTGTCTCACTGCCTACCGTGTCCCTTGACTACCGTCTCCCTTGTCCGACTGCCTACCGTGTCCCTTGTCTCACTGCCTACCGTGTCCCTTGTCTCACTGTCTACCGTGTCCCTTGTCTCACTGCCTACCGTGTCCCTTGTCTCACTGCCTACCGTGTCCCTTGTCTCACTGTCTACCGTGTCCCTTGCCTACCGTGTCCCTTTTCCCACTGCCTACCGTGTCCCTTGTCCCACTGCCTACCGTGTCCCTTGTCCCACTGCCTACCGTGTCCCTTGTCCCACTGCCTATCGTGTCCTTTGTCTCACTGTCTACCGTGTCCCTTGCCTACCGTGTCCCTTGTCTCACTGTCTACCGTGTCCCTTGCCTACCGTGTCTTTTGTCTCACTGCCTACAGTGTTCCTTGCCTACCGTGTCCCTTGCCTACCGTGTACCTTGTCTCACTGCCTACCGTGTCCCTTGTCTCACTGCCTACCGTGTCCCTTGCCTACCGTGTCCCTTGTCTCACTGCCTACCGTGTCCCTTGCCTACCGTGTCCCTTGTATCACTGCATACCGTGTCCCTTGCCTACCGTGTCCCTTGTCTCACTGCATACCATGTCCCTTGCCTACGGTGTCCCTTGCCTACCTTGTCCCTTGTCTCACTGCCTACCGTGTCCCTTGCCTACCGTGCCCCTTGTCTCACTGCCTACCTTGTCCCTTGTCTCACTGCCTACTGTGTCCCTTCCTTGCCTACCGTGTCCCTTGTCTCACTGCCTACCGTGTCCCTTGTCTCACTGCCTACCGTGTCCCTTGTCTCACTGCCTACCGTGTCCCTTCCTTGCCTACCGTGCCCCTTGTCTCACTACCTACCGTGTCCGTAGCTACTCAGTTATACTGTCAATAGTATAGAGAGCGATGGCAGTGACCGTAACATGTCTCGCATTGGATGTATGTTCTATCGGCGATATTGTCTTTGTGTTCTCACCTACCACCATGTTACGAGTGCACGTGTCAGACTCGGCCTTAGTCATTGCTGGCGCCATCGACACCCGTCTATAGCGTCTCCATTCACGTTAATGTATTATTCTAGGCTGGCAGGTCACGACGTGGCGGGATCGTTGGTAAGACACAACCCACCTGGAGCTGAAAGAAGATCACTTCTCCTGCATTAGCCTTTAATATCCGATGTCACTTCTACTTCATTTCTCCATAGTCTTCCCCTGTTTCTTCTACTACCTCTGTTTTCTTCTTCTTTATTCTACTTCATCTTCTGCTTGTTATTATCTTCTTATATTTCGTCATCTTTTTCTTCTTTATTTCGTTAATTATTCTTCTTCTTGTCTTCTTGTTCAACAGCAAGTTACCCACCCTAAAACTCACAGGTTGGTTGATTATTGATCCAGCAGCCTATGGGCTCTTGCCCTTTGGTCCAATGCCATATAATGGTATCTGTGAGTGTTTGTAAGCTGCTATTTAGTTCCGTATAAAATGGGTTCCATTTGTCTGGCTCAGAGGTAGAAGCTCTTGCCTAACACTGGCAAGAGTCGGAGATTCTAAAAGATGATGTTCAGCAGTTTCATAGGGATGTGTGCACATCAGGAACTCTGGAGTATGTTCTGGTTGGATTCTGGTCATAGGGATGTGTGCACATCCGGCACTCTGGAGAATGTTCTGGTTGGATTCTGGTCATAGGGATGTGTGCACATCCGGCACTCTGGAGAATTGTCTGGTTGGATTCTGGTCATAGGGATGTGTGCACATCCGGCAATCTGGAGAATGTTCTGGTTGGATTCTGGTCATAGGGATGTGTGCACATCCGGCAATCTGGAGAATGTTCTGGTTGGATTCTGGTCATAGGGATGTGTGCACATCCGGCAATCTGGAGAATGTTCTGGTTGGATTCTGGTCATAGGGATGTGTGCACATCCGGCAATCTGGAGTATGTTCTGGTTGGATTCTGTTCAAGTGACTGTTAAATTGTATGTTCCCATTATGAGAGTTCAGGTTATAGAACTGTTATAGTTGTCTGAACCAAAGTACCCGGTTTGAGTCCCGGGGGTGGCGTGCAGTCTACCCAAATGAATGCAATTGCCTCATTACGGAGGACAGATTAGAAGCATGATCAACTATTAATTTCGTGAAGAACAACTTAAGAGAGTTGTGTTTCGGGTTAGCAACGCCATCATATAAAACATACTGCAACAGAAACCAGCAGAACACAGACAGAACTGCGTACAGGCTTCCTAAACGACGCCACCAGTAGTGATACTCCTATGCTCTGGGTGGAGGGAGTAATAAAGGTCAAGATGATCAGAAGTGTGTGTATCTCTCTTTCAAAACAGCAATACTTCCACGCTGGGACAGGTTAGGGGAGGGGGGGGGGGGTTGTTAGCAAGTCTTCAAGCCTTCTCTACCTTACAAGGCTTTGTCAGATATCTCATATATACGACCTGGACGAGAATGACCAGCACATTTAGGACCCGGCTTAGCTGTACCAGGTCCAAACCATAATTATCAGCATCATGTGTCGGTCTAGTGTCGCCACCACCAATCAATCCCTCCTTTGACAGTCTAGGTCGTCCTTGTTCTCTCGGCAAATGTTTTCGTGTCATCGCCGATCTTTTCTTCTTTGTATTTGCTACTCTCACCCTCAATCTTTCCAGCTGTCACAAGGTTTCTCTCAAGCTCTCATTTCTAAGTATGTGTCTCTGTTCTTCTATGTGTCGTTAGAAACGTTACACACATGTGTCAGCGCGTTGTCACGTGACTTTGTATAGTGGCTAAGCGGTGTGTGACGTAACACACAATGTGTACTGGTGTCACGTGGGAAACATGCCACGGTACTTTTGGCATTATCTTGAAAACGGGTACGTCTTCTATTGTGTGCTCTAAATGATGATGCCGCTCGCTCAGTTGATTCGTTGTGGGGAACGAAACAGAGATATATAGAGAGAAAGAGAAAGAGAGCATAGAGTATTGCAGACAGATAGGTCCATTGGCAGAGACAGATAATCACACAGAAAGAGAAAAATACATATCGAAGTACAGAGTAAGATAGAGAGAAATAGACAGAGAATGACAGACATATATAGCAGAGAGTGAGAGAGAAAGAGACAGACACACAGAGAGACAAGATACAGATGCAGGTGTACAGTGAGAGAAACGGGAAAAGGCAGAGAGCGAGACAGATTGTGAGAGATATATATATATATATATAGAGAGAGAGAGAGAGCAGAAAGAGACATAGAAGAAGAGATTGAATGTTCAATGTTTTCAAAGAAGTTTGTCACTCATCTCTGGTTCAGATGTTCTGCCTCTCACCTCCCTCGTGACGTTTGGTTTTGTATAGGCTGTGTTATGGCCGTTTGTGACCTCACACCTGGCAGATAATAAACTGGATACTCGATATCAGATTAATAATATCGTATCGGGTAGTCTGTAATAATGGGTATAGTTTTACGTTATTGGTGGGGGAAAATGTAAGAATACGCATTAAAGATGTATCAATACATTTGGTATGACCTGATGTGAGATAACGCTCACGTGAATCAAGGACCATTTATTGATACAGATAGAATAGCACCAAGATTACTCATGCGCGCTATGATAAGCCGTGTAAGGGACTGGTAAACTCATTATGTGAAAACAGAATCCTCCAGCAGCTTCATCTCAATGAGCATATACACGCCAGTAACTTTTTGTTTTCTTCACCTCAATGAACTGTTCTCTTCACCTGACTGCACTGTTCTCCTCACCTGACTGCACTGTTCTCCTCACCTGACTGCACTGTTCTCCTCACCTGACTGCACTGCTCTCCTCACCTGACTGCACTGTTCTCCTCACCTGACTGCACTGTTCTCCTCACCTGACTGCACTGCTCTCCTCACCTGACTGCACTGTTCTCCTCACCTGACTGCACTGTTCTCCTCACCTGACTGCACTGCTCTCCTCACCTGACTGCACTGTTCTCCTCACCTGACTGCACTGCTCTCCTCACCTGACTGCACTGCTCTCCTCACCTGACTGCACTGCTCTCCTCACTTGACTGCACTGTTCTCCTCACCTGACTGCACTGCTCTCCTCACCTGACTGCACTGCTCTCCTCACCTGACTGCACTGCTCTCCTCACCTGACTGCACTGCTCTCCTCACCTGACTGCACTGTTCTCCTCACCTGACTGCACTGCTCTCCTCACCTGACTGCACTGCTCTCCTCACCTGACTGCACTGTTCTCCTCACCTGACTGCACTGCTCTCCTCACCTGACTGCACTGCTCTCCTCACCTGACTGCACTGCTCTCCTCACCTGACTGCACTGCTCTCCTCACCTGACTGCACTGCTCTCCTCACCTGACTGCACTGCTCTCCTCACCTGACTGCACTGCTCTCCTCACCTGACTGCACTGCTCTCCTCACCTGACTGCACTGTTCTCCTCACCTGACTGCACTGCTCTCCTCACCTGACTGCACTGCTCTCCTCACCTGACTGCACTGCTCCCCTCACTGCACTGCTCTCCTCACCTGACTGCACTGCTCTCCTCACCTGACTGCACTGCTCTCCTCACCTGACTGCACTGCTCTCCTCACCTGACTGCACTGCTCTCCTCACCTGACTGCACTGCTCTCCTCACCTGACTGCACTGCTCCCCTCACTGCACTGCTCTCCTCACCTGACTGCACTGCTCTCCTCACCTGACTGCACTGCTCTCCTCACCTGACTGCACTGCTCTCCTCACCTGACTGCACTGCTCTCCTCACCTGACTGCACTGCTCTCCTCACCTGACTGCACTGCTCCCCTCACTGCACTGCTCTCCTCACCTGACTGCACTGCTCTCCTCACCTGACTGCACTGCTCCCCTCACTGCACTGCTCTCCTCACCTGACTGCACTGCTCTCCTCACCTGACTGCACTGCTCTCCTCACCTGACTGCACTGCTCTCCTCACCTGACTGCACTGCTCTCCTCACCTGACTGCACTGCTCTCCTCACCTGACTGCACTGCTCTCCTCACCTGACTGCACTGCTCTCCTCACCTGACTGCACTGCTCTCCTCACCTGACTGCACTGCTCTCCTCACCTGACTGCACTGCTCTCCTCACCTGACTGCACTGCTCCCCTCACTGCACTGCTCTCCTCACCTGACTGCACTGCTCTCCTCACCTGACTGCACTGCTCCCCTCACTGCACTGCTCTCCTCACCTGACTGCACTGCTCTCCTCACCTGACTGCACTGCTCTCCTCACCTGACTGCACTGCTCTCCTCACCTGACTGCACTGCTCTCCTCACCTGACTGCACTGCTCTCCTCACCTGACTGCACTGCTCTCCTCACCTGACTGCACTGCTCTCCTCACCTGACTGCACTGCTCTCCTCACCTGACTGCACTGTTCTCCTCACCTGACTGCACTGCTCTCCTCACCTGACTGCACTGCTCTCCTCACCTGACTGCACTGTTCTCCTCACCTGACTGCACTGCTCTCCTCACCTGACTGCACTGCTCTCCTCACCTGACTGCACTGCTCTCCTCACCTGACTGCACTGCTCTCCTCACCTGACTGCACTGCTCTCCTCACCTGACTGCACTGCTCTCCTCACCTGACTGCACTGCTCTCCTCACCTGACTGCACTGCTCTCCTCACCTGACTGCACTGTTCTCCTCACCTGACTGCACTGCTCTCCTCACCTGACTGCACTGCTCTCCTCACCTGACTGCACTGCTCTCCTCACCTGACTGCAAGTGTTTGATTGAACCTTTAGTTCTTGTTCCATCACCCCTTCGTCGCTAGCATCTATTTCCCTCATAAATGGGGGGATCTGGCGTGTTTCTCTGTTCACCATACAGGAGGGTTGGAGTGGGACTATCTCTCTCTCTTTCTGCCTCACTACCTGGTTAGAGAACATGCTCAGAGAACAATGTTCTGCTATTTGTCTGTTCTCAGTCTGTGTGTCGTCCAATCATGAATTTGTTGAACGAATGGTATCTGAGTCCGCAGATCGATTAGTTGCTTCCCCTGTTCTTGTCAACAATACCCGGCATTCGTGTACGTCGGTCACAGTACTTAGTCTTAGTCAACCTCTACTTCACTTGTAGGTCCAAGCTCTTGCGTGAGTTGGATATAGCCGGGACAAGTATTTCCTGCTTAGTGGGCTAGGCTCGAGCAGTGTATTACATCGCTGTGTTGACTTGTGCCGTGGAGGGTGGTTAACCGATGTCCGAGTCCATCTTAATAGACTCAAACACTAAAGATAAGTAGACTCGCAGTCATTTAGGCGCCATCTATGCTGCTTTTAACAAACCAATTAACCATGGTGGATGTTATGCAATGTGACACAGTTAGTTGCCTCTTGCGACATGCTCCATGTGGGGCGGGGGTGCAATTCTTGTCTTTGTCATACACAAAGACCGCGACAGACCACTAAGGAGTTTTTCAAATGCATAAACTTTTGCATTACCCGCGATAGCCCGGTTGGTAGAGCTGAGACAATTCAGAAGTCATTAGGTCGCTAGTTCGAATCCAGCTCGGGGAAACTTGTTTGAAACTTAACGTCTTTATACTCGTTTAGAAGACTCTACCGCGTCTGTATACAGCCAGGGCAGCTGTGGTGATGCGTAAGGAAAGCAGTTTTGGTAATGACCCCATTAAGATGTGATCAGCTGCTGATTGGTTCCCGGGGACCAGGATGTCAATTAATAGACCTGTCCAGCGCACGTGAGGGACCTATGTTTGTTTTGGACACCGGAGGGGATTAACTGGGATGGAGTGGCTGTGTACACATGAGGGAACGAGAGTAAGAGAGTGTGGCGGTAAGAGAGCGCGAGAGATGGAGAGCGTTGGGGGAGAAATAGGAAGATAGTCAAAGAGACGCGGACGTAAAGAGAGGAACGATAGTTAAAGATAAGAAGAGAGAGAGAAGAAGAGACAAGTCTAACATGCACGGATAGGGATTGCGAGAGGTAGTGAGAGAGAGAGAGAGAGAGGGAGAGAGAGGGAGAGAGAGAGGGAGAGGGAGAGGGAGAGAGAGGGAGAGAGAGGGAGAGGGAGAGAGAGGGAGAGGGAGAGGGAGAGAGAGGGAGAGAGAGGGAGAGGGAGGGAGAGAGAGGGAGAGGGAGAGAGAGGGAGAGAGAGAGAGGGAGAGAGGAAGGGAGAGAGAGGGAGAGAGAGAGGGAGAGAGTCAAAAATAGTTAAAGGTAATGAGAGGTAGAGAGAGGGAAAGATATAAGAATGGAATGATAGTAGTAACAAATAAGAAAAGAGAGGAAGAGAAAGAGTTAAAGAGATGGAGACACGTGCAGTTATGGAGAGGTATATAAATATATATATAATTGGCGATAGGAGGAGAGAGTGACAGAGAGAAATGGAGTGACATAAATGAATGGAAGCAAGCGCAGAGGTGAAAGTTGGGAAGAGAGGCTGGAGATAGAGAGTGTGGTAGAGGTAGGGTCTTAGAGGCCAGGTGAGATTGTGGTAGAGGTAGGGTCTTAGAGGCCAGGTGAGAGTGTGATAGAGGTAGGGTCTTAGAGGCCAGGTGAGATTGTGGTAGAGGTAGGGTCTTAGAGGCCAGGTGAGAGTGTGGTAGAGGTAGGGTCTTAGAGGCCAGGTGAGAGTGTGGTAGAGGTAGGGTCTTAGAGGCCAGGTGAGAGTGTGGTAGAGGTAGGGTCTTAGAGGCCAGGTGAGAGTGTGGTAGAGGTAGGGTCTTAGAGGCCAGGTGAGATTGTGGTAGAGGTAGGGTCTTAGAGGCCAGGTGAGAGTGTGGGAGAGGTAGGGTCTTAGAGGCCAGGTGAGCGTGTGGGAGAGGTAGGGTCTTAGAGGCCAGGTGAGATTGTGGTAGAGGTAGGGTCTTAGAGGCCAGGTGAGAGTGTGATAGAGGTAGGGTCTTAGAGGCCAGGTGAGATTGTGGTAGAGGTAGGGTCTTAGAGGCCAGGTGAGAGTGTGGTAGAGGTAGGGTCTTAGAGGCCAGGTGAGAGTGTGGTAGAGGTAGGGTCTTAGAGGCCAGGTGAGAGTGTGGTAGAGGTAGGGTCTTAGAGGCCAGGTGAGAGTGTGGTAGAGGTAGGGTCTTAGAGGCCAGGTGAGAGTGTGGTAGAGGTAGGGTCTTAGAGGCCAGGTGAGAGTGTGGTAGAGATAGGGTCTTGGAGGCCAGGTGAGAGTGTGGTAGAGGTAGGGTCTTGGGAATAGAGAGTGTGAGATAGAGTTAGGGTCTTGGAGATAGAGTGGGAGTTTGATAGCGTTAGGGTTTTGAGATAGAGTGAGTGTGTGATAGACATGGGACGAGAGTCTGAGAGATAGAGGCAGGGAGAGGGTCTGATAGATAGAGAGATAGGTAGAAAATATTGATGGACTTAAAAATAGAGAAAAGGATATATGTGGCGAGAGAGACAGATGGATAGAAGTGGTTAGAGAGACCGATGGATATAAGTGGTTAGAGAGACTGAGGGATAGAAGTGGTTAGAGAGACCGAGGGATAGAAGTGGTTAGCGAGACCGATGGATAGAAGTGGTTAGAGAGACTGAGGGATATAAGTGGTTAGAGAGACCGAGGGATAGAAGTGGTTAGAGAGACCGAGGGATAGAAGTGGTTAGAGAGATTGAGGGATAGAAGTTGTTAGAGAGACAGGGGGATAGAAGTGGTTAGAGAGCCAGGGGGATAGAAGTGGTTAGAGAGACAGGAATAGAAATGGTTAGAGGGATATAATTGGTTAGAGAGACAGGAATAGAAATGGTTAGAGGGATATAATTGGTTAGAGGGATAGAAGTGGTTAGAGAGACAGGGTGATAGAAGTGGTTAGAGAGACCGAGGGATAGAAGTGGTTAGAGGAATAGAAGTGGTTAGAGAGACAGGGGGATAGAAGTGGTTAGAGAGACCGAGGGATAGAAGTGGTTAGAGGAATAGAAGTGGTTAGAGGGATAGAAGTGGTTAGAGGGATAGAAGTGGTTAGAGGGATAGAAGTGGTTAAAGGAATATAATTGGTTAGAGGGATAGAAGTGGTTAGAGGGATATAAGTGGATAGAGGAATATAAGTGGTTAGAGGGACAGGAATAGAAATGGTTAGAGGGATAGAAGTGGTTAGAGGGATATAAGTGGTTAGAGGAATAGAAGTGGTTAGATGAATAGAAGTGGTTAGAGGAATATAAGTGGTTATGGGGGATAGAAGTGGTTAGAGGAATAGAAGTGGTTAGAACGACGGAGGGATGGCAGGACGATGATGAAGAATATAGTAAAGAATGAATCTGTTTTGCTACGATATTGACTTACAATTTCCGGTTTAACAAAGAAATCACAATCGAATCCAAAATAAAATTATTTATTAACATCGCATGGAATTCTCGATTTGAAGTAGAATTTTTGATGAGTGTTTCTTCCGTTTTTAAAGACAGGTATGGTGGATATCATGGTTTGATGGAGAGGCGCACTAAGACGAGGTCAAGCCTGAAAGTCACTAGGCCGTTGTGTCGAGTTTCAAGACACCTATTGCGAGCTGACTGTGGGCCCGCCGACCGGCTTTGGTCCACGGACCACCACTTTGAGAAGCATGTTGTTAGAGAAATCAAAAGTGAGCGCCACGTAGCATAGTTACGTCATACTGCAGTGTACCCAGCTGTAAACCGTACCTAGCTGTTACAGTTCATGAACTTTGAAAAGAGCGAGGATAGTTATCTGGTCAACTCACAGAATCTGAAACGTCGAAGTCATGTTTACCTTCATACAATGCGTGGAAACCATATTTTATATGTTAGTAAAGGTCAGTCCCATGGCAACAACTGCCGTCGGGGATGAGGATAGCTCTTCATGTACTAAGCCGCAGTCTATGTGAGATGGGGTGGCCAGTTCCCTTCCTTGCTGGTTTTACCTTTCCCAACACATACGTCAGGTACCCATTTACAGCTGAGCCGACTGGAGATGCAGCCATACCAAGCACGAGCCACGGCCTGACTTTTTCTGTCCGTCCTTGAACTCGAACCCTGACACGCTGTAATCCCAGTCTACATACTTCACATTATTTAGTCGCTTTTGATAATAACATAACATGTTGATCTCTCGGAGCTCTGTTGATTTATTAAGATATACGGACCTTAACACAATCAGAGAATGCGGTTAGTTGTTAAGGATGCAAAGCTCAAGCATGCAGAGCCGCAATGCGCCCCAACTCTTTCCCCGAACCACGTAACGCGGTTCATGTAGTGCTTTCTACTTATTCTTCTTCTTCTTCTTCTTATTTTTCTTCTTCTTCTTCTTCTTCGTTCGTTCGTTCGTTCTCAATCTCCCACTACCAAACCATGAAAGGGTTCCAGAGACCGGAATGCGTTGTGTCGTAGTTTACAGCTTGGCTGCGATATTTGCACCTTTCGGTCCAACACTCCGACTTCAGCAAGCATTTTTTTAGTACCGCGTTAGCATTCCTTCTTCGATCTCTTCTCCTTAGCCAGTCTGCCCTGCTGCAGTCTGTTATCCAGGATCACCACGTGGAGGTGTAGAAGGGTCTTGGCAGACCTGGTTCGCTGGCCCTGACGCTAGCAGTCAGCTATGGGTCGTTGACCACTACAGCTCATGCGCTGTTCAGCTATGGTTCGCTGGCCCTGACGCTAGCAGTCAGCTATGAGTAGCTGACCACTGCAGCTCATGCGCTGCTCAGCATCTTGATCCCATGCAGTGCTTTCAAATTGAAACATTTTTCTGAGCAAGCCGAGCCAAACAAAGTCGTCTAAACACTGTTTATTGTGAACTGTTGTCATGGTTACACAATATATACAATATCAACGTTTCAGTTATGATGTCAGATACAGATGAGTTCTGGCTTTTTGTATGAAACATGTCATTTTTATTTTTATTTTTTAATTTATTACACAAGAACAAAAATAACAAATAATCACCTGCCAGGAAAAGACAACCCTTTTCCAAACTACGAGGAAAGTCGACCACACGAGAGATAACTATCACTGCCTTGGTGGAGCGGAACACGTGACCCTGTTCCACATGAGAAAGGGACATACGAAATTAAATAGCCGCTTACACAGACTAAAATTGGCTCCATTAGCCAAGTGTACGTCCAGACGAGTGGAACCAACAGCCCAACATATCCTACAAGACTGTTATAGGATTTATCAAACGCGTACTGAGCACTGGCCCGCGAGGACGAACCTATACACAGAGCTTTCCTGGAGCTACCAAGAACTATTCACCACGGCCACCTTTATGCGTTGGGCGTTAATGTAGACATACATTTTTTTTTTAAATCATGTCGAACGAGAAGACGAAGAAAAGAAGAAGAAGAAGGGGAAGAAGAATATGACTTGTCCAACTCGTAAGTCATTCTTTCACCCGGTTCAGCTTTACAGCCGACTACATGTATTGCCCTCTGTTATGCGTGTAGATTTAAAGACTCATCTTGTACCTAGCCCGGCAGTTTATCTGGACCAACTCCAGTCCTTCGCGTTTTCTTTCATCTTTCCGTCTTCATTATTATCTGATTAAAACACGTCAGCTCGTATTGATCAAACTTACCGTGAGCTAACTACCGTTGATCGATTTCAGCTCACATTGTTGCTCCAAGAGCGGTGAATCCCATCTGGTTGAGGCCTCGGCGTGAGGGTCATTTTAATTTATGGAAATCAGCTCTTTGTGGTCCCTTACAACAGCAGGCGATAAAGTGTTGATGATCAGAGCAGCGTTTCTTATTCCAATTTCAGAGTTTGACTGCGTACAACAGCCATCAATACATATCTATTAAGCTAACTTATTTGAGGCCATTATAACATAGTCTGCTCTTTGCACCTCTATTGACATACCTTGCCATCTGTCACAAGCATATTATGTATCCATTGCCTCACAACAAGAGGAATGCCCTTTCTTGCATTCAATATTTTGATAAAATGTTTGTTTATTCAATCAATATCGTGTCGCATCTGGCACATATGTCATCAGCTGGCATCTATGTCGTCATCTGACATCTACCTTCCATTTTTAAGAGTTCCTCATCCCCGAGAAGTTACCAGCACAAACTTTCTTATTGCAGAGTTTGTGCACTCGTTATATGTTGTGGTAGCTTCTTTCGATCACTCCCAAACAACTATATGTGTAGCCGCTTCTAGCTTCCCTGTCCAACATCTCTTCATGTTGTATCAGTGTGTAACCGCATCTAGCTTCCCTGTCCAACATCCCTTCATGCTTTACCAGTGTGTAGCGGCTTCTAGCTTCTCTGTCCAACATCCCTTCATGTTGTACCAGTATGTAGCGGCTTCTAGCTTCACTGTCCACATTCCTTCATGTTGTACCAGTGTAAAAAGCCACTTTTAGCGTCCCTGTCCAACATCCCTTCATGTTGTACCAGTGTGTAGCGGCTTCTAGCTTCACTGTCCAACATCCCTTCATGTTGTACCAGTGTAAAAAGCCACTTCTAGCTTCCCTGTCCAACATTCCTTCATGTACCAGTATGTAGCCTCTTCTAACTTCCCTGTCCAATATCCCTTCATGTTGTACCAGTGTGTAGCCGCTTCTAGCTTCCCTGTCCAACATCCCCTCTTGTTGTACCAGTTTGTAGCTGCTTCTACCTTCCCTGTCCAACATCCCTTGGTGCTCTACCAGTGTGCAGTCTTATTTCTATATTCCCTTCTCCCCCCCCCCCCCCAAAGGCGGCGTGCATTGCGCTGTTTTTATTTTGCGCCTATCGGCCCACTTCATCCGACTTCCTGCTGCATTTTCTAAAAGTTTGCTACCTCGGGGTAACGGCTGGTGCTGTGATTGGGGAACAAACCCAGCACCTTCGGGTTGTTAGCCGTGACACTTAACTACTAAAACCCGCCCTCCTCTTATTTGAATGATTGAGCTGGCAGAGTGACTTGTACAGGAGCCAATATCTCTCCCCCCCCCCCCCCCCACACCTTATTTGAATGATTGAACTGGCAGAGTGACTTGTACATGTGCCAGTATGCCCAATTAATAATCCATTGCAGTGTTCACGAGCATGATTGAATATTGATCGATTGATTGAATGACCAATTAATTGGTCACCGCATCTATCACGTTAAAGATGCATTAAACGCGTAATGGACACACTGAATGCGTAATCGATTGATTGATTGATCGCTTGATTGACCTATGTATGTGCAACATGCTGTCTTTCTTCCGTAGTTTGAGTAATCTGATCAACAAAAACCCATACTATTATTTTGTTTAGCCCTGCTTATGTTTACTTCTTCTTTTTTTTATATCTTTGCCGCGTGTCGGATGCCGTGACATGGGCGTGTCCTCTAATGATCTTTTAGTGGGGGATCAAACCGCATTAGTTAAAACCGCGTTCTACTCTGCTCCTTTCATTTCCATAATAATTGTGAAGCAAGGTCTGGACACGCGCACGATCTGTTGACCTCGGTAATCATTCTCACTTAAGTAAGGTAAAGTTACCGGAGAGGTAGATGTTGCTGCCAGAGAAGAAGTATTAGGGACTTCGTTGTGCTAGGCTTCCGCTCTGTAATGGGGCCAAAGACCAGCAATTAATTAGCGAAAACAGCTGATGATTCATAGCTGAATGTTTGCGTCTGGGTTGGTGACTCATAGCTGGATGTTTGCGTCAGGGTTGGCGACTCAAAACTGGTTGATTGCGTTAGGGTTGGTAAATCATGGCTGGCCAAGACCCCATTCCGCCTCCAAGTGTCGACCCTGGAAGGAGACTGCACCCACACATCCTGGCTAAAGAGAATGCGAATTGAAGATGAAAGGCAAACCTTGTCCCAAATATGCCGTGCTGAAACCAGATGTGCCGGGCCGTTAGGCGCACAAATAGCATCCTTGCGCTAAAGATAAATACAACCTAACATAACGTCCATTGCCCGACAAACCCCGAAGTTCCTTATTTTTTATGAGGCAGGATGGACAGTTCCATTCTACGCTACCTCTCCTTCCCTGATAAAAAGCCAGGTACCCATTTACAACGATGTCGCCAGAATTGTTGTCGTAAGAAGGGAGCATTCTACCACTCGGACATTTTCATCATCGGTACTGTTACTTGACTTGTCCACTTTTTCCGTCACAAGCAGCGAGGAGCTTAGCTTTCCCATTTGGAAACAAGTGTGTTACTGTTGAGGTTACTGTGGATGTGTTACTGTTGAGGTTACTGTGGATGTGTTACTGTGGATGTGTTACTGTGGTTGTGTTACTGTGGTTGTGTTACCGTGGATGTGTTACTGTGGATGTGTTACAGTGGTTGTGTTACTGTGGATGTGTTACAGTGGATGTGTTACTGTGGTTGTGTTACTGTGGATGTGTTACAGTGGATGTGTTACTGTAGTTGTGTTACTGTGGTTGTGTTACAGTGGATGTGTTATTGTGGTTGTGTTACTGTGGTTGTGTTACTGTGAATATTACTGTGAATATTACTGTGGAGGTTACTGTTGTTGTGTTACAGTGGTTGTGTTACAGTGGTTGTGTTACTGTGGATGTTACTGGGGTTGTGTTACTGTGTATGTGTTACAGTGGACGTGTTAATGTGGATGCGTTACAGTGGATGTGTTACTGTGGATGTGTTACAGTGGATGTGTTACTGTTGTTGTGACCAAATATGGCTGTACATGTCACTGATAACTTAGTCATGTGAATATCAACACCTACTGTATACGTATATCACACTGCCTTACAATGACCCAACAACACAGATCGCTCAACGACACAGCCTTACAATGACCCAACAACACAGATCCCTCAACGACACAGCCTTACAACGACCCAACAACACAGATCCCTCAACGACACTGCCTTACAATGACCAACAACACAGATCCCTCAACGACACAGCCTTACAATGACCCAACAACACAGATCCATCAACGACCCAAAACAACAGATACCTCAACGACACAGCCTTACAATGACCTAACAACACAGACAATCCTGCCGTAACTCTCCACGGCTCTTACCGGCACAAGTGGGCGGACAACTGAACTGAAAAAGTCTTACATAAATCACCTGGACAAGAGCTCATCAATACTTTGACGCAGGCTTCCTGCAAGGAGGCAACTAATTATAACAATATGCTCCTACTGGAGTAGAACATGACTAATAATAATGATCTATGCATCTGTTTTTTTATCCTTCTTCTGCCAGTAACTTTTAATGTTTAAAGAATCTATCCTTTAGTCCCACTACTGTAGTCCGCAGATTGGATATATAAGACCGAGGAATAAAAGTCGTTTGCCCAAGCAGTCGCCACGTGTCGCGCATATAAAGTTTTAAAATTTCTTTTTCTATTTCGATTTCAATTTTTCTTGACGAGAACCGTCTCTGTTTACAGCGAGGGCGGTAGCCATGATGTGTGTACCACGTCACGAAAAGTTGTCCTCGTCTCCACCCATGATTGTTACGTTATTAAAATACAGGCAAGTGGTCAGAGTGGGGAACATACCGCGCACGAGGTCCGTGTCATGTAACTCCGTCCCTGATAAAGACGGGCTGGAGTATCTAGGTCACTGGGCTGTAGTCTTAGGCCTGGCCTTGCTGTCCGGATATGACTACCGCCCGCTAACCTGGTCTGTCTGTCGGTCGGCCGGCCCGGGCGAGTCCATTACACTCCACCTGCCGACCTATGTGTGTGCATACACTCGGGAGGGGTGGGCTCTGCACCTGGAATATACTACAGATCAGAAAAGTACTGTATAGTTACGATAAGTTAGGCTAGGCCAGGCTTCGGCTAGGCTCCACGCTACAATTGGTCACAGGATCGTCGAGGCCCTACAGTAATATTACTCACGTATTGTTAGACTGGAGGAGAGGGTGGCCGGGCGGTTTGGAAGTCTGCCTTCTGACCAGGAGGACAGGCGTTCTAAGCCTAGGATAGCACAGGCTTATATTTCCATAGTTGGTTCAAATGGAAACCTGGCGCGTTCATTGTGTATGTGGCATGCAACGGCCTTTCTTCCTTAGCCCTGTAGATCGCCCTTTCAATGTTTCTGTGGACCTCATCAATGGGAACAAAGGCTCGAACGATAGTTTTGTAAATAGTTTTGTAGTGGTTATTATGCTAACTTATCCCTCGAATAAGGCCCGTATGTCGGTACTTAAAGCGAACACGTGGCACGAGAAGCCACACATGTAGGCTAGCTGCAATGTGGCCGTTGTGCAGTCACAAGCTATCCTATTCTGGTTATACTCTTGTCTCATAGTCATATCTGATATGGGTGTTGTAGTATCAGAGTGGTATCATAACGTCTGAGTATCATCCAGACAAAACTGTCCGATGATGAGCAGCCATCCCTCGTGATGGACAACTAACTGAGAATCACAGTGGTATCAGAGCGTTTGCTTCTCTGCCAGATTCAATATTTGTCATCATCATGCTCAAGTCGACCCAGCTGCATAAGGAATATATGGCTTATGTTAGGGAATGAAAGGCTGCGTAGAAGGGAAGTGGTGACCCTAGCTTACATAAAGCTCCATATCACTTCAGCTACCTGTATCACATATGGGGAGTTGTTTTAGAGCCAACAGACAGTCAAACAGCTACTGAACGACTAGTTTTAGAGCCATCAGACAGTTAAACAGCTACTAAACGACTAGTTTTAGAGCCATCAGACGGTCAAACAGCTACTGAACTAGTTTTAGAGCCATCAGACGGCCAAACAGCTACTGAACGACTAGTTTTAGAGCCATCAGACAGTTAAACAGCTACTAAACGACTAGTTTTAGAGCCATCAGACAGTTAAACAGCTACTAAACGACTAGTTTTAGAGCCACCAGACGGTCAAACAGCTACTGAACGACTAGTTTTAGCCATCAGACGGTCAAACAGCTACTAGACTAGTTTTAGAGCCATCAGACAGTTAAACAGCTACTAAACGACTAGTTTTAGAGCCATCAGACGATCAAACAGCTATTGAACGACTAGTTTTAGAGACATGAGACAGTTAAACAGCTACTAAACGACTAGTTTTAGAGCCATCAGACGGTCAAACAGCTACTAAACGACTAGTTTTAGAGCCATCAGACGGTCAAACAGCTACTAAACGACTAGTTTTAGAGCCATCAGACAGTTAAACAGCTACTAAACGACTAGTTTTATAGCCATCAGACAGTTAAACAGCTACTAAACGACTAGTTTTAGAGCCATCAGACGGTTAAACAGCTACTTAACGACTAGTTATATCACGCACGCTATAGCAGTTGGATGACGTAGATTGTAGTTTAGTGTTGCGGCTGATGGTGTGGTTGGTCTGGTGGCGTTGTGGGGTTGATGACGTGGTGGAGCTGATGGTGTTGTGGGGCTGATGGTGTTGTGGGGTAGTGGGGCTGATGGTGTTGTGGGGTAGTGGGGCTGATGGTGTTGTGGGGTAGTGGGGCTGATGGTGTTGTAGGGTAGTGGGACTGGTGGTGTTGTGGGGCTGATGGTGTTGTGGGGCTTGTGGGGTAGTGGGGCTGGTAGTGTTGTGGGGTAGGGGGGGGGCGATGGTGTTGTGGGGTTGATGGTGTTGTGGGGCTGGTGGTGTTGTGGGGTAGTGGGGCTGATGGTGTTCTGGTGCTGGTGGGGTAGTGGGGCTGGTAGTGTTGTTGGGTAGTGGGGCTGATGGTGTTGTGGGGTTGATGGTGTTGTGGGGTTGATGGTGTTGTGGGGTTGATGGTGTTGTGGGGCTGGTGGTGTTGTGGGGTAGGGGGGGGCGATGGTGTTGTGTTAATATCTGCACCGTCAATAATAATGAGCTAGCTAGATGTCAAGTTGGTGGAACCAGTGGTCTACACGAACTCAGTCTAGGTAGTCGCTATATTTATCCAACATTTCCTGGCAGCATTGTGAGGCAGGTGGGAAGTGGTATAATAATCGACCAATGTCACTTCTCAACTAAGACCTCCAGATATTGTTATGGAGTCCTTAGCCTAGTTTTGTTGGGTTTCAGTTGGGTGTTGAGTGTTGGAGGCGTGTACGGCATCGCCCGCCCGTCTCCACTGTCTGTACATTCCAGAGTGTCCAGGTAATAGCTGTTTGCTCTCACCTGTCGAGTGGACGAGTGGGCGAGGAGCGGAGGAGGGAAGGACCGGGTGTGGGTAGAAGGGTCGGTAGAAGGCAGACAGCTCACTTTAAGCTTGGAGCTCCAGAACTAGGTCAGTCGATGCCAGGCTTACTGTGGGGTAAACTTATGTCTGTGGCCAGTTTGTTTAGTGATACAACGGCTAGTCTTTGTCATTGCCAATAGCTTTCACACCACCAATATCAGACACATGAACATATATGGGCGGGCCAAGCAAAGGAGAAACCACAAGTGGCCTTCAACCTATCAGCCACTACAGCCGTTTTCTTCTCATGCAATCTGTTAAATATACATTTGAGATTTCCTTTTGTTTCTGCAACAATGAATATACATTAGAAAACATCCTTCAATCACTGAATACTATTTTATATATGTGTGGCTGCCTTCGGTCCATGCAGACATTTATGGCGAGCCTCGGCCCATGCAAACTTTGACATTTATGGCGGCCCTCGGTCCATGCAAACTTTGACATTTATGGCGGCCCTCGGTCCATGCAAACTTTGTCATTTATGGCGGCCCTTGGTCCATGCAAACTTTCAGTCAATTATGGCGGCCCTCGGTCCATGCAAACTTTGACATTTATGGCGGCCCTCGGTCCATGCAAACTTTGACATTTATGGCGGCCCTCAGTCCATGCAAATGTTGACATTTGTGGCTGGCCTCAGTCCATGCAAGCTTTCAGACATATATGGCGAGCCGCGGTCTATGCTAACTTTCAGACATTTCTAGCGGCTCTCGGTCCATGCAAACTATTTCAGACATGTATGGCAGGCCTCGGTCCATGCAAACTTTCAGACATGTATGGCAGGCCTCGGTCCATGCAAACTTTCAAACATGTATGGCGGGCCTCGGTCCATGCAAACTATTTCAGACATTTCTAGCGGCTCTTGGTCCATGCAAACTATTTCAGACATTTGTGGATGGCCTCGCTCCGTGTAAAGTTTCATAGATTTATGGCGGGCCTTGGTCCATGCAAACTTTCAGACATGTATGGCGGGCCTCGATCCATGCAAACTTTCAGACATGTATGGCGGGTCTCGGTCCATGCAAACTTTCAGACATGTATGGCGGGTCTCGGTCCATGCAAACTTTCAGACATGTATGGCGGGTCTCGGTCCATGCAAACTTTCAGACATGTATGGCGGGTCTCGGTCCATGCAAACTTTCAGACATGTATGGTGGGCGTCGGTCCATGCAAACTTTTTCAGACATTTCTAGCGGCTCTCGGTCCATGCAAACTATTTCAGACATTTCTAGCGGCTCTCGGTCCATGTAAAGTTTAATAGATTTATGGCGGGCCTCGGTCCATGCAATCTTTCAGACATGTATGGCGGGCGTCGGTCCATGCAAACTATTTCAGACATTTCTAGCGGCTCTTGGTCCATGCAAACTATTTCAGACATTTGTGGAGGGCCTCGGTCCGTGTAAAGTTTCATAGATTTATGGCGGGCCTCGGTCCATGCAATCTTTCAGACCTCGATCCTTGCAGCATATTTAACTTGGGAGCCAGGGGTGAATTGAGCTTTATTTTAATTACACATGACCTGGATAGTTTCACTGACAGACGTATATCAATATCATAATAAGCTGCACTGGTTTGACAATAAAGCGCACACGAGATGGACGGTTAGCTCAAAGCCACCTCCTTCGGATGGCCGACTGGTTTGACAATAAAGCGCACACGAGATGGACGGTTAGCTCAAAGCCACCTCCTTCGGATGGCCGACTGGTTTGACAATAAAGCGCACACGAGATGGACGGTTAGCTCAAAGCCACCTCCTTCGGATGGCCGACTGGTTTGACAATAAAGCGCACACGAGATGGACGGTTAGCTCAAAGCCACCTCCTTCGGATGGCCGACTGGTTTGACAATAAAGCGCACATGAGATGGACGGCTAAATCAAGTTATATCGTGATTTGCGCGCAATATTAGTCGATCAGGCTGCATTCTCATGAGACGACCGAACTATTTTATTTGATATGTGTGACATCATTGGAAATGTGAAGTCGGTCGATGTCTTAACTTCCAAGACGGGAAAATACGAAGATGTCCGCTGGCTGAACTTCTGATACAGAAAAAAATGAAGATGTCCGATGTCCCAACTTCCGAGAAGGGAAAATAAAAAAGTCGGTCGATGTCTTAACTTCCGAGAGGGGAAAATACGAAGTGGCCGCTGGCTTAACTTCTGAGACGTGCACAACTATACGCGATGAAAGAAAAGTTTAGTTTTGTCCCAGTATATTTTGGGGTATGTAAGTTCTGTTTTATTTTTCGTTTGATATCTGTTATCTTGTTTTTATTTTTCCCCTTGAATGTGTTGTTGTTGTTCGAAAGTGCTCCTAAATAGTTGTTCACTGTTGACGAATGTTCTCTGGTGACATGTTCGCGGTGTTCTTCGTATCTTCCTTTTATTCGGCCTTTATCTAGAGAGGACGATGGGATGTAATTTACATCGAGGACACGATATCCGCGCCTTTCGACTTGACACGTCCGGATTCAGCACGGAATTTTGGGGATGACCGTCCCTCTTTGGCTTAGCCCTATTTTCTCATGTGAGGCTGGATAAGAGGCTGCAACAGAGCAGACTGGCTAAAGAGAACGGATTGAAGAAGGAAGGCTAACCCGGTACTCAAAAATGCGTGCTGAATACGGATGTGTTAGACCGAAAGTTACACATATCGCAGTCAATCTACACACTACGACACAACGCATTCCTTTCTGTGGACAACATCCTGCTACTTACAGCGCCCTTTTCATGACTTTGCAGCGAGATATTAAAAAACATTTTTTTTCGTTCGCCTTATTTCTCTATTCCCCAAGGCACAAGCACGGTGTTTTTATCTGCGCCTGTCGGTCCAGTGCATCCGACTTCGGCTTGCATTTTGTGTAAGGATCTGCTTCCTCCTGCATATTCTAAGGGTTAGTTTGCCCGGGCTAACAGTCGGTGATGTGGTGGCGAACGAACTTAGAACCTTCGGGTTGTGGGTCGTGTCATTTAACCACTACCCCACGCCGTCCCCAGCGAGAGATTGAGAACGAAGAAGAAGAAGAAGAAGAAGAAGACGTGACTTGGTCAGCTATGATTGGCTCACCCTGATGCAAGCAGCCAGCGATTAATAGCCGGCTGTGGTGGACACATTCACTGCTGCGACTTCGGTCCTGTTGGTCACATATCCAGGGGTATACTGAAGAATGAGTGGTGGAACACGTTCTTCGGATCTGCCGGCTCCTTGACAGGTAACTAGTGATAGCATGGTCACCCCAACCCAGTTGCAGAATAAACTATTTGACGTTGATAGAAACACGAGACTGCTGAGGAGGGCCATTGAATCGATTATTTGAAGAATAGGAAGAGGTAGACGGTGGGTCTGGGCCCACCTGGCTGTACTGCAATGTCGTTTCATCAAGCATACCACTATGGGCGTCATAGTGTCGATCCCCTCCTCGTTGGTCAGGCTGCTATCGCACAATTTGTTGAATATAAAACATGAGCCAGCACTGGTGTTCTCTGTGCTTGTTTAAGCAGCTGTTTACGGTAAACTAAACACGGCAGAATGGGACACAGACACACAACCGCCCCCATTCAAGGCATATCATTATGTCCTCATTCGCCCATGATCAAGTTATTCCGGTCACCTGGTTAAGGAGTTGCATAATTATGTCCCATCCGATCAATTTGTCTGGATGAATCCATGGTGAGTACCGACTGACAGTAGTTGTTCTCACCCAACAATTCCTTGTATGTTATTAGCCCAGCGTCCCTCTCCAGGCCAAAGACGGATCAGAACAGAGATTGATAAGCAAATACAAGCTAACGACACGTCGAATTCAGCGTGCAATTACAGTTATAGATTGATCGAATCACACCTTCCTTGTGGCACTTCAGTCACTCCCTCGCCGCTGACATGTGCGGGTAAAGATAAGACTTATTATCAAAATTAGCCACCTGAATTTCAATGTTGAAATGTCTGAGCGAAGTAAATCAATAAGACATTCTTGTCTGTGTCATTGTTTGCAGATAATGCTTGCTATCAGATGGCAACTCCTTTGTCTTGTATAATGAGAGGACACCCAGACAAGATAACACATAACACACTAACCAGACAAGATAACACATAACGCACTAATAACCAGACAAGATAACACATAACACACTAATAACCAGACAAGATAACACGTAACACACTAATAACTAGACAAGATAACACATAACACACTTACCAGATAAGAAAACACATAACACTAATAACCAGACAAGAAAACACATAACACACTAATAACCAGACAAGAAAACACATAACACACTATCAACCAGAAAAGAAAAACACATAACACACTATCAACCAGAAAAGAAAAACACATAACACACTATCAACCAGACAACGAAAAAACACATAACGCACTATCAACCAGACAAGAAAACACATAACACACTAATAGCCAGACAAGAAAACACATAACACACTAATAACCAGACAAGAAAACACACTATCAACCAGACAAGAAAACACACTATCAACCAGATAAGAAAAACACATAACACACTATCAACCAGAAAAGAAAACACTGAAGATTCCTAAAGAAGTTCGCCTAACATAATCCCCTTCGCATAACTTTCTTGATTAATTAGATCACAGCAAAGCCACATTAAGACATTCAATCTCCATTCTCAGATTCGGGTTAATAGCTGCAGTAACAGTCTCTATCTCTATTCTGATACTAGAGCCCACAGCTGCAGTAAGTGTTCCAATCTCTCCTCATATTAGATGTTGTTGTCACGTGAGCTCTACACTCCTGGCAGCTGGGTAGTCCCATTGACTCTCACGTAGCATAACCCCCTCCCCTGTGCCCCCGCCACTACCCAGCCAGTATAAGCCCAACACAAAACACGCACTAGCGCCTTTCCCCCCCCCCCCCCCCCTGCCTTCAGTACAGACCCAGCAGTGTAAAACCGCCTCTGTATCACCACTCAACACAGACCCAGCAGTGTAAAACCACCTCTGTATCACCACTCAACACAGACCCAGCAGTGTAAAACCACATCTGTCTCATCACCTCTGTCTCACCACCCAACACAGAACCGGCAGTGTAAACAGCATCGCCACCTTTCCCTCTATAGGCATTTAACAGCTGTTCAATGTCAAGGTTAATCTTCCTGTCCTGTCACTTGACATACCCTCGTGCCAAGGTGGATAACTCATTGGGATTCCGTCATCTAATCACAGTGAAGTTTCTTCAGCGGTCGTATCGTTCAAGTCCTGACTGGGATCACCTGTCTAGTCCGTGCTTTGTCCTCGCTGGGATCACCTGTCTAGTCCGTGCTGACTTAGTCCTGGCTGGGATCACCTGTCTAGTCCGTGCTGACTTAGTCCTGGCTGGGATCACCTGTCTAGTCCGTGCTGACTTAGTCCTGGCTGGGATCACCTGTCTAGTCCGTGCTGACTTAGTCCTGGCTGGGATCACCTGTCTAGTCCGTGCTGACTTAGTCCTGACTGGGATCACCTGTTTAGTCCGTGCTGACTTAGTCCTGACTGGGATCACCCGTCCTGTCCGTGCTAACTTAGTCCTGACTGGGATCACCTGTCTAGTCCGTGCTTAGTCCTGACTGGGATCACCTGTCTAGTCCGTGCTTAGTCCTGACTGGGATCACCTGTCTAGTCCGTGCTGACTTAGTCCTGACTAGGATCACCTGTCTAGTCCGTGCTTAGTCCTGACTAGGATCACCTGTCTAGTCCGTGCTTAGTCTTGACTGGGATCACCTGTCTAGTCCGTGCTGACTTAGTCCTGACTGGGATCACCTGTTTAGTCCGTGCTGACTTAGTCCTGACTGGGATCACCCGTCCTGTCCGTGCTAACTTAGTCCTGACTGGGATCACCTGTCTAGTCCGTGCTGACTTAGTCCTGACTGGGATCACCTGTCTAGTCAGTGCTGACTTAGTCCTGACTGAGATCACCTGTCTAGTTCGTGCTTAGTCCTGGCTGGGATCACCTGTCTAGTCCGTCCATTCTGTCAGCGCCATGACACCACGCTGTTGATGCTCCTATAGATATGCACAGTGTTACCGTACAGCTGGTTGTTCTTACTGATGATTAATAAATGGAAGCTGCGGTGGTCATGAAGGCAGTCTATCAAAATATAGGTATGGTGTGCTATGACCCAGTAACTGCACCTAGACAACCCACTAACTGCACCTAGTCAACCCAGTAACTGCACCTAGACAACCCAGAAATTGCATCCAGACAACCAAGTAACTGGTCTTAGTCAACCCAGTAACTGGTCCTAGACAACCGAGAACTGCATCTAGTCAACCCATTAACAGCGTCTAGACAACCCAGTAACTGCTACTACATAACCCAGTAACTGCATCTAGACAACCCAGTAACAAAACCCACTTTACGGCCACACGGCTGTTGCCAGAAACAAAGAACAAACAATAACAACTAACACACGACAACAACAACGAAGACAATAGACACAACAAGGATGCAATACGACTTGAGTTGGCGGCTATTACCCGGAAAATGACTAGGAGCGAGAACGAACGCGTTGTTGTTGGTGAAGTATTTGTTGGTCAAGTATTTGTTGGTCAAGTATTTGTTGACTTCATCTTCGCGAGGCACGTCTATTTCGACCACAGACCGAGTCCCTCTAGTTATGTCAGTGCCCCTGTGCTGCCGTATGTGTCTTCTCTCTGCGTTGATTCATTTCACTGCATGGATTATACTGACTGGGTAAGACCAGTTAGGTTCCCCGTCTTCACAATGAGTTATCCCTAGTGTAGGCCACTACTATTGACATTGCTTCATTTTGGATACAGTCCAGACGCTCACAAAGTGACCTTGACAACGTGAGGATGCGCCTCTGACTAATATCACTACGTGTAACCGATCTTGTAGTTTAGTGCACCAGTGCACTTCATCCTTGTGTTCCTATATCATATGGTTGTTTTGGTAGCCATCGAGGTCAGACCCCACGGTATTGTATGCTCGCTTTCACATATTGATTCCCACCCCCGCCGCCCCACCCCACTATTACTCGGCCTGCTTATTTATTCGGTCCGACTTTGAATTCTTTGTTGCTTCCCGCGTTTGTATACGGGTAGGGGGAGATAACCCAGGAAAAATTGCAGCGGCAAGGGCATGTAATTGTGTGTGGTATTTCTGTAATTTGACTGGCTCTTAGCGAACAATCACATCCACAGACCAGGTCGCTTGCTCCTTTTGTGAAAACTGGTTAGGCCTTTTTTGCACGCTTGCTAGCAGCCAAGCAAGATGGTGCTGAGTCGCACAAATGAGAAGAGACCTACGTTAGTGAACGCCGTGATTTCGTTAGAACTAATTGCCAGTCTGAGAAATTACCGTGTATGATTCTTTTTAATGGTTTAAGTTTATAGTAGTGAGATATCTTTATTTTTGTATGTCTGACTTTACAGAAAAATATATATCTTTGTAATAGAAAAGAATGGATGAGTAGAAGATACTCTCTCTCTCTCTCTCTCTCTCTCTCGCTCTCTCGTCTTTCCACACACTCTTGTTTCATTTGACTCTGTCCTACAGTCACACTCTTGCACAACTTTCACACGCGCTCTGAAGGTGAGACCCTTCCATTGCACTTTGGTTGGGCTGGCTTCTGAAAGTTCACAAACCTAGCATAGGTACATACAAACGCACACATACATCCAAGCACTGGTTTATGCGTCTAAAATCGCCCAAATTAACTACGGTCTGGGGTGGAATAGGCGCGCCTCCACCAGTAGAAACTAGTGAGGCAAACACGTAAAATAAAAAAAATAATGAATGATTTAGGTCAGGTCAGGTCATCCCGTAACCGGTGAGGTCGTTGGGGCACACATGAAGGTATGCTCACAACTCCACGCCACCCCTCTCTGTCAGATGCCGCTGCCTGTGACTTCTGGTCGGAGACTGGTCCATTCTT
The DNA here is from genome assembly GCA_036924085.1 of Ariolimax columbianus. NCBI lineage: Eukaryota > Metazoa > Mollusca > Gastropoda > Stylommatophora > Arionidae > Ariolimax > Ariolimax columbianus. The sequence goes on from JAVGWX010000013.1 coordinate 5,869,514, forward strand.
TTATGTTGTCCTCCCATCTCTTTATGGGCCGGCCTCTTCGTCGTCTGCCATGCACCTTCCCATGGAGGATTGTGTTTGCAAGACCATTTGATCTCGATATGTGACCGTACCAAGTGAGTTTCCTTCTTTTGACAGTTGCCAAGAGATCTTCGAATGGCCCTATTGCTGTTGTAATTCTATCTCGTATTTCCTCATTTGTAACTCGATCTTTGTACGTGACGTTTACAAGTTTTCGGAAACATCTCATCTCCAAGGCCTGTATCCTTCGTTGAAGGTCAGCTGTAACTGTCCATGTCTCACACGCATAGAGGAATATTGACAGGACCAGTGTACACATTAATCTGATTTTCGTGCGTAGTGCTAACCGTTTATCTTGCCAGATTTTGTTAAGCTGTGCAAGCGCCGCTATTGTCTGTGCTATTCTGGCCAATACTTCACATTTTGATCCTTCATCACTGACGATCGATCCAAGATATTTAAAACGGTCAACCACTTCTGAGTTCCTGACCATTAGCTTTTATCTTGCTGTTGAATCCCGTGGCGTTGTTGGTCATTAATTTTGTCTTTCCAGCGTTTATCTCCATATCTTAGTCAAGAGCTGTTTGATCGAGCCTTCTGACCCATTGCTGGAGTTCTGCTTCTGAACCCGCCAACCCGTCGATATCATCTGCAAAATGAAGGTTGGTAATCGTTCGGCCCCCATATCTTGACAGTACCAACGTGACCTCCAAGTGCCTCACTCATAATTCCTTCAAGGAATATATTGAAAAGAGTTGGAGAGAGTGTACACCCCTGTCTCACACCAACTGATGTGCGAAACCAAATGGATGATTATCAATTAGTATACATGACTTGATAGTAGTATAGATGATTTTATAGTAGAACAGAATATCTAATTTTATAGTATAACAGAATAGATGATTTTATAGTAGAACAGAATAGATGATTTTATAGTAGAACAGAATATCTAATTTTATAGTAGAACAGAATAGATGATTTTACAGAACAGAAAAGATTATTTTATAGTAGTATTGATGACTTAGACAGTAAACCTTGCTGGCTATTTTAATTTTATATTTCCCTCTAGGGGACGGCGTCGGCTAGTGGTTAAGGGCACGACTCACAACTCGAAGGTGCTGGGTTCGCTCCCCATCGCAGCACTAGCCGTTACCCTGAGGAAGCAAATCTTTAGTAAATGCAGGAGGAAGCAAACCCTTAGTAAATGCAGGAGGAAACAAACCCCTAGTAAATGCAGGAGGAAGCAAACCCCTAGTAAATGCAGGAGGAAGCAAACCCCTAGTAAATGCAGGAGGAAGCAACCCTTAGTAAATGCAGGAGGAAGCAAACCCTTAGAAAATGCAGGAGGAAGCAAACCCTTAGTAAATGCAGGAGGAAGCAAACCCTTGGTAAATGCAGGAGGAAGCAAACCCTTGGTAAATGCAGGAGGCAGCAAACCCTTAGTAAATGCAGGAGGCAGCAAACCGTTAGTAAATACAGGAGGAAGCAAACCATTAGTAAATGCAGGAGGAAGCAAACCCTTACATAAAATGAATGCTGAAGCCGGACGCATTGGGTCGACAAGCTAAAAAAAAAACCACAGTGCAACGCACACCGCTTTGGGAAATAGAGAAATAAGGCGAACGCAAAATAAAATTACAAAAAGAAATATTCCTTCAAAACAACCGGATATTTTTCTGTCTCTGTGCGTTCCGGTCTAGAGCAGTGTTGGTTATATTCTAGTTGCTACCACGGAGTGTTGCGTCTTCCCCTCTTGTTCGCCAGGCTTACAGTCTAACCACGATGGATTTGCTGGCCCCATGCCCAATCATCATTTGGGGCTTGTTAGGTAAAGTGTTGGCATTCTTTGATTCTGATTGCGTTCTCAGCTCGGTCTATTCACTGACATCTATTTCTGTGAAGTACTTGCAATCGCTGCTGGGTATCTCGCCTGCTCGACACGATGTCTCCGCGTGCTGGGTGCTCAAGTGTGTGTGTGTGTGTGTGTGTGAGACTCGAATGCTCCACCGGGATCTTTGTGTATGACAATGAGAAGATTAGCACCACTGTTCCACAGAGAGCATGTCGAAAGTGGTGACTAACTGTCTGACATAACACTGGCCATAATTAGGTGGTTTGTTAAGAGAAGCATAGATGGCGCCTAACAAGCTGCGAGTTAATTTTGCTCTAGAGTTTGAGTCTATTAATATGGGCTCGCTCATCGAAAAGCCACCCTTCAAGAAACTAGACTGCAAAATCTTCTAAGCTAGTTTAAAGACGTTAAGTAAAGTTAAGTTAAGTGACGTTAAGTTACAGGGTGGATAATATCAGTAATAACTGTCACATAATTCAAAGAACAAATAGCGGCAAATATTGGCAGAATCAATAAGGTCGGATCGATCTGCAGACATTGATTGATTGACCCTGTCGCTCCAAGTATCATTAGCTCCGTCACTACATCCATCCCGCTTGAAGAAAGTCTGTGTTCGAGCATTTGTACTTTTAGTCTTATTCGACCTGTACACCCATCCCGCTTGAAGAAAGTCTGTGTTCGAGTATTTGTACTTTTAGTCTTATTTGACCTGTACATCTACAGGGCTAGATGCTCCTTCGTAGGCTGATTGCTCCGCTGTGTTGGAACAATTGCCACGAAGGGTGGTTAAGTGATGTGCGAGTCCATTTAAATAAACTCAAACACTAGAGCAAAGTAGACCCACAGCCAGTTACCGGCCATCTATGCTGCTCTGAACAAACCACCTAACCATGGTCGGGGGTATGTCATGTCACACAGTTAGTCGCCTCTTACGACGTGCTAATCTTGTCTTTGTCATACACAAAGACCCCGGGGTGGCCACTCGTAGTGGCGGCTTCAATAGCAAAGGCCTAATGTTATGAGGTTGCTAGCTTCATTCACACATCTCTTCAGTCGCATTGTACGACGAACATGCAGGGTTGCAGTTGGCCTGTTCCTGGCAACACGGGCACAACTCTCATGTCGGATGACGTCACATGTTCAATAACCAGATATAGAGACTAGGCCACAGAAGGCAAGACATCACTGCCAGCACACGAACATAGCAATTCTAGATGACTCCGCCTGGCCATTAGGAGAGAGCACTAAGGTACCTAATAGATTCTTGTATTAGCCGAGGGCTATCTTCTGGAACCTATTTGTGACGACAGTTTGTCATTGAGTGAGCAGTGCCAACTGTTTGGCTGCTGCCACTTACCTGCAGTTCGTGACTGTTGTGCGTGTCAGTATTGAGCGAGCTACTCTGGGACAGGTAAGACCTCACTCCGGGCTCGGCTCCGACCCAATGAGTCAGCCAATGATTGCATGACGAGCGGTCGACTAGCTGATCACGTTTGCCCCACGGCTCACGTGGTTACAGTCGCTCTAGTCGTGGCCCAACTACCATCTCTTACTTATCTTTTCTCATGACCTTTACTATTCTCTCTCCATCCCCATTCCACCACCCCCCCCCCCCCCCCACCGCCGACCCCTTCCCCCGCCTCCCCCATGTTTTACACTCCCCTGGATTGCAGTGCCTGGATTGTTGAGACCACAATATTGTCAGGGCTTGACATGGTGTATGTGAGGAGGAATGTCAATGGTAGGACCGACTTATTATCGGGTATCTTTGTTGGTACGGGAGAAGTATGATACAATTATTTGGATAACAGGTGGAGATACAAGAGAATAGGAGACTTATATCAAGCAAGCAGACATTAGAGGAAACGGGTACTGAGAGCTATGACAAGAAGACATTAGAGGCAACGGGTACTGAGAGCTATGACAAGAAGACATTAGAGGCAACGGGTACTGAGAGCTATGACAAGAATACATTAGAGGCAACGGGTACTGAGAGCTATGACAAGCAGACGTTAGAGGAAACGGGTACTGAGAGCTATGACAAGCAGACGTTAGAGGCAACGGGTACTGAGAGCTATGACAAGCAGACATTAGAGGAAACGGGTACTGAGAGCTATGACAAGCAGACATTAGAGGAAACGGGTACTGAGAGCTATGACAAGCAGACATTAGAGGAAACGGGTACTGAGAGCTATGACAAGTAGACATTAGAGGCAACGGGTACTGAGAGCTATGACAAGAAGACATTAGAGGAAACGGGTACTGAGAGCTATGACAAGCAGACGTTAGAGGCAACGGGTACTGAGAGCTATGACAAGCAGACATTAGAGGAAACGGGTACTGAGAGCTATGACAAGCAGACATTAGAGGAAACGGGTACTGAGAGCTATGACAAGCAGACATTAGAGGAAACGGGTACTGAGAGCTATGACAAGTAGACATTAGAGGCAACGGGTACTGAGAGCTATGACAAGAAGACATTAGAGGAAACGGGTACTGAGAGCTATGACAAGCAGACGTTAGAGGCAACGGGTACTGAGAGCTATGACAAGCAGACATTAGAGGAAACGGGTACTGAGAGCTATGACAAGCAGACATTAGAGGAAACGGGTACTGAGAGCTATGACAAACAGACATTAGAGGCAACGGGTACTGAGAGCTATGACAAGCAGACATTAGAGGCAACGGGTACTGAGAGCTATGACAAGCAGACATTAGAGGAAACGGGTACTGAGAGCTATGACAAGCAGACATTAGAGGAAACGGGTACTGAGAGCTATGACAAGCAGACATTAGAGGCAACGGGTACTGAGAGCTATGACAAGCAGACATTAGAGGCAACGGGTACTGAGAGCTATGACAAGCAGACATTAGAGCATATGGATTCCGAGTGCTATGATAAATGTGTATCAGGAAAAGACAGCTACGACAGATGAGAAGAGCTGTGGGAGAATGTAACAAGAGAAGATGATTGAGAAAAGTGACAATGATACGTGCGATAAATATATAGACGATACAGATACTATAGCAAAGAATGTCATCGATATCCAGACAGGTCAAGGTTGTTGTCTCACTAACTCACCTTAACCAGTTCTAGTCGTATATTACATAACTACGGGCATCTGTCCCAGATGTGCTGAGGGACAGGGCGTAAGGACACCTGACTTGACCAAGTCACCAGACTATAGCTCGTGTAAGAGTTGGTCACTGCAGGCAACTGAGTCATCTCTATCTGTTCCACAAGATGGCCCACGCAAGTTGATGCCTACATTGAACTGGCATCTACGCTTGTAATCACTTCCCCCAGAACTATTCAACATATGATGACCTACTATGCCAGATCAGACAAAGATGATTGGGCCTGTCTGATTGATTGATTGATTGATTGATTGATTGATTGATGTTGAAAGCCCAAAATGATTGTCTCCTCTTTTGAGCTCCCAGAAAAGGGCGTTAGATGGCAGGTTGTGGTAGCTTTCCTCACATCCCGAGCCTGCTGCTGCTGTAGATTGACCGGTGGTGTCCTTCGGGTTTTTGTGCGCGTGCATGGCTTCATCTACGTGTCACTCACTACTGCCATGAAAATAGCCCGCTTCCAATGAGAACTGTGATGAAGTCGGTCGATGTCGTAGTCTTGTCCAGTATATAATTCCTGACCCTGACTAACATGTCCTAGCAGTATGTTTTGCCTGATTAGTAGTTACTCCTCTTCGCTGGAATGGTCCTAGCTGAATCAAAAGTTGTTGGGGCAGCCTTCTCGACCAGGACAAGGCTGTCTGTAAATGGACCTGGACGCAGAGCTAGAATATATCTTTATGTTGGGAGAAGACAGTAGAAATGTGATTATCTTAGGAAGCAAAACAAATAAAAATCATCTCCCAGAAACGACGTTCTCCAGAATGCAGAATCAAAGTAGGTGATGCACTCAGAAGCCTCGACCATGTATCAACCACAGGGGAAGGGGGGGGGGGGGGGCACTTATAACATCAGACGGTAGATGGAGCTTAGAAATTTTAAAAATAGAAGACCTTAGCAAAACAGTTTTCTTAGAAAATTGTTTCCTCATACGAGGTCTGGTGTTCTTTCTTTCTTCTTTGCGTTCAGGATTTTTTGGTCATGCTATATCTGCAGGCCAGTCGCCATGATGAAGTCTGTAGTCTTCAACAGGTCGGAGCGGCTGCCCCACAGCTTCTGGTCATGCTATATCTGCAGGCCAGTCGCCATGATGAAGTCTGTAGTCTTCAACAGGTCGGAGCGGCTGCCCAACAGCTTCTGGTCATGCTATATCTGCAGGCCAGTCGCCATGATGAAGTCTGTAGTCTTCAACAGGTCGGAGCGGCTGCCCCACAGCTTCTGGTCATGCTATATCTGCAGGCCAGTCGCCATGATGAAGTCTGTAGTCTTCAACAGGTCGGAGCGGCTGCCCCACAGCTTCTGGTCATGCTATATCTGCAGGCCAGTCGCCATGATGAAGTCTGTAGTCTTCACCAGGTCGGAGCAGCTGCCCAACAGCTTTTGTCTCAGCTCCGCACCCTCTGACCAGGTCTGGCATCTAATTTCCCTTTAGATTGGGCATTCTTGTAGAATATGCTCAGGGTTCTCGCATCCTGTTCCACGTGGGCACTCATCGGTATGTGAGATCTTCAGTCTGTAACGGTGTTCTAGTAGTCTGCAATGTCCAGTTCTCAGGCGAAATAAGGTAGTTTGTTGATTTCTTTTGAGTTGGTGAATTGGACGAGATCTGGTAAAATGGTTTCCTCATACGAGGTCTGGTAAAATGGTTTCCTCATACGGGGTCTGGTAAAATGGTTTCCTCATACGAGGTCTGGTAAAATGGTTTCCTCATACGGGGTCTGGTAAAATGGTTTCCTCATACGAGGTCTGGTAAAATGGTTTCCTCATACGGGGTCTGGTAAAATGGTTTCCTCATACGGGGTCTGGTAAAATGGTTTCCTCATACGAGGTCTGGTAAAATGCTTTCCTCATACAAGGTATGGTAAAATGGTTTCCTCATTCGAGGTCTGGTAAAATGGTTTCCTCATAAGAAGTCTGGTAAAATGGTTTCCACATACGACGTCTGGTAAAATAGTTTCCACATACGAGGTCTGGTAAAATGGTTTCCTCATAAGAAGTCTGGTAAAATGGTTTCCTCATAAGAGGTCTGGTAAAATGGTACCCTCATAAGAGGTCTGGTAAAATGGTTTCCACATACGAGGTATGGTAAAATGGTTTACTCACACGAGGTATAGTAAAAACAAGAACTTACTAGTATAACTTTCTCAGGTGTACCAGAAACCAATTGAGCCCTACCTGAAGTCAGTTGAGCCCTAGCTGAAACCAATTGAGCCCTATCAGAAAACCAATTGAGCCCTATCAGAAAACCAATTGAGCCCTATCAGAAAACCAATTGAGCCCTATCAGAAAACCAATTGAGCCCTATCTGAAAACCTTTTAAGCCCTATTAGAAAACTTATTGAGCCCTATCTGAAAAATGTGTGGGTTGGCGGGTTGTCGGTGGTAGTGATGTGTGGGTTGGCGGGTTGTCGGGGTGAAGGTGGCAGTGCTGTGTGGGTTGTCGGGGTAAAGGTGGTAGTGATATGTGGGTTGGCGGGTTGTCGGTGGCTGTGATGTGTGGGTTGGCGGGTTGTCGGGGTGAAGGTGGCAGTGCTGTGTTGGTTGGCGGGTTGTCGGGGTGAAGGTGGTAGGGATGTGTGGGTTGGCGGGTTGTCCGGGTGAAGGTGGTATTGATGTGTGGGTTGGCGGGTTGTCGGTGGTAGTGATGTGTGGGTTGGCTGGTTGTCAGGGTGAAGGTAGCAGTTCTGTGTGGGTTGGCGGGTTGTCGGGGTGAATGAGGCAGTGATGCGTGGTTGGTAGGTTGTCGGGGTGAAAGTAATCATAGATAAACAATAATCATAGCACAGTCCATTCTAAGATTGGATGTGGGCTTATGCTGTCTATGTTCCTATGGTATATGTGGGCGGCTTATGCTGTCTATGTTCCTATGGTGTGTGTAGGCTTATGTTGTCTGTGGTCAAATGCTGTTTATGCTCTTATGAGCAGCAGCGTTATCTCCCATTAAATCTTATGTTGGACAGTCAGACAAGAGCAATGTCAAAAGATGTGAATGGAGCTAGGTAAAGGTAGTCTCACCTAGGAAGTTAAGTAAAGGTAGTCTCACCTAGGAAGTTAAGTAAAGGTAGTCTCACCTAGGAAGTTAAGTAAAGATAGTCTCACCTAGGAAGTTAAGTAAAGGTAGTCTCACCTAGGAAGTTAAGTAAAGATAGTCTCACCTAGGAAGTTAAGTAAAGATAGTCTCACCTAGGAAGTTAAGTAAAGGTAGTCTAACCTAGGAAGTTAAGTAAAGGTAGTCTCACCTAGGAAGTTAAGTAAAGGTAGTCTCACATAGGGAGTTAAGTAAAGGTAGGCTCGCCTAGGAAGTTAAGTAAAGGTAGTCTCACCTAGGTAGTTAAGTAAAGGTAGTCTCACCTAGGAGGTTAAGTAAAGGTAATCTCATCTAGATAGCTAGGTAAAGGTAGTCTGGTAAAGTTAGCCTCATGTAGTTAAGGAAAAGTAGTCTCATCTAGATGTTTTTAGTAAAGGTAGTCTCATATAGGCAGCTAGGTAAAGATAGTCTCATCTAGGAAGATAGATAATGGTCACCTGATAGTCACTGCCGTCGGAGATGGGGTGCTGTTGTGCCTTTCCTATCAGTAAGCCAGGTACCCAATTACAGATTGGTATACTAGGGTGTCAACTGTGCCCTAGCCGTGGTAAACAAATGCTCTAATCTCTCCGGAGCTTATCGTGCACGTACAGGGGCGTATGAGCCAGTCACAGAGAAACAGGTGCGAGAAAACAATGTGAAAGAGCAATGGAGGATCAGCTTGGGCCGAGAGTATCCAGGTCTGTCTGTGCGTGCTGCTCGCGGTGCAGCACGAGCGACCTACATGTTTGTGTCATTGTTGGTTGGTATCGACGTCGGGTTGTGCAGCCGAGGCTGGTAATTATTAGTGCACAGAGTCCAGCTGCGTCGACGAAACACGTGATCCTATGACCTTTTGAAGAAGTAGCTTATTCGATAGTTGCTGTCACTGATAGTCCAGGCAGATCTAAAGGTAGTTTCTTTGTTTCCCCGAGTTTAGATCATCAGATGCCGCGCTGAATTGAGTAGTCGAATGGCCCCTATCACTTTCTGGTCACTGTTCTTGTCTAACATTACTGTGTTTTCTTTCTATCCAAACCATGAACCTCAACTGTCATGCAGGGTATGTCCTCTCTGGTTTTGGCAATGATTGTACCATGCTGTCTAGAGATAAAACAGTTGTATTCCAGAAGCATGCACCAACATCTAAACACACACTACACAGACACGAGCCATTGTTTGCTTTCTGATGGTCTAACACGTGTGATCCCCAACATCAGTCTAGTCAAGCACTCTAGTTATAGTTTTTGTAGTTCCTTGCACGACATTCTTCTTCCCCTGCTTCGTCTTTGTTCGTTCTCAATCTCCCGCTACCAAGCCCTGAACGTTCTCAATCTCCCGCTACCAAGCCCTGAACGTTCTCAATCTCCCGCTACCAAGCCCTGAACGTTCTCAATCTCCCGCTACCAAGCCCTGAACGTTCTCAATCTCCCGCTACCAAGCCCTGAACGTTCTCAATCTCCCGCTACGAAGACCTAAACATTCTCAATCTCCCGCTACCAAGCCCTGAACGTTCTCAATCTCCCTCTACCAAGCCCTGAACTTTCTCAATCTCCTGCTACGAAGACCTAAACTTTCTCAATCTCCCGCTACCAAGCCCTGAACGGTTTCAATCTCCTGCTACCAAGCCCTGAACGCCCACACGCCCCCGCTACAAAACCATGAAAAGGACTTTGCAAGTAGCAGGATGTAGTTCGGAGAATGGATTGTGTTGTGTCGCTAGTTTACAGGTTGACTGCCATATTTGCACCTTTCGGTCCGACACATCCGTCCTCGACAGGGACATTCTATACCACTATGTTGACATGGTCTCAGGTGGCAGAACGTTCAATTCAATTGGTTGAAACATACACAACTCTCGTTCCAACTCTCGCTCCCACTCTGGTCCCCACTCTCGCTCCATCTCTGGTCCCCACTCTCGCTGCCACACTGGTCCCCGCTTCGTCCCCGCTTCGTCCCAACTCTCGCTCTCAACCTGGTGCCAGCTTCGTACCAACTCTTGCCCCCACTCTGGTCTCCAACTCTCGCTACCACTCTTTTAATCAACTCTCGCCCCTCTCTGGTCCCCGCTTCGTCCCAACTCTTGCTCCCACTCTGGTCCCCATTCTCCCCCCCCCCCCCACTCTGGTCCCCATTCTCCCCCCCCACTCTGGTCCCCATTCTCGCCCCCACTCTGGTCCCCATTCTCCCCCCCACTCTGGTCCCCATTCCCCCCCACTCTATCCCCATTCTCTCCCCCCCACTCTGGTCCCCATTCTCCCCCCCCACTCTCGCCCCCACTCTGGTCCCCATTCTCCCCCCCACTCTGGTCCCCATTCTCCCCCCCTTCACTCTGGTCCCCATTCTCCCCCACTCTGGTCCCCATTCTCCCCCCCCACTCTGGTCCCCATTCTCCCCCCACTCTGGTCCCCATTCTCCCCCCACTCTGGTCCCCATTCTCTCCCCCAACTCTGGTCCCCATTCTCCCCCCCACTCTGGTCCCCATTCCCCCCCCCACTCTGGTCCCCATTCCCCCCCCACTCTGGTCCCCATTCTCCCCCCCCACTCTAGTCTCCATTCTCCCCCCCCCCACTCTGGTCCCCATTCCCCCCACTCTGGTCCCCATTCCCCCCCCACTCTGGTCCCCATTCTCCCCCCCAGTCTGGTCCCCATTCTCCCCCCCCCACTCTGGTCCCCATTCTCCCCCCCACTCTGGTCCCCATTCTCCCCCCCCACTCTGGTCCCCATTCCCCCCACTCTGGTCCCCATTCTCCCCCCCACTCTGGTCCCCATTCTCCCCCCCCCACTCTGGTCCCCATTCCCCCCCCCCCACTCTGGTCCCTATTCTCCCCCTCCCACTCTGGTCTCCATTCTCCCCCCCACTCTGGTCCCCATTCCCCCCCCACTCTGGTCCCCATTCTCTCCCCCCCCCCACTCTGGTCCCCATTCTCCCCCCCACTCTCGCCCCCACTCTGGTCCCCATTCTCCCCCCCACTCTGGTCCCCATTCTCCCCCCCTTCACTCTGGTCCCCATTCTCCCCCCACTCTGGTCCCCATTCTCCCCCCCCCCACTCTGGTCCCCATTCTCCCCCCACTCTGGTCCCCATTCTCCCCCCACTCTGGTCCCCATTCTCTCCCCCAACTCTGGTCCCCATTCTCCCCCCCACTCTGGTCCCCATTCCCCCCCCCACTCTGGTCCCCATTCCCCCCCACTCTGGTCCCCATTCTCCCCCCCCCACTCTGGTCTCCATTCTCCCCCCCCCCCCCCACTCTGGTCCCCATTCCCCCCACTCTGGTCCCCATTCCCCCCCCACTCTGGTCCCCATTCTCCCCCCCCCCAGTCTGGTCCCCATTCTCCCCCCCACTCTGGTCCCCATTCTCCCCCCCACTCTGGTCCCCATTCTCCCCCCCCCACTCTGGTCCCCATTCCCCCCACTCTGGTCCCCATTCTCCCCCCCACTCTGGTCCCCATTCCCCCCCCCCACTCTGGTCCCCATTCTCCCCCTCCCACTCTGGTCTCCATTCTCCCCCCCACTCTGGTCCCCATTCCCCCCCCACTCTGGTCCCCATTCTCCCCCCCCACTCTGGTCCCCATTCTCCCCCCCCCACTCTGGTCCCCATTCTCCCCCCCCCCCACTCTGGTCCCCATTCTCCCCCCCCCCCCCCCCACTCTGGTCCCCATTTCTTATCAACTCTAGTTTCCATTCTCGTTTCCACTGTTTTCCCACTCTGGTGCGCACATCTTCCCAACTCTGGCTCCCTCCGTCTGGTCCCAACTCTGCCCCCCCCCCCCCTCTTCCGCTGGGGTGTGCAAGCCTCTCATGCAACAGTCCTGGCGTTTGTAGACCTAGTTTAGTTCAATCAAGTATTCAACACTTCATCCCCGACAAGATTGTCAGCTACCTTTTGGGTAGCCTACCTCAGCTCAGTCTGTAGTATAACGCACACCAGCCACCTCGAGCCACATCCACTCACGGGTACCTCGACCATTTTCTTCAGCATAAGATCACAGGAGACCGGTTCGACAGGACGACCCAACAGTGTAAGATCACAGGAGACCGGTTCGACAGGACGACCCAACAGTATAAGATCAGAGGAGACCGTTTTTCTTTTCTTCGGTTTTCGTTTTACAAGTACGTTGTGTTGTATTTTACATCGAGGATGCGATATCTACGCCTATCGGCCCGACACATCCAATTTCAGCTGGCTTAAATCAGTACCGGGTTTGCGATCATTATCTTAGTCCAGACTTCACTGGTGCAGCCTGTTTCTAGGGCCGCCACGTAACTATGGTTCTTTGACCCTGAGTCGCCCGCTGCATCTTGACTCTCAGAAAACGGGTTCAACAGGTTGGTCAGAGGATCAGTGGTAACGTAAGTTAGATGACCAATGCTCTTCCTTGTCACTCTCTTAAGTTAGGTATTCGCCCCATGACCATACCCAAACCTTCGTCACACAACAAAACCTAAACCAGTATCTAAGACCAAATCCATTCCGTCGGAACACACGACCAAACCTGACCCGTCAACACACGACCAAACCCAAACAGTTGCCCACACAACCAAACCTAAACGGTCACTACACGACCAAACCTAAACGGTCACCACACGACCAAGCCCAACCCGTCAACAAGCGACCAAACCTAAACGGTCACCACACGACCAAACCCAACCCGTCAACAAGCGACCAAACCTAAACGGTCACCACACGACCAGACCCAACCGGTCAACATGCGACCAAGCCTACACGGTCACCACACGACCAAACCTAAACGGTCACCACACGACCAAACCTGACCCGTCAACACACGACCAAACCTGACCCGTCAACACACGACCAAACCCGACCCTTCAACACACGACCAAATCCGACCCGTCTCCACACAACTAAACCCGACCCGTCAACACACGACCAAACCCAAACGGTTGCCCACACGACCAAACCTAAACGGTCACCACACGACCAAACCTAAACGGTCACCACACAACCAAGCCCAACCCGTCAACATGCGACCAAACATACACGGTCACCACACGACCAAACCTAAACGGTCACCACACGACCAAATCTAAACGGTCACTACACGACCAAACCTAAACGGTCACCACACGACCAAACCTAAACGGTCACCACACAACCAAGCCCAACCCGTCAACATGCGACCAAACATACACGGTCACCACACGACCAAACCTAAACGGTCACCACACGACCAAATCTAAACGGTCACTACACGACCAAACCTAAACGGTCACCACACGACCAAACCTAAACGGTCACCACGCGACCAAGCCCATCCCTTAATTGAATAACCCGTCACGCAACATGATAGTGCTGGCCACCCTTCCGGCTGGCATTCAGCCTTCTCCACATAGCGTGACATAACCGCCTTGACCTTTGGTAACCTGACTTTGAAATGGACCAGTGACCTATATTCATGACCAGACCTGGTCGAATGTGCAGCTGCTGGTTGGGTGTGCTATGGCACGAGAGACTTGTTCTCTGTTATTGACGTGCCATGTCCTTAGCCTGGACTAGCTTACTAAATAGGTCACGTCATTTGTGCACGTCCTTGTCAAAACATGTCTAGTGTCTGACACTTCATCTCATCTTTAAGACACATTCATCGGGCAAACGCTGAACACACACGGGCATCAGTTACTTTGTCACAGTAACGACATAGGGTAGAGGCGCTCAATCTGGGATATATGGCAGGGTGGTTCCCGGTAGTCCTGACAGACATGTTTTCTACCAGCGACATATTTGACAACAAAATAGTTGCTAGCGTCTAGGTAGGTGAGGGACATGAAAATAGGCCGAACAGGTAGGCTCACACATATGGCCGAACAGGTAGGCTCACACATATGGTCGAACAGGTAGGCTCACACATATGGTCGAACAGGTAGGCTCACACATATGGTCGAACAGGTAGGCTCAAACATATGGTCGAACAGGTAGGCTCAGACACATGGCCGAACAAGTAGACTCAGACACATGGCCGAACAGGTAGAGTCAAATACATGGCCGAACAAGTAGAGTCAAATACATGGCCGAACAAGTAGACTCAGACACATGGCCGAACAAGTAGAGTCAAATACATGGCCGAACAAGTAGAGTCAAATACATGGCCGAACAAGTAGAGTCAAATACATGGCCGAACAAGTAGAGTCAAATACATGGCCGAACAAGTAGAGTCAAATACATGGCCGAACAAGTAGAGTCAAATACATGGCCGAACAAGTAGAGTCAAATACATGGCCGAACAAGTAGAGTCAAATACATGGCCGAACAAGTAGAGTCAAATACATGGCCGAACAAGTAGAGTCAAATACATGGCCGAACAAATAGAGTCAACTACAGGGCCGAACAAGTAGAGTAAAATACATGGCCGAACAGGTAGAGTCAAATACATGGCCGAACAGGTAGAGTCAAATACATGGCCGAACAGGTAGAGTCAAATACATGGCCGAACAGGTAGACTCAGGCACATGGCCGGTGGCTGAGCTCCAAACAAATGCCATCTTATTTGTCACCACTGAACTTTCACTGACATGACAAGTTATAGAACAAAAGTCAGTAAAATGTCATTTTTTGCAGAGCATCGCTTCTTGCTGTTATCAGTTTCTTGGCTTTCCGTTTCCGTTAGCGAAAACAACCCGTGTCTGTTAAACTGGAAACGAGCGCGATTCGAACCAGGTGCGTTGGGGTACTGAATCTGGCGCTTCATACAAAATGACATGGCATATGGCATATTGTATACCAAATGACGTGGCGTGGTATATAGCAACTGACGTGACATGTTATATACCAACGGACGTGACATTTTATATACCAACCGACGTGACATGCTATATACCAACTGGCGTGACATGTTATATACCAACTGACGTGACATGTTATATACCAACTTACGTGACATGTTATATACCAACTGAAATGACATAATATACAACGACTGACATGACATAATATATACTAACTAACATGACATATGCACCAACTGACATGACATGTGAACCAAACTGCCCATAATGGAACACAACATACAATTGATCTCATGACGTCAGGATGTCGAATTTCGTAATGAGAACTACAGTGACATACACTTTTGGGTTTGAGTAGTTTTCTCTTTCTATCTCTCTTTCTCTCTTGCTCTCTCTCTCTCTCTCTCTCTCTCGTGCTATCTCTCTTTCTGTTACTCTCTAATCTCTCTCTCGCTCTCTCTGTCTCTCATCTCTCTCGCTCTCTCCATTTCGCTCTCTCTTTCTCTCATCTCTCTCTCGCTCTGTATTTCTCTCTCTCTCATTTCTCTCTGGCCCTCTCTCACTATCTCTTTATCTCTCTGTCTGTCTCTCATCTCTCTCGCTCTCTGTTTCTCTCTCGCTCTCTATATATATGTATGTGTGTTTGCGCGATTGTCCGTGTGCTCGCGAATGACGTATTCATCTATAAGTAGGTATGGATCGTCGGCCCGGTAGGCTGACCAAGGCCTAGGTACGGATCGTCGGCCCGGTAGGCTGACCAAGGCCTAGGTACGGATCGTCGGCCCGGTAGGCTGACCAAGGCCTAGGTACGGATCGTCGGCCCGGTAGGCTGACCAAGGCCTAGGTACGAATCGTCGGCCTGGTAGGCTGACCAAGGCCTAGGTACGGATCGTCGGCCTGGTAGGCTGACCAAGGCCTAGGTACGAACAGGTCACCGTTTGCTGTGCAATTAGGAAGAGGGTGGAAAGGGGTGAAGGTCATTGTGACCCGTCCTCTTAATTGCTGCCTTGCCTTCCCCTCAGTAAAGTACCCATATTCAACTCGATAGACAGACTCGTCACCACCAGTGAGCGAACCCGTATAACGTTGTGGGCTTGCTTGGTGTGTACAACTTAAAAAGGCAACACGTGGCGTCTATATAGTGTGTAGATGAAGACATACTGCACACACACAAGCGAACCAGGGAATGCCAATCCACGACTTAATGGACCCTAACGTCCACCGCCACAGAAAACAACCTCTCAAGCGTGTCCTTTCTGGCCTTATTTAATAAACGTGGTAAGGCCCCAAAATGGGGGTTATACGGTGAATTGGGCGACCTCAAAGGCGGTACGCAGAGCCTTTATTTTGCGATCGCCAGCCGATAGAACGAGGCCCGATCTCAGGAACCCTGCAGCGTTCTTGAAACAGCCTGGCCAGGAATGGACTCGGATCAAAAGAGCTGGTTCGGCAAGGTGATTCGCCTGACTGGATGTCAGATAGGACCCAGCATTTCGCGCCGGTACTTTGATCATTATATAACACACTGGATGTGGCAGCCATTGTTGGAGCACAAACTGTACTCAGATAAAGTTTGTTATTTTAGTGCAAGGCTGGTGCCCTGTAGACTGCTTCTCGTGACGAGCTGCCTTGGGGAAAGAGGCAAAGCTGTAGGGTTGTCAGTGAAAGGTAGTCGTGCTCCAGAGGATGTGACATAGCTGTAGGGTTGTGAGTGGAAGGTAGTCGAGCTCAGGAGATGTCACACAGCTGTAGGGTTGTGAGTGGAAGGTAGTCGAGCTCAGGAGATGTCACACAGCTGTAGGGTTGTCAGTGGAAAGTAGTCGAGCTCCAGAAGATGTCACACAGCTGTAGGGTTGTCAGTGGAAGGTAGTCGTGCTCCAGATGTCACACAGCTGTAGAGTTGTGAGTGGTGGTAGGTAGTCGTGCTCCAGGAGATGTCACACAGCTGTAGGGTTGTCAGTGGAAGGTAGTCGCGCTCCAGATGTCACACAGCTGTAGGGTTGTGAATGGAAGTTACGCACGCTCCAGAAGATGTCACACAAGCCTATGATCAAATATGGAGGGAAGGCGTCTTGATGAAGATGACTGATGTGAGGATTAGTGGAAAGCTGTACAACTGAATAAAGTATTTTCCTCAATTGACCGAACAATCTAGACAAAGACGAATAATGCAGTCTCCTCTAAAGAAGGCTTAGAGGAAGGCTTACCACAGGGCTGGGCTTTGAGCTGCACTCTCTTTCTCACCTACATCAGTGATATAGTCAAGCACATCAAAGCTATGCATGCTGATGATCTGGCAATATGGCAGAGCCACGAAGATGTAGAAAGTGCAGCTCAAAGATTACATAGAGACCTGAGAAGACTGCATGGGTATTACCAAAATGTGGAAACTGAAGATAAACTGTGAAAAGACTGTTTACACTATCTTTACCAGAGCCACAAAGTAGCCAAGAAATATATCATATTTTGTTTATGACGAGGAGACGACTGTACTAGGCTTCTGTTTCAGCTTTTTATGACGAGACTTGACTGTACTAGGCTTCTGTTTCAGCTTTTTATGACGAGGAGACGACTGTACTAGGCTTCTGTTTCAGCTTTTTATGACGAGGAGACGTTTTTGTTTTGTTTGTTTCTAAGAATCGACGTCACTGCACTTCCGGCATGCCCATAGGATATCAGTCTCTCTCAGCAAATGCCGCAGGGTTTGGATGCTGATTGTCCCTGTAGCTCGCTGGTTGTAACACTCTTCCTCTGTCCTCTCATGCTCCCTACACCGCTCGAAACTCGTTTAATGTCAAAACTTTGCAGCCTGTGGATTGCTGCTTCATCTACTGCAGTGTCCTCATCTAACAGGTGGTCATTGATTGACTTCAAAATGTCATTCCTATCCATCACTAACGTGCCAATGATGGGAGCTTGTGAAGCGAAGATGTCAGCTCTTTCGCTGCCCTGAACCCCAGCATGGGAAGACGACTGGAACAAGGTCTTATGTTTTTATGAAGAGGAGAATTGACTGGAAAGGGTTCAACTTTTAATGAGTCGATTTGACTAGTTTCATTTGCACCACCTTGCCTTCTTTAACTATAACTCATGTACAGCTGGGTAGACTAGCTCGTGTGAAGAGATGGGCTCAAACTGTTCACATTATCTCTTCAGACACAGGCAAGCAGTTTAGCCACCCCGTCACTCAGATGCTTGTGTAAAGCGTACTTGAGCAAACTGTTGCATCTATACACCTAGTATCAAACTAGTGCAGCTGTATACCAAACTTGTACACATTTATGAAAGAAGTCTTTAAAACTAGTTTGGAAAATAAACTTGACTGAAAATGTCTTAATAGCACATCAGCACGAGAAGTCATACCATAGCTGGCTTTAGAAATTGTCGAACGCTAATCAGTTACAGAGCAACGGCTTATGAGCAAAGGGGAGAAACTCAAATAAACATACATGTTGTCATGCAGTGTACATTTACTGGGTAGTCGGGTCGATGGCGTATCGTAGCTTTGGCGTGCCTCGGGTTTGCAGCGCTCAGGTAGCGTTACGAGGGGGCAACTTTCCCTTCAGTATTGAGTGAAGATGGGCGGTTTTGTAGGTACATACGTTATGATTTGTGTCATTATGCCATTAGTTGACTGGTGTGAGATTATTCCATTACTTTACTGGTGTGGGATTATTCCATTAGTTGACTGACGTGTGATTATTCCATTACTTTACTGGTCTGTGATTATTCCATTACTTTACTCGTGTGTGATTATTCCATTATTTTACTGGTGTGTGATTATGCCATTAGTTGACTGGTTATTGAAATGATATTAATTGATTGGTTTTATGATGTTGTACTTGGTATGTGCTACTTGTATACTCCCTCTGTCCTGAACCCACGTCAGACATCATGTGTCGAATGTTCAGCCACGCGGACTGTCTTGTAATTTTCCCTCAAACATAGCATCCATTTTGTTTCATTCCAAAAGATTTGGACAGATCATCAGGTGGTCTGGGTCTGTGTTGCTCCACAATCGAATATCTCATCATTCCAGAATCCCAATCTCATCATCCCTGTATGCCCATCTTATCACCCCTGTATGCCCATCTCATCATCCCTGTATCACCATCTTATCATCCCTGTATCACCATCTAATCATCCCTGTATCACCATCTAATCATCCCTGTATCACCATCTCATCATCCCTGTATCACCATCTCATCATCCCTGTATCCCCATCTCATCATCCCTGTATGCCCATCTCATCATCCCTGTATGCCCATCTCATCATCCATGTATCACCATCTCATCATCCCTGTATCACCATCTCATCATCCCTGTATCACCATCTCATCATCCCTGTATCACCATCTCATCATCCCTGTATCACCATCTCATCATCCCTGTATCACCATCTCATCATCCCTGTATCACCATCTCATCACCCCTGTATCACCATCTCATCACCCCTGTATCACCATCTCATCACCCCTGTATCACCATCTCATCACCCCTGTATCACCATCTCATCATCCCTGTATCCCCATCTCATCATCCCTGTATGCCCATCTCATCAAATAGTTCGTGCAGCCTTACACACCAGTTCCGAGTCTATTTAGTTTCTTCGATGTCGCATAAGATAATTGGATCCAGGCATATGCTCCTCCCACAGGTTCGATCCTGGGAACCTGCGCCTGTTCATTTCATTTTTCGATACAGCGTTGTTCGGGACTTTCTAGATGGAGAGAGAGAGAGAGAGAGAGAGAGAGAGAGAGAGAGAGAGAGAGAGAGAGATGACTGTAAGACACCTCGTTTATATTTCAGTCTTGTGCACTTTATCTGATGTCCAAACAAAGGGCATCTGGGTCCAAATATAGGACATCTGGTGTCCAAAAATAGGGCATCTGGGTCCAAACATAGGGCATCTACAAACATAGTTTGTCTTGGGTCGTTTACCTTTGTTTCTCTTCCAGTTTTTGATGCGACACCTCGCCGTGTCTCGGGTGATGCTACACAGATTATGGGATATATTTTTTCTTTAGTTGGAGCAGGTTTTAGGCACCTTGTAACTATCCAGTCAGTCTCATTTGTTGCTGCATAAAATCAGTTTAACACGTGTAGTCTTTCAAACTGGCGCGACGCACTCAACTACTGAGAACCACAAGGCGGGTGCTGTGCTGATAATCAAACGACTTGCTGTGCTCACCATGTTGTGTAAGTCAATTTTCGAATATGATTTCTTGCGTGTATCTTCCGCGTTGTTTCCTGGCAGTGTGTCGCAAAGGACGGCGTGCGATCCAAATTGACACCCAGGTATTTGGAGGTTAGACTGTTCCAACCAACTCCAGTTTGTGCTATTTGATTTGTAGTTTTGTTTTTGCCTCCCTGTATCTTAGGATGAAAGCTGATACTTGGGTTTTGCAGCAATGTGCTTTGACCTGATTTTGGGGGTATTACACGGCATGTGCATCAGATGCGTTGTCAGATCGTGTCCAACCCACGGCATGGGCATCAGAGTCCCTCATCAGTTCGTGTCCAACCTATTCGAAACAATTTCCTGGGACAGCGACTGCTGTGTCGTCGATATAACTGAATTTCGTCACCCCTGATGCTATTGGATAAGCGTTGGTATATATGTTATACAACATAGGTGTCCGAACGCATGCTTGTGCCAGGTCGAGTATTGGTTTCGACATCGCCCCCCCCCCCCCAATTTTGTGAGGTGGATACTAGATCTCCGCATTTTGTGAGGTTGCCAGTAGGTCTCTGCATTTTGTGAGGTTGCCAGTAGCTCTCCGCAGTTTGTGAGGTTGCCAGTAGGTCTCTGCATTTTGTGAGGTGGATACTAGATCTCCGCATTTTGTGAGGTTGCCAGTAGATCTCCGCATTTTGTGAGCTTGCCAGTAGGTCTCCGCATTTTGTGAGGTTGCCAGTAGGTCTCCGCATTTAGTGAGGTTGCCAGTAGGTCTCTGCATTTTGTGAGGTTGCCAGTAGGTCTCTACATTTTGTGAGGTTGCCAGTAGGTCTCTGCATTTTGTGAGGTTGCCAGTAGGTCTCTGCATTTTGTGAGGTTGCCAGTAATCTCTTCATTTTGTGAGGTTTCCAGTGGGTCTCTGCATTTTGTGAAGTGGATACTAGATCTCCTCATTTTTTGAGGTTGCCAGTAGGTCTCTGCATTTTGTGAGGTTGCCAGTAGGTCTCTGCATTTTGTGAGGTGGATACTAGATCTCCGCATTTTGTGATGTGGGAGAGAGAGGACGGAAAACCCAATTCATTTCCTTTTGGCATTTATTTTACAGTATGTCAAAAACACACTTTCAGCTGAGTATACTGAAGCGTTGATATGGGAGGGATCGAACTCGGGTACCTTTGTAGCTGGAATCAGTTTCATCTCGCTAATTACTGTCTCACGGACAACAGTGGCCTTGATCCATGTCTGACCCTGTCCAGCGTCTGGTCACAACAGGGGACATGAAAGGAATTCCGTCGGCTTTCAAAGGACAATGTCCAATTCTGACACGGAGATTTGTCGCCAGTTTGACCCCTCACACCTTTGGTTGTCCAGACTTGACCCGTACCAAAGACAGCTGGACACCAGTTGTGACCTCAAGGGGGAGAAGGGAGAGGGTTGGCGGGGTGATAAACTATATCGTCCAATCAAGTAGTCGGAACAATAAGCTATATCATCCAATCAAGTGGGAACAATAAGCTATATCATCCAATCAAGTAGTAGGAACAATAAGCTATATCATCCAATCAAGTGGGAACAAAAAGCTATATCATCCAATCAAATAGTCGGAACAATAAGCTATATCGTCCAATCAAGTAGTCGGAACAATAAGCTATATCATCCAATCAAGTGGGAACAATAAGCTATATCATCCAATCAAGTGGGAAAAATAAGCTATATCATCCAATCAAGTGGGAATAATAAGCTATATCATCCAATCAAGTGGGAACAATAAGCTATATCACCCAATCAAGTAGTCGAAACAATACGCTATATCATCCAATCAAGTGGGAACAATAAGCTATATCATCCAATCAAGTAGTCGAAACAATACGCTATATCGTTCAATCACGTAGTGGTCATTATTGCTGTCAA
Organism: Ariolimax columbianus; assembly: GCA_036924085.1. Lineage (NCBI taxonomy): Eukaryota > Metazoa > Mollusca > Gastropoda > Stylommatophora > Arionidae > Ariolimax > Ariolimax columbianus. The sequence continues at coordinate 5,891,419 of JAVGWX010000013.1, forward strand.
TGAAGATCAAGTGTAAATGAGTTTCAGTAGATGCCTAAGAAATAATGTTTGATAGTTATAAAGATAACAGTTTTATTTTGACACTATTATACTATTCCTCAGTCGAGTGGTGTTCGGGTTGATATGAATTGAACCACTGCAACCGCCCAATCACGTAAAAGGCGGATAGAAATGGTTGTGCATAGGGCTAGCAACCTCATCGTGTAAAACCATTGCTATTGATAGGCTCCGATTTCGGATTCCTGTAAGGGGGCAGCTGTCGTGGTGGCTCTATGATTGACGTCAAGCGGAAAGACGAAGCAATCATTGCTTCTGCCAGCTATGATCTGATACGTAGACAGTTTATGTGGATACCAAGAAAGGATATTCACTTTTTGAAGAGAATCCATTTAATTGTAGCACGGTTATACGTTCTGTGTGTCAGAAACGCCACTGCTCAATCCAGAAAGACAATGTTTTTAACATTTCTGCCATGTTGGTCTGTGTACATGCATGTCTTCCCGAGTGCCAAACGTGCTGGTTGTTGCCGTGGTTACCGCTACACGCTTAGATGTGTTACATTAAATGTGTATGCCGCCATTAAGCACTGGAGAGGTTGTCACAAACACTTTGCTCTGTACGAATTCCAACTCTATGTCTAACACAAGTCGTTCTCTCTATCTTTATTGTTTATTCTATATTTTTCCAATTTTCACTTCATCTTTGTCCACGTTTTTTAAAATAAAAACGATGATTTGTTTCCTGAGCTCCCGCCAGTCAGGGGATCCATAGGGACATGTGTGCAAGTCTTATCTGGCTTACAGATCATGACCTTGAGACCTCGCCGGACTTGCCGGTGATTGACAGCTGATAGTATGGACTAGAGCATAAAAATCTTGACCCGAAGTGACCACATTTGGCCTCGGTCACAGGTCAAACCTCGTTCCTCCTCAGCCACTCGAAATACCGCAGGTTTATTGTGCTCGCGTTTTTCTCGCTTCGTCAAACGTTTGCTGCAAACTGCCTTGTATCCGTTGTACTGCAACATGCCAACGGACGGTGGGCATTAATGTAGGACTTCAGTCCGTTATTCAAGATTCACCTCTTCTAACCACGATGTCCATCTGCGTGTCTGGTACCATGTGATAAGGAGTCCGTGAAGGGAAGTGCTCACACTAAGTTAAACCTACCTACATCTTCCATGACAGCCACAGATTAAGGGCTTTGTATGACGATCAAGGTCTAGTTGTCCTGCAGATTTGTGTTGTTCCTTGTTAGTTTGTTGTTCCTTGTTAGTTTGTTGTTCCTTGTTAGTTTGTTGTTCCTTGTTAGTTTGTTGTTCCTTGTTAGTTTGTTGTTCCTTGTTAGTTTGTCGTTCCTTGTTAGTTTGTCGTTCCTTGTTAGTTTGTTGTTCCTTGTTAGTTTATTGTTCCTTGTTAGTTTGTTGTTCCTTGTTAGTTTGTTGTTCCTTGTTAGTTTGTTGTTCCTTGTTAGTTTGTTGTTCCTCTCGACTACTTCCGCCTAATTCCTGCAGCTTCGCTATATTTGCCTCAACAGCACACGGGGGCTGTTCCCCATGAGTCGGTGCAGAGGTCGCCAGCCTGCAGGATTAACTAAGCCAATATTATTGCAACAAATACCTGTTGTCAGTCCATCGCTCCTGATCTCGACGTGACCGGTTATCTGTGCCATTTTCCATTCAAACCATTGGGTGGACACACTTACGAACAGAGTAACACGTGTTATTCAGGCGAGCTTTAGACGAGTCTTGAAAACTGCTTTGCCTTTCGTGGGCTCTCTCAGGGGAAGTCACTTGGTGGACGTAGATAGAAAAGTATATGTTTTATTTTGTTTGTATGTTTCGAGAAGATTTTCTATTCTCTTGGATCATCTAACTTAAAATATAATTATGCCCTGTTGAAATTCGGATGTGTTGGGTGCGGCCAGGTTTGGTCTCTACACACACACATACACACACACACACGCACGCACACGCACACATTTAACAAGTTATTGCCCGTCTCAAGTGATAATGGCCATAACATCAGACTGGTTTGTCTTAATAATGAGATTTGCGCTGTAGTTTGATTATAGTAAGGGAGTGAATGCGCTGGTCATCAATCTCACTGGTATCCCGAGTTACCTTGGATCAGTGGCAAGACTATTGATCGAAACAACTGGTAGTAATATATATTTATATATATATATTTATATATACATACATACACATACATCCATACACACCCACCCACACATGCATACATACACACACAACATACACACACACACACATGCATATGTGCAGTCGTTAATTTATGCTGACAATCATCATCACTTGAGACTTCTGAAAATAGTTCAGGGTCTGAGTACATTTTGAGCTCCGGGTCTAAGTACATTTTAAGCTCCAGAAAATAGATCAGGGTCTGAGTACATTTTGAGCTCCGGAAAATAGATCAGTGTCTGATTACATTTTGAGCTCCGGAAAATAGATCAGGGTCTGAGTGCATTTTGAGCTTTGGAAAAGTTCAGCGATAAAGTCGATAATGTAATTGAGAATTAAAAGACGATAAAGTCGATAATGTAATTGAGAATTAAAACACCATAAAGTCAATAATGTAATTGAGAATTAAAACACCATAAAGTCGATAATGTAATTGAGAATTAAAACAAAAGGGCAGATAAACCACCGTCTCGGCCTGGAGTTGAACCCTGGCCTCTTCTCTTGGTGTGGAGACTTTATCGCATGACTAACTTTGTGGATACTTGTCATGCCCTTTGTAAGGCTGTCTACAGCAGTTTGACCATCCAACTAATGGCCAAAGGGCACGTTTTTTCCCCTTTGTTGTGGATCAGGCGAGCTCGGTCAAGAGTTGGTCACCTCACGTGACCGCTGTCCATCGGGCGCGTACCTTTTTTGTCCAGGACATAAAAGTGTTACATTGTTGTGGTCTTTCCTATTCTTGTGGCGTCAGTTTCAGATTCCTCGTTGAAACCTTCCCGTAAATCATGCACCTTCACAAGGACCTGACACCAGACAGTCTCTTTTATCTGTTGGTCTCTAATGGATGCCCGGCTGGTCACCTTAGCTGACCGCTGGCTATCCTCGCTTGACCCCAGGTGGTGTGCGTTGCACTATGTTTTTATTTTGTGCCTATCTATCTATCTATCTATCTATCTATCTATCTATCTATCTATCTATCTATCTATCTATCTATCTATCTATCTATCTATCTATCTATCTATCTATCTATCTATCTATCTATCTATCTATCTATCTATCTATCTATCTATCTATCTATCTATCTATCTATCTATCTATCTATCTATCTATCTATCTATCTATCTATCTATCTATCTATCTATCTATCTATCTATCTATCTATCTATCTATCTATCTATCTATCTATCTATCTATCTATCTATCTATCTATCTATCTATCTATCTATCTATCTATCTATCTATCTATCTATCTATCTATCTATCTATCTATCTATCTATCTATCTATCTATCTATCTATCTATCTATCTATCTATCTATCTATCTATCTATCTATCTATCTATCTATCTATCTATCTATCTATCTATCTATCTATCTATCTATCTATCTATCTATCTATCTATCTATCTATCTATCTATCTATCTATCTATCTATCTATCTATCTATCTATCTATCTATCTATCTATCTATCTATCTATCTATCTATCTATCTATCTATCTATCTATCTATCTATCTATCTATCTATCTATCTATCTATCTATCTATCTATCTATCTATCTATCTATCTATCTATCTATCTATCTTATCTATCTTATCTATCTTATCTATCTATCTATCTATCTATCCTGTCTGTTTGTCTGTTCATCCGTGAGATGAGCGCACACCTTCCGTCAGTCCAGAGTCCGGCAGTCTCCCTGCCCAGCTGTTCCTCTCTTCTGCTTATTCCTCATCCACTCCCCGAGCCCTATTAGCCTCGTCGTTCGCCCTCAGATGACACCTATTGCCCTCATTAACGGGACTATTTGTCCCAGGTTTGCACTCGTCCCGATACAGTTTATGCATCATGTGGGTTCAAGAGGATCATGCTGTCACTAAGCTCCTCTCATTGAGTGACATACGTGCTGTATTGTTTGTCTAAATGGTGAGTTCTTCTTTTTCTTCGGCGTTCGTCCTGAAAAAAAATGGCTGTGTCGTACTTTACAGCAAGGCTGCGATATCTGCACCTTTCGGTCTGACACATCTCATTTCAGCTGGCTTAACTGGATACCTGGTTTGCCTTTCCGCTGCGATCCATGCTTTTTTATTCAGACGGCACTAGTGCAGCGTGTTTCCAGGGCCGATACTTGGAGGCGGAATATATTAGCCAGCTGTGACTTCTGTCAGCTCATCCACTTCTGCATCTTCGGAGATTTATTCTGTGATCCCTCTAGATCTGGTGAGCTTGCCGAAATATCTGACATTGCATTACAGCGAGGAAGCATCAGGTGGGATCTGCCTTTGTCTAGATGTAAGGAGAGTCACAGCGAGGATTCGTCAGGTCGGGTCTGATGTAGGTAGAGTCACAGGATGATGATGCATCAGGTCGCGTCTGCCTTTGTCTGGATATAAGGAGAGTCACCACAAATTACAGCGAAGATGCGTCAAGTCGGGTCTGATGTAAGGAGAGTCACCACAAATTACAGCGAAGATGCGTCAGGTCGGGTCTGATGTAAGGAGAGTCACTGAAAATTGATAATGGTACCAGAGCAAATTTGTCAAGAATCAAGAGCTGTGTACTAGTAGGGGGGGTCGTAGCTGTGGTTGGGAGATAAGGCACTCGCCTCTCAAAGTGATGAACGGAAACAGCGCGGGTTCAAGCCCCGCATGTTTCAACGACTCCCGGTCGTAAGGAAGGTGAGACCAGAGTGCCTGCATCCTGAATTACTTCCAGTCGGCTTGACTTATCTCTTGCCACTGGTTCAAGGTAGTTGGGGACCAGAGAGTGAGGTAGACGACCAGCGCAGCTCACTCTTCACTAAAATCCAAATACAAGATACATCATCAAGTCACAAACTGTCTCATGGCGTCGGTAACTAACAACGAGCGGCTTCAGCAACAACAACAACAGCATATATTTTAAGACGGCGTTGCTAGAATGTGTAAGCAGTAAATACGACGTGTGCAGCCAATTGAATAAGTTTAACTAGAGTTTGTGTTTGGTGGAAGTGCAGAATCGTCTAGTCATTTGTTTTGTTGAATGAGCTTTGTTTTTAATGATCTATCTTTGTTTTTAATGTTCTACCTTTGTTTTGACAAAAGTTCGTGTTCAAACAACCCGTTTGTCTTTCTCACCCCCCCCCCCCCTCCAATTCCCCCCCGCCCAGGAGTCACTATCTCTCGAGCGCAGGACTGGACAGTTTGCGACTGTCCTCCCCTGGAATAGCTCATGGCAACAGTGAATGTTATGGTAGACAGGCACATATTTCATGCTGCCGTTAGAGTTGGATAGATCTGCAGGGACAACGATTCGGTGGATATTATTGGGCGATACATTTATTTTAGTCTTTTTTTAACTCACATTTTTGGTGAATGGACGACACTTTTACCAACACAACGAGAGAAAAACAGACCGGCTACATTTGGATTTGGCGGGAATAATAATGACAGGACAAGGATAAAGTTGACATGTTGAGATCATTGTAATGACAGCATGAGGATTAGCGTTGACAATTTAGGATAATAATACTGACATGATACGAATAATGTTGATTATTTGAGATAATAATGTGATCAACGAAAGATGCATCTTCTCTTCTTATATGATTCGCTAGTCAGTAGTCTCAATATGTTAAACGATCAATTGTCTGTCTGCATTCGACTGTCAGTAGTCTCAACATGTTAAACAGACCAAATGTCTGTCTGCATTCTCCGTTAACGGTCTCAATATGATTTCCACCCGATTTTTCTGTTCTTGACGAAACAGGGGGTTTCTCTCAAACCAGTGGGGCGCCGGTTGATAACATTGGTATCGTATAAGTTGTGTTATTTCTGTAGAGGATATAATAACAATCTTGTCTGTAAAAGTGCGTGGCTACTGCGGAGGCAAGCGCTCTTTAATCCCTAGCCTTAAAAATTCATCCAGGGAACCAGAGTATGGGAGCGTGTATATAAATATATATGTTGATAGATCCCTTGGCAAGGAGTCGGATGTTTCCGCTATACGAGCCTACTTACAAAGCTGAGTTTTTTCTATGTGTGTCAAGACGCCACGTTGAAATGAACTCCTGTGGCATTCCATGTGGCGAAGTGATCCTCAACAATACAGACTAGCGTCAGGCGTAGATCATAGCCGGCAACTGGCGGGAGATTTACGAGGCGGTGGCCGAGGGCTGGTCGCTGAGGGCAGTCTCAGAATCCTGGGAAAATGGCCGGAGAAACAAGCGAGAGGTGGGGTGAGAAGGTAGGGACATACCTTTGCTCAAAGACCCAGAAAGGGTCAGTGACTCCTAAGTAAGTACTTGCTTTATGTGTTTGTAGTTAGTTGGGAGGTGGGAGGAACAGATTGTTGTGTTGGAGGAGAGGAGAGGGACATTGGCGGTTGATGACCCGAGGGTTGCTGTAGGAGATGAAGAGGGGTTCAGCCAGTTCATGTTATTTATTTGTTCATTTTAAGTGTCGATACAGGCGAGAGGCGTCTGGTTGGCGCTGTGAACGCTAGCCTTTCACATCAAAGGTATGGGATTTAACTTCATTTGTTGGCACGTTGCTGTCGACCCATCTGTAAATGGGTACATGACTTATTAAGGAAGGACAGGCAGGGAGGAAGAAAACTGCCTGGCCCACCTCATAAACAAGTTGTAGCCTCGTTCAATGACGTATATTAAACTGCATCCCCAACAGCAGTGCTGCTATAGGATTACCTTTACTTTTATAGGTGATGATACTGAGGACGTGTGAAGAGGTCTCCACCACTTGATGTTTGCTGATTCGTGTGTGTATGCGTGTGTGTTTGTGTGTGTCAGTGTGTGTGTGTCGGTGTGTGTGTATGTGTGTGTGTGTCGGTATGTGTGTGTGTGTGTCGGTGTGTGTGTGTGTGTTAGCGGTGTGTGTGTGTGTGTCGGTGTGTGTGTATGTGTGTGTGTGTCGGTGTGTGTCGGTGTGTGTGTGCGTGTTAGCGGTGTGTGTGTGTTTGTGTTTATATTGTGAACGGTTCACTAAAGTAGAAAGTATAAAAGATACAATAGTAACGTATATGTTAATTGACAGCTTCATTATGTCAAACAAAATACCACAGTAACCAAGCCTGCAAGAGCACACTATGGTGCAGGGTTCCTACATGAAGACCATGCTAAAGTGGTGTTACCGTGCTCCTACTTGACTGACAAGTGATACATGATGATGATGCTGATACATGAGTGACTAGATTACAAACAACTGCAACCCAATAGACACAAACTAGTAATGGTCCCTGGCATACTTCGGTGTCCCTGCATAGCATCCTGACACCACCACTACCACCACCATCACTACCACCACCAACACTACCATCATTACCACCACCACCACTACCACCACCATCCCTACCGCCACTACCACCACTACCACCACCGCCTCTACCACCACCACCACTACCACCACCACCACCATCACTACTACCACCACCATCACTACCACCACCGCCAATACCACCACCGCCACTACCACCATTACCACCACCATCACTACCACCACCATCACTACCACCACTACCACCACCACCACCGCCACTACCACCACCACCATCACTACCACCACTACCACTACCATCACTATCACCACCACCACTACCACCACCATCACTACCACCACCAACACTACCATCATTACCACTACCACCACCACCACCACTACCACCACCATCATTACAACCACCGCCACTACCACTACAACCACCACTACCACCATCACTACCACCACCACCATCACTACCACCACCACCATCACTACCACCACCGCCACTACCACCACCGCCACTACCACCATTACCACCACCATCACTACCACCACCATCACTACCGCCACTACCACCACTACCACCACCATCACTAATACCACCACCACTACCACGACCGCCACTACCACCACCACCATCACTACTACCACTACCACCACCATCACTATCACCACCACCACTACCACCACCATCACTACCACCACCGCTACTACCATCACTACCACCAATACCACCACTACCACCACTACCACTACCACCACCATCACTATCACCCCCACCACTACCACCACCATCACTACCACCACCGCCACTACCATCACTACCACCACTACCACCATTACCACCACCACCACTACCACTACCACCACTACCCGATGTTTCAGAGTATTCGCCATTGACACATTCAGCAACTGTTGGACAAGTGAAGGCTTGAGGCTTTTCTTGTTTTATCTTTGGTTTTTTATTTGAACACATTGGGAGATTGCCCTTATGAGAACATTAATCATTCCTCTCTTATGCTGATTAGTCTGAGAACAGAAATCATTTCTCTCTTATGCTGATTAGTCTGAGAACAGAAATCATTTCTCTCTTATGCTGATCAGTCTGAGAACAGAAATCATTCCTCTCTTATGCTGATTAGTCTGAGAACAGAAATCATTTCTCTCTTATGCTGATTAGTCTGAGAACAGAAATCATTCCTCTCTTATGCTGATCAGTCTGAGAACAGAAATCATTTCTCTCTTATGCTGATCAGTCTGAGAACAGAAATCATTCCTCTCTTATGCTGATCAGTCTGAGAACAGAAATCATTTCTCTCTTAGGCTGATCAGTCTGCTGAGAACAGAAATCATTTCTCTCTTATGCTGATTAGTCTGAGAACAGAAATCATTTCTCACTTATGCTGATCAGTCTGAGAACAGAAATCATTCCTCACTTCTGCCGATTCCATTGAAAACGAATGATTAATTCACATTTTTGAATGATATTGTTGTTTCAATCATTTACTCTCAAACACTCATCTGTTTCGGACCGCGTGAATTTAGTATGGGCTAAATAGTATGAGATAGAGCGTCTTCTACCCATCACTGTTCGTCTCCTCCACAGCACGCTGTCAGTATGGCAGTATCCCTATTTTTGCTACTGTCATACAGAGACACTTCGAGACACTGCTTGGTCATGAAAACAGAAGCCATTTTCATAGCTAATGTGTGTGTCTCGGAAGTCGGACACAAGAGTTGGAAAACTTGGATAGTTTGTTTTCTCTTGTGATTTAAGAAAAGGGAAATCCGCCAGCAAGCCCATGTATGATTGTGCGAGCCTCTGTTCTACACACTGGAAACTGGGACGCTAGTCCGGTCAAGCACAAATAACAAATCAGGACATCGCCTCAGGGTCAATGCAAAATACTGACCAAGACCATTATGTCTCTTCCACGTGGCGCTCCCTGGAAACTGACTGTCGGATTTAGATAAAATTCGGGAATGATCTGAGAGTTGGCAAATGTAGTATAATGTAGATAAATATAGTCATCCAAGTGGGTAGATCAAATGTGGAACATAATTACACAGTGGAAGAGAACAATATTAAAAAGATAGAAAAGGAAAAGGACCAGGGGGCTATAATATATCTTACAGGTAGTGTAAGTTAGCAAGTCCAAGTAGCAGTGAAAAAGGCAAATGCAATGCTAGGTATGATAAACAGAAGAACCGACCTACAGTGTCTAGAAAAGAGAATAAATCGAGGTGACAATACAGGTTTATAAGATAATCAAAGGAAATGATAAATTAGACTATAGCATAACAAGATTTTCAAAATACAGCCGCCTACCAAGAGGGTTCAGCCAGGAATTAATTAAAGAAAAGTCCAGATTAGATACCACAAAATAATTTTTTAGTCCGAGAGTGATGAATACTTAGAATGCCTTACCACAAAAAAATAGTGGAGGCAGGGTCAATTAGTGCATTCAAGAATAGATTGGATGCGCATAGCTATTTTTAGATAAGTGAATGTAACATAAACTAGTTGTACACCGATTCTGTTAAGTCTTCTAAACCAGTAACGAGAAGTTAAGTTAAGGCAGTTTTTTCTAACGAGGTGTGGATCTACCTGATCCCTGTAGTAATCAGCGTCATGCAGAGAAAGTCAAGCAAAGCACAACCGACTGGAGGACTACGGTCCACCTTCATCAGCACGTTAATGATGTGAGAAAATCTACGGAAACTCGCCGCTTAACGCCAATGTCAGGGCCCACAAGAGAGTAAACAAACTCATTGTGGGCCAACAAGAAGAAGAAGCGTCTAACATACACAGATTCATGTCAAACCACTGCCGGCCTCCGCATGTTAGACTAGGTGTAATGTATACACCATTATTTATCTGGCGGTTCCTTATTAACCTCACCAATAACTGATTATGTATATCATGAAACTGTTGATATTTTGGTCTAGTGTGGGTTTCATTCAATTATGATGCTTTTCTTTGAACTACATGTACTCAATTTATAACATTCTTTTAACTGTTAGTTTTCGTATTCAGGCGTTCATTAAACTGTTAATTATCCATAGTACTGAACTTTCAAGTGTTTGTAGTTTCTCCTTCCATTATTGTTTCCAGCGGATTTACGACTGGTAACCAAAACAAATCAAAGTGCCTTCCCAGTATGAAGGTTCCAGAACTGTCAGTGGGTAGAACAAATGTGAGACCTGAAAGTAAATCTAGATCAAGGAAGTTCGCGGTATGTTCTTAGAGGACGGAAAAGGGGGGGGGGGACTAGGAGCACAACAGCTGAACAAATACAATATGTCACAGAACGGTAAGATGACACAGTCAATGATTAGAAGGTCACGCACGGGCTGTCGGGTTTCGGTGTGGTCCATGGCACGTTACGAGGAACAGGAGGTAATTAGTAGAGCGTGTTTGGGTGGGCCGGTCCATCAGTTTGAAACTGTTGCCGACACTGACTAAGACCGTGGGAGCACTTTCGCCGACACTGACTTGACTTAAGTGGCGCTGTCTTATGTTGTGGAGAACTCTGTCCGACACTGGGTTGGGTTGTGGAGAATTGGCTTGGCTTCGTTCGTTCTCAATCTCCCACTACCAAACCCTGAAAGGGTTTAAGTAGCAGAATGTAGTCCAGAGAAAGGAATGCGTTGTGTCGCAGTTTACAGATTGACTGTGATATTTGCACTTTTCGGTCCAACACATCCGACTTCAGCAAACATTTTTTGAGTACCGGGTTAGCATTCCCTCTTCGATCCCTTCTCCTTAGCCAGTCTGCCCTACTGCAGCCTGTTATCCAGGATTTTCTAGTGGAGGTGTAGAAAGGTCTTGGCAGCTCTGGTTCGCTGGCCCTGACGCTAGCAGTCAGCTATGGGTCGCTGACCACTGCAGCTCATGCGCTGCTCGGCATCTTGATCCCTGTGGAGAATTGTATTTTGCATTCTTATAGTGAATGAGACACTAACTTAACCACTCTTAAGGCGGACTGACTAACCTAACAACTCTTAATGCTGACTGACTAATCTAACCACTATTAAGACTGACTGACTAACTTAACCACTCTTAAGACTGACTGACTAACTAACTTAAACAACCCTTAACGCTGACTGACTAACTTAAACAACCCTTAAGGCTGACTGGCTAACTTAACAACTCGTAAGGCTGACTGACTAACTTAACCACTCTTCTACTTTCACTGACTGACTACCGCCCACTTATGCTGTCATGCATCGTGTGGAGTTGATTTTTACTTTCCTTGGACAACGTGTGTTGCATTGTCTGCCGTTTGAAGCACATGTTATCGTATTTGTGTTACATCATCTTTTCATCTTTTTCGTTGTCGTCTTCGTTCCATAACTGCCACATTTCTCAATACATATTCTACCCTTTATCCTGCCTTCAACCTGCAATTGGTCATACAGGTAGGTAGGTAACTGTCTCTCTCAATCAATTTCGCCACCTACTTAACCCCACCCCACCTCCCTCACACACACACACACACACACACCCATGTGCATACAAAAGCATTCCAAAACTGTGAGTGTCTCCATACTTAACCCTGCTTACAATTCACCATAATCACCTCGCCATCATTTCTAACCAGATTCTGGCCGAGGTTCGCGAGGACAACGGTCGCTGTGGTTCGATGACTTCCCGCGCTGAGATCCTTCCGGAGGTTAGGGTGGTCGGTTCAGATGGTCAGGTAACGGAAGATATAACGGTCGGTTGAGATGGTCAGGTAACGGAAGATATAACGGTCGGTTGAGATGGTCAGGTAACTGAAGATATAACGGTCGGTTGAGATGGTCAGGTAACGGAAGATATAACGGTCGGTTGAGATGGTCAGGTAACGGAAGATATAACGGTCGGTTCAGATGGTCAGGTAACGGCAGATTTGAGAAAACAGTACGCACTAGATGGGGATGTTGTAAGAGAATGTGTTTGTTTTGAAGGTATTTCTTTTGGGAAAGGTACGCCATTTCACCTTCATGCAGTCGCATTGGTCGTATCAGAACGCAGTGTCAGAAACGGCACCAGGCATCTAGTCTTAAGTGAGACATGATGAAACTTCTTGACATCGCAGAATCGTTGGAATCTTTCTCCTTCTTCTTAAACCAACCGGAACATGTTTTCCCAGTTAGATTATACATCTGCTAGTCTTCCCCAATCCCCATGTCTGAACTGTACCCCACTCCTCATGTCTGAACTGTCCCCCACTCCTCATGTCTGAACTGTCCCCCACTCCTCATGTCTGAACTCTCCCCCACTCCTCATGTCTGAACTCTCCCCCACTCCTCATGTCTGAACTCTCCCCCACTCTTCATGTCTGAACTCTCCCCCACTCCTCATGTCTGAACTCTCCCCCACTCCTCATGTCTGAACTGTCCCCCACTCCTCATGTCTGAACTGTCCCCCACTCTTCATGTCTGAACTCTTCCCCACTCCTCATGTCTGAACTGTCCCCCACTCCTCATGTCTGAACTGTCCCCCACTCCTCATGTCTGAACATGCACCACAACTCTCATTTTAAAACAAACTGTCATTACGAAGTTTTCTCTGCCGTGGAAGGTCGCAGGGCTAAGGAATTAAGGCCGATTGCTCCATACTCGCCGGGAAATGGGCAAGCTAGATTTCTTATTTAACTTACAGTATAATAGACGGAGATTCCTATCGGTGTTCGCACCCGTGCCATACTGACTAGGAGGCTGGTCAACTAACCTCTCAACCAGGTATTCCTCCCTACAACAACAATAACACATAGTCATACTTAACTGTTGCAGTTTCTCATTTCGATGTAGCTGTTAACTCTTGCTGGAGCTCCTCCTAACGTGTGTGACATTGTATGCTAGGTGAAGGACGGGACGTTGGTCTTAGCCCAGGAAGCAGACATGTCCAGTTTGGAAATAATGATATTTGGATATTTGTTAGACTTACTTTGATTTTAGCATCAAGTCTATTGACTTCTACAGAGGAGGGCGTCCATGGAGCGGGGGAGAGGATGTGGTGTGAGGGATCGCTATAACTAAGAGTGCTTATTTCTCAAGAAACGAATGAACGAAAGCGCAAGTTTCATGCGGTTCAGGTCTCAGTGGAAGTGAGATCAACGCATAGTCCCGTTGGAGATGGATGATGAACTCTGAGATCATGTGTGCAAGATGTGCAAGTAGGAAGACCTTGGTAATTTAAAATAGAAAAGAGCAAAATATTAGTCGATGCCCAGGCAATCATTCTAAAGGTAATGCAATTCAAACCCAATAGTAACCTACGTGAAGGTCACAAGGAGGTAGCCCCTCCATCATGCAAAGTCACAGGACTAAGAGGAGGAGGAGGAGGAACGACTCCTGTACGAGTCCTTCATCGTCACACTTGTCCCACATTATAATAAGGTCACGTGATTTTACAGCATGGTGGCAGGTATCGCCTGACTTAAACATGGCAGGAATACACAGGAAGGTGAGCTGGTCTTTGAACAAGACAGGTCTGGTCAAAGTCAAAACAGAATTAACTGTAACAAGATGTCGTTTACATCATCGTCGCCTGCCCCCGACGGCTGCCCCCGACGGCTGCCTCCGACGGCTGGAGCACGAAGAAGAAAAACTTTGGCTGATGGTAATGGCTGTATATTCGTTGGTACGTGGCTTATCGATGTCCGTTGATTGGTTTCCTGAGTTTAATGTCAGAGCTTACATGCGCTTTTCCTCACTTTTGACCATATTTCTCTGGTTGTCCCGAGACGTATTGAAGGAGGGGAGCCTGGTCGCTCCTGGCAGTAGTGCAGTGATGGGCTTCTCAGAAGACTTTTTACTGTAGCGATTTTTAGTGTTCATTAACCACCTCGGTGACAAAGCTGCTGCATCGCTGCCTGTTTCCATGTGCACGAACCAGACCCCGACATTAGCGATTGTAGCCAGCAACAAGTTGTAGACAAGTCAACATCTAGATGGTATGCCGTCACGTGAATAAAATCACGCGAAAAGATCACGCGAATAAGCTTACGCAAATAAGATCACGCGAATAAGTTCTCGCAAAGAAGATCACGTAAAAAAGATCACGCGAATAAGGTCATGCGAATAAGATCCGGCGAATAAGTTCATGCCAATAAGATCAGGCGAGAATGACATTGATGAACACACTGGTGAACAGGAAGTGGTTGAGCTCCTTGATCGTCTGGTACGATGAGGCTCTGACATTATGGAATCCAGTAACGAATTGATTTGCAGCGTACTCCATTGGCGTAGCCATGTCCTTTTTCACCCGGGGCGAACGAGAAATGAATGCTCGATACAAATGTAAATTTATTTAGTAAATAATTTAAAAATGACCTTGCAAGATAATATCAAACATATTCGCGAATTTGTAATGATGTTAGAAGCAGTAATAAGAATCACTGGTAGCAAGTGGAATTAAAGGTTGAAGCAGAAAATCAAAACAGAAAGCTTGTTCCTAATGACAGTAATAGTAAATTGTATACATGTGTTTTTTTTTTGTGTGCAATATTCTGGGGGTCGTTGGGCAAACATGTTCGCAAAGATATGACACTCCTCCCCTGTACCCCACGCCTGCTACGCCACTGGGACGAAATGTAACAAAGTTTCAGGTCATGATCGCCTGTGCCAGAGAACGTAGGATGAGAATAAATAGTAAACCCAATGAAAGTGAATCACGAATTGAGTAACAACAGAGGGGCAGGTAGTTGTAGAAACTGTGGACCATCCCCGACCCCAGTTTGGCAAGAAACACCAGAAGACAGCTGGCTATATTACATTCTATTAGCTGGCTGAGTCGCTGGAGAAATGAGGGCACACGGGGCCAGGCTAGGCCAGGCCAGGAGACGCTCAGGATGGGGTGGTCCCACACGCGTTTCGTGGCTGCTAAGGTCGTCGTGCGGGCCGGCCATGCAGCCCACGTCCGAGCTTGTCTAGTCGCTAGCCGACGATAGGCGGAAGCGAATATGCTACATGACCGACCGACCGACCGGCCGTTATTCTACCCTTAGTCCTAGTTCGCATGGTATAACGGACTGCACGTGGTAATTGAGCACGGTTATCACGGTACCGTTGCGTGCAGAAGAGAGCAGACTTGGGCGACTATTTTGGGACTATGATAAAGCCCTGACCAATACAGACCGCGCTAAACTGTCAACAGCTAGTAACACTCACGCAAACATTTGGTATACTTGAACAGCAAAAGTTATGTGATCTACGAATGTTAGCGACATAAGAACATACTATCAAATTATTGATTAGTCGTGACGTCATCGTGAGTGGATTACCAAATAATCGCCCACACCGGAGACATCTCGGCGATTCTCGTGACAGCCTGGACACATGGTGTAATATTGTGTCCGGCCCGACTGTATCCATGTTTCTTCCGTGTCTTAGAGACTTGACACAGTTATACTTATTAAATAGTAAGTAATAGTCCGTTTGTTATGCCATACGATTGCAAGTTTGCTGTGATATTTCTGGAAGTTTATTCATGATTCTATACGCTGTTCTAATGAATGTATGAATACATGCGAATGTTTGACTGAAATCCGTCATCACGTGCCATTGTTTAGTCCAATAGGAACAATGAGGTCAGCGCCACAGGTGTTCACGTTAGAAAGCCACCTTCAACATACGTCTATCCTCGTTTAGAGGTGGCTTCTGTGGTGTGTACATCCACAACCCTATTTAGTGATGTTTGATTACACGTATGGTGCTATGGACTTGTCATTTTCACGTGGAGAATCGCATGTGTTGTTCTCATAATGAAAAGGTGATTCATTGACTGGCCAGTGCGGGGAGGGGGGGGGGGGCGCACGGGAATCAGGCAGGTGGGTTCTATCTGATGGTTGCATTTGTTGGTTGCTGTAGTGATTACATTAAGAAGTTGTTGTGTTAAGTAAATAAGGAGGCAGTTGTGGTGATTTAGTCATACCGTTGTTGTGGTGATTAGATAGATAGGTTGTTGTGGTGATTAGATGGGGAGGTTGTTGTGGTGATTAGATGGGGAGGTTGTTATGGAGATTAGATAGGGAGGTTGTTGTGGTTATTAGATGGTGAGGTTGTTGTGGAGATTAGATAGGGAGGTTGTTGTATGGTGATTAGATGCGAGGTTGTTGTGGTGATTAGATGGGGAGGTTGTTGTGGTGATTAGATGGGGAGGTTGTTGTGGTGATTAGATGGCGAGGTTGTTGTGGTGATTAGATGGGGAGGTTGTTGTGTGGTGATTAGATGGGGAGGTTGTTGTGGTGTATAAAGAATATGTATATTACGTGATGAATTAATTAAGGAGGTTGTAAGATATTTCTTCATTGACTCTCACACAATTTAGCAGACGAGCTGTCAGCTATCTCTTTCTTCTTCTTCTTCTTCTTCTTCTTCTTCTTCTTCTTCTTCTTCTTCTTCTTCTTTTTCTTCTTCTTCTCACCATGGAACCAGTTATCCACTTATTCCTGTCTGATATCAACCAGTTATCCACTTATTCCTGTCTGATATCAACCAATTATCCACTCCATTGAACCTGTTTATTTGAGGCTTTCAACCAAACCACGAAGACTATTCGACACTCACAAGGTGTTGTCTCCGTTAAGGGTAGCATGTGCATTGTCACGATGTGTAGAGTCTTCTACGTTGCAGGGTTATACCACATTGGCAGTCGTCTCTTGTTGCATGTTGTCTGTGATGATGTGCATGTTCGTGTCTCTGTCAAACACAGAGATCTGCCGGTAGCCAACCTGCCATTGCTTGTCAGATCAAAAAATTCCCCAATCACTTGACGTCATGAAATGAATACGTCATGATGTAGAAATAATCATTCTTGAGGTTTGCTCCCCTTCATCCATTGATGTGATCAAGTATATGTTTTTCTTTCTCTTGTTTGTAATAAATGAAATCAAATCTAGCCCATCTTTTATAATGTGAAAGTATACTTAGTGATGTGATGTGAAATGATATCATATAATTTCATACATGTAATATCATCATCCTGAGGTTGATGAGTCCTACGACTAGTTACAAAGTTGTCTGAGCATGTCTCCCAATTTGACCCTATCATTAACTGAACTTAACTTCATTATACTGGCTTAGAAAGCTCTACAGTCTGTATACCCAAACAGTTTATTCCACTTTACCGTAATTAAAAATAACTACATACAATCTATTTGTGAATGCAATAATTGACCGTGCCTCCACTATATTCTTTTGCAATGTATTCCAAGCATTCACCACTCTCAGACTATACAAAATGTTTTCTAATATATAATCTTGACCTGCCTTTAAACAATTTAAAGCTGTGCCATCTAGTTCGTGTAGCCGGTTGTACTTTGAAAAACGAAAAAACTAAATTTATCCTGTCCATTAACTCAGTTATGAACGTGTATTAATTCACCTCGAATTCTTCTCCGTTCTAGATTCTGTATATCACTTTCTCTCTTTCCTCATAACTATAATTCTGGAATACCACTATTAGTTTTGTAGCTGTTATTTGTATCCTTTCTAGCATGTTTATATTTACTCTATATAAAGTCGGATATTGTGTTCAAGCCAACTCTGTATCATTTTCAATATTTGTCTTTTTGCGTCTACATCAGGGAAGACATTGTCATTGGATCGTCTTCCTGACCAACTCACTTATTGCATTCTACGATACTACCACATTTACATAGGCTGATAAGCTTTTTTTCTTTTTCATTGCTATAATTCATGCATCAATCCCGTATAGTCCAGTTGCTTGAGTCCACCAGTCCCGTATAGTCCAGCTGCTAGAATCCGTACTCCAGTCCCGTATAGCCCAGTTACTTGTCCACTAGTCCCGTATAGTCTAGCTGCTTGAGAAGTTGCTCCAGTCCCGTATAGTTCAGCTGCTTGAGTCCACTAGTCCCGTATAGTCTAGCTGCTTGAGTCAGCGCTCCAGTCCCGTATAGTCTAGCTGCTTGAGTCAGTGCTCCAGTCCCGTATAGTCTAGCTGCTTGAGTCAGTGCTCCAGTCCCGTATAGTCTAGCTGCTTGAGTCAGCGCTCCAGTCCCGTATAGTCTAGCTGCTTGAGTCAGTGCTCCAGTCCCGTATAGTCTAGCTGCTTGAGTCAGTGCTCCAGTCCCGTATAGTCTAGCTGCTTGAGTCAGTGCTCCAGTCCCGTATAGTCTAGCTGCTTGAGTCAGCGCTCCAGTCCCGTATAGTCTAGCTGCTTGAGTCAGCGCTCCAGTCCCGTATAGTCTAGCTGCTTGAGTCAGCGCTCCAGTCCCGTATAGTCTAGCTGCTTGAGTCAGCGCTCCAGTCCCGTATAGTCTAGCTGATTGAGTCAGTGCTCCAGTCCCGTATAGTCTAGCTGCTTGAGTCAGCGCTCCAGTCCCGTATAGTCTAGCTGATTGAGTCAGTGCTCCAGTCCCGTATAGTCTAGCTGCTTGAGTCAGTGCTCCAGTCCCGTATAGTCTACTTGACCATAAATGAGTCCTTATTCTTGGTCTCTTATCTCTCTCCTGATTTGTAAATGTAATTCTTGTCCTAATTTTAGTAAAAAATATAACATAATATAATTATAGTATAGAATAGTATAGTCTGATATATAATATAATTATAGTATAGAATAGTATAGTCTGATATATAATATAATTATAGTATAGAATAGTATAGTCTGATATATAATATAATTATAGTATAGAATAGTATAGTCTGATATATAATATAATTATAGCATAGAATAGTATAGTCTGATACATAATATAATTATAGTATAGAATAGTATAGTCTGATATATAATATAATTATAATATAATATGTTCGGTAATGTAATCAAATGTAATATAATGTAATACAATACAATACACTATATATATATATATAAATATATGTGCTACTTGACTTTTGACGGTAATGTTTATCTCGCCTAAAATGTGTTCCTTTCATTTTCTTGACACAAGACCTACATCGTCTTGTCTACATGGTGTCCCCCTCGCTATTATGTGCTTCGGTTTAAAAGTTATAAGGGAAACCCAGGGACCGTCAGACATACACGCGCGCGCGTGCTCACACAAACACTTGCAACATTAAATTTGACCTCATTATGTTTCTCACACACCAAGGTACGTCCCTGTTAAGTTTTTGTAATTACGTTGAATGGTTTAAATGTTATAAGGGAAAACCAGGGGCGGGTCACTAGTGGGACACCATGTAAATCTAACCCCCTATGTGGACGAGAGTATTAGTACAGAGATGATTTGATGGAGGAAGAACGCGTACATGATGGACTGATAACTGACTTTGATAATAGACAATAGAATACTAACATATTATCGTAGGTTATATTCTGCGTGAATAACTCGGGCGCTTCTCGTATTCTCTTGCTATATCGGTGTGACTAATATCGTGTGGAACAATAACAAAGTTGGACAGTTGAACGTCACGCGAAGTTGGACAGTTGAACGTCACGCGAAGTTGGACAGTTGAACGTCACGCGAAGTTGTACAGTTGAACATCACGCGAAGTTGGACAGTTGAACGTCACGCGAAGTTGTACAGTTGAACATCACGCGAAGTTGGACAGTTTGAAGGTAAACAAAATCACTCAGCTGATTGTCACCGAAGTCAGGCAGCGGAAAGTCACGCTAACTCGACCGCCTGAAAGTCACACCAAGTCAACCAGCTGAAAATCACGCCAAGTCCACCAGCTGAAAATCACGCCAAGTCGAGCAGCTGAAAGTCACGCCAAGTCGAGCAGCTGAAAATCACGACAAGTTGAGCAGCTGAAAGTCCCGCCAAGTCGAGCAGCTGAAAGTCACACCAGGTCCAGCAGCACATCGAAAACATGTTATTGAGCAAGTCGTGTTTGCTGGTGGTTTGGGTTGGGTGAGCGGTGGTGGGGTGAGCGGTGGTGGTTGGTGGGGTGAAGATGAGACCTACACAAGACACAAAATAACTAGAAGTTTATTGTCTGATGGCATCTCAACTCACAAGGAACTAAACTTCTGCGTGGTCAGCTGTATGGCTGAACTGGTATGTGAATATGTCCACTGACACGCTGTCATGATGTTGCGAGAGGCGACACTGCTAAGGTGGCCTAACCCCTCTAGCACAGACCCTCTGTACCTTTTACTGAGACCAGAACATGTTGACTGACACACTGTGGGCACGTTGGTGAACGCGGTTAAGGATGTCATCTAGCACTTCCAGGCTAGAAGACCCCCCCCCCCCCCCCCCAACACAAGATTGGGCACCTCCCTCTATCATTAACTAATGACAAAGGCCGCCCGAGTGGAGAGTAACTTTCCTGGCGTTATAGAAAGCTCTAGAAACAATATCCCATATATGATACAGGAAGACCAACATTAAATAACTGGCTTTTTTGAGATCACACGAAGTAGAAAGTTATACTGGCTTTGAATTCATTTGTCTCATAATAAGTTTGTTTAGACAATCAAGAACTTAGGACATGCACATTGTGTACGTGTGAGAAAGAAATATTACGCGTGTTTTGTACGTGTGAGGTCCTAGATTATAATGTTACGTGTGTCTTGTACATGTAAGGTCTCAGGTTATAATGTTTTAGGTCTATATTATAAGTGTGAGATTTGAGATTATAGTTTATATTAAATATTATATGTTTGAGGTTTCAGACTATAGTTTCACATGAAATCTAATAGGTCAGAGGTTTCAGATTTTGATTTTACAGTGGTCAATATAGGCTTCATGTTGCAGATTCCAATGCTGTACTCGTCATAAACGTGGCAAGTTGCAGATTATATTTAAATATTCGTTATACATGTGTGAGGTATCAAGTGACGAGCTGACATTCATCTAAAACGTTAAAGGACTCATGTTGTGTTTAAAAAAAAAATTGCACATTAATATCAAGCAGACATTTCCTATTCTACCTATGGTAGGCTGAACATGCTTTACGACATCAACAATGTAAATAATAATCAAATAATAATATTAAATGTTAATGGAGGTTTTGTTATTATTATATTGATGTTGCTAATAAGCTCTTTCAAACTCTTCATGTCGTAAAACGGTTGGATGGTTCTGGGAAAATAAGGCAATGGTAGGTTAGAAAGTGTGTGTTATCTTCCTTACTACGTTTATGTGTGTTGTATGATGATGATGATAATAACTAATAATAATAGTAGAAGTAATGGTAGCAGTATCAGCAGTAGCCGAAGAGGACGAAATAGTAGTAGTAGTAGTAGAAGTAGTAGTAGCAGGAGTAGAAGTAGAAGTAGAAGTCATCATCTGTCGTATCTACCCCGCCAGCTGTCGCCATTAACGAACTATATAATGAATAGTCATGTTTCACCATTCGTTTTCTGCCCCACTGTGGATCCTAAAGGCCCATTGAATTGGAGGAAAGCGTATACAGACTGGCCCCTACACAGCATGTCTATAAGACGACACATTAGAGTTGTTGATGGGGTCGGCAACTTAAGCATGTAAAATAAGGATGCCGCATACGCCATCTGTAGTGGTAGCACAATACTTCAACCGGCTGAAGACACACACACAACAACAACAACACAAGAACACACATATACACACACATAGAGGCATACACATACAACAACAACAACAAAACAGGGGCACGCATATACACACACATAGAGGCATAAACACACATACATATATACATACAACTATATATAATATAATATATAACAAAATATAACATAACATAATTTAATATATAATATAACATAACATAATTTAATACAGTGCAATACAATACAGCACAGTACAATATAAAGTAATATAATATAATACAATACAATACAATACAATACAATACAATACAATACAATAGAATAGAATAGAATAGAATATGATATTGTATGTATGTATGTTATGTATATGTGTGTATATATTTATATATATATATGTATATAAAGATCTATTGACTATGGTAAGAGCACGCAAGCTTACGTGGTATGGGCATGTTTCAAGGTCGTCTGGGTTGATCAAGACGAATCTACGAGGAACTGTGCCTAGGAGGTGTGAGAGAAGGAGGCAGAAAAAGAGATAGGAAGACACCATCAGAGAGTTGACGGGAAGGTCCATAGCTAGAACAAATATCCTGGCGCAATACCGAGAGGAGTAGCAGGAACTGGTCCAACAATCTGCTGTATTGGTGCCCCAAAGACTTTTAATGTTATGGGACTGATGATTATGATAATGATGATGTTATATATATAGTATTTGTGTTACAATGATTACTTCTGTTATGAATTAACTTAGAAAGCAAGTATAATTTATCACCGTTGTTTCTGGACCTCGCTGAATCAGTTCTGATAGATGTCCGCCATGATGGAGCCATAACCAACAACTTTGACATGACAATTATTCACCAAAACTACACTGACCTACTCTAAGCTCGTTCTGGTAGACGTCGTCCATATTGTACCTTCCATGAATTCTGACATTCGTCTAACGTGTCTTTTGTTGTTTGTATATTACAGTGGAGCAGGAGAACGACCTGCTGGTATGTGGAGACTGCCAGACCAGCTTTCCTCTCCACGACATCGTCCAGTTTATCCGACACAAGAAGCAGTGCTGCAACAAAGAGAATGCTGAGAAACCGGACAGCGCCAACCGCAAGCCGGACAGCAGCAACAACAACGAAACCGGCGATGAGAAGGACGATGAAGTCGAAGAAGATGATGACGTTGACGATGATGATGATGACATGTCTAGAGCATCATCTCAGAGAGAGGAGGGGGAAGAGGCTGTTGTGGACAATGACAGTGAAAACGACGAGGACTTGGTGGATGGAGAAAAGAAAGAAGTGCACAAGAAGGACGGAAAAAAAGGAAAGGAGGAGAAAATCTCTTCCACCTCATCGTCCTCTCGAGAACTGAGGATACCACTTCGCCAGAGGCAGGTTGTGGATGCCGAGTCCAATACCACACACTCAGGTAAGAGCTCGTTAGAGTAGATATCCAATATCTGTCTGTTTATCTGCCTGTGTCATCTTTATCTGCCTGTATATCAGTTTGTCTGTCTGTATGTCTTTATAAATCAGTCTGTCTTATGTTGTTTCATAGTTTAGTTCATGGTTGGTGTGACAGAACCTTTGCTGTCTGTCTGTTTCTCTGTCCATCTCGTACTTCTTTGTTAATTTACCAGGTCTGTCAATCTGTCTATGATGTCTTCCTGTTTAAATCATCTCTCTCTCTCTCTCTCTATATATATATATATATATATATATATATATATATATATATATATATATATATTTATATATATATATATATATATATATAGTTCCTACCTTAGGCATACAGTCTGTCTACCTATTTGTCTGTAATATTGCTATCTAACATAACAAGTGGGAGAAGGATGATTAACGACTGGTCAGGCAAAATATACTTGTCAGACGTGTCAGGTTCAGGCAAAATATACTTGTCAGACGTGTTAGTCAGGTTCAGGTAAAATATGCGGATCAGATGTGTTAGTCAGGTTTAGGCAAAATATACTGATCAGATGTGTTAGTCAGGTTCAGGCAAAATTTACTTGTCAGACGTGTTAGTCAGGTTCAGGCAAAATATACTGATCAGATGTGTTAGTCGGGTTCAGGCAAAATATACTGATCAGACGTGTTAGTCAGGTTCAGGCAAAATATACTGATCAGACATGTTAGTCAGGTTCAGACAAAATATACTGATCAGACGTGTTAGTCAGGTTCAGGCAAAATATACTGATCAGACGTGTTAGTCAAGTTCAGGCAAAATATACTGATCAGACGTGTTAGTCAGGTTCAGGCAAAATATACTGATCAGACGTGTTAGTCGGGTTCAGGCAAAATATACTGATCAGACGTGTTAGTCAGCTTCAGACAAAATATACTGATCAGACATGTTAGTCAGCTTCAGACAAAATATACTGATCAGACATGTTAGTCAGCTTCAGACAAAATATACTGATCAGACATGTTAGTCAGCTTCAGACAAAATATACTGATCAGACATGTTAATCAGCTTCAGACAAAATATACTGATCAGACATGTTAGTCAGGTTCAGACACAACACTACTACACAACACATTTCTTCAAGTAAATTGTTTTGTTTACTGGTGCTATCACTGAGAGAAATTAATGTTTTTATTTCATGAAGAATCCTAAGTAGCTAACTTATGTGCGGACAAATGTCCAGGGGGGATTCAATCCGCGTATAAATCTCCAGGGGGATTCAATCCACTATAATATCATGAGGGGAAGCAGTTTCCAATTATGGTCTGCACCCCGATTATTGTATTAGATTGTACAATAAACTATGTGCATGCCCTGGAACAGCAGTGTAGGTCTGTGCGCGTGATACTTTCAAGTCCTGGTGGATGTCTATGCGCGTGATACTGTCCTGGAACCTTCTTTCTTACCAACGTCTGATGATACTTACTTAGTCGCTCCTCTTCTACCGTGAGGTGTAGAGGTTTGCCAGAGAGAACGCCACACTGCTTTATCCGCCGTCTTTTTCCTGGCCTCTTTCCAATCCAGCCCTGGATCACTTAGGGACTTTCGAATGTTGTCTTCCCAACGTACTTTGGGACGTCTTGGGGGTTTGCGTCCTTGACTTTTGATCTCCGATGACCGCTTTGGTATCCGATCTTCTTCCATTCTACAGACATGGCCAAACCCCTGTAGTTAGGACTGCTCCACTCGTGTCTGCAGGGGTTGAACTTCCAGATTGCTACGTATTGTCTGGTTACGGATCTTGTCCTTTTTCGTCACCTGAACCGCCTTTCTAAGATACCTCATTTCTGAAGTTTGTAATTGCCTTTCTTGGGCTGTAGTCATTGTCCATGACTCAAATACATATGTCAGGACAGGCACATAGGTCGAGCGGTATACATCCATCTTTGTTTTCCTGCTTATTTCTCTTTTACCGAGGAAACCTCTGTTTATTGCATGGAAAAGTCACGTCTGATGATAATGATGATGATGATATATATATATATATATAGGTGTGTGTGTGTGCGTGTGTGTGTGAGAGAGAGAGAGAGAGAGATGTTTTTATTAACGATATTGGACAGACCAGTCAACCTTGGGGCTGAGTTAGTTTAATGATGCTGACATTTTTGCTGTGGTCAGGAAGCGCCCGTACGCCAAACCCACTGACCCAATAAATCTAGGCTGGACAGACCCCGAGGTTAGCAGTGTCCACTCGGGGGGTCAATCTCTCCAGACATGTTTCTCACGCTGACCAGTTGCACCAATCAAAAACTACTACGGGGCAAGGAAATGGAAAATATTTTCGCGTTAATTGGATATTAGTTAAATTAGTCGGCTGGGTTAACGAGGGCATTAGCAGTAGGTGTGGTTATCATTCACTGGATACTTTTTGTCTCAATGTTTTATTATTCCTACATCCATCTATCCACGTCACTCTCTCACTCTCTCTCCATCTTTCTCTCCCAACTCTGTTTCATAAAAATGGTTAACTGCCGCCCACACTGTTATATATCTCCTTTCTGTGTTCCCTTTTCTTCTCTCGTTCCCTGACATAACGTCTCTGACCTTCATTTCTCCTGTCCTTTTTTCTGTTGGAAATCGAAAATAGCAGGCTTAACGGCCGCTGTCCAGACAAGATTCAAATGATAAATCTACCAAAGTTATTTGTACATCTCCCCAGGTGGTGTGTTAAGAGCAGCTATAGATGGCGCCTAACTGGCTGCAGGTCTACTTAGCTCTAGTGTTTGAGTATATTAAGATGTACGCACATCGGTTAAACCACCCTTGTAGAAAATGGTTGTATACAGAATATGTAGTCTTCTAAACAAGGATAAAGACGTTAAGTCTCATGGTTAACATGGTTACCATATACCTCCATCTGCAGACTCGCAATTCTATTTTTTCCTTCATTTCACTTCTGCCATCTTGTCAAGTATACGAAACTATTCATTTATGTCCTCGGTATTTTCATTCTCCTGTTGTTTTATGTGGTATTATCACAGTTTGTCCTTTCTCGGTTGTAATGACCAATCCGCATACGGTTAAGCTGACGATGCAGCAGTGAATGAGCTGACAGCAGCCAGAGAGTCATAGCTGGCTGTTTGCATCAAAGTCAGTGATGCATAACTGACCAACTGACGGCCATGGAAACAGACTGCAACCATGCAGGCTGGCTAAGAGATTAAGGATTAGAATGATCTTCTGAAATTCCATGTGTCGTGCCGAAAGGCGCAGATATCGTAGCCTCGCTGTAAACTACAACACAGCGTTGCGAATGTCCTCTTCGGGATCAAGATGCTGAGCAGCGCAAGTGGTCAGCGACCCATAGCTGACTGCTAGCGTCAGGGCCAGCGAACCATAGCTGCAAAGACCCTTCTACACCTCCACGCGGTGATCCTGGATAACAGGCTGCATCAGGGCAGACTGGCTAAGGAGAAGGGATCGAAGAGGGAATGCTAACCCGGTACTCAAAAATACTTGCTGAAGTCGGATGTGTAGGACCGAAAGGTGCAAATATCGCAGCCAAGCTGTAAACTACGACACAACGCATTCCGTTCTCTGGACTACATTCTGCGACTTAACCCCTTTCAGTGTTTGGTAGTGGGAAATTGAGAACGAACGAAGAAGAAGAAGAAGAAGAATGTCCTCTTCAGGACGAACGCCAAAGATGATGATGATGATGAAGAAAAGATAAGAAGAAAAAGAAGAGTCTATATTCTTGCACTTCTTGCTCGCGTTCAGCTATTTTGTTATTGTTGCTGGTTGTTACAGTTTTTATTGTTATTTTGATGGGCCATGGACATTGCAGCTACTGCATGAGTCCTTCTGGTTATATCAGTACAATCATTTGTCTAACATATCTAGTATCATCCCATTGTCTTATGACCATCTGTATCACATCCAGGTGGAAAATGCTGTTTTCTCCAGATAGGGGCCGCTAGTTTAACCAGGTGGGGGCCGCTGTTTTTTCTAGAAGGGAATCGCTGTTTTCTCCAGGGGGTAAACGCTGTTTTCTCCAGATGGGAGCCGCTGGTTTAACCAGGTGGGGGCCGCTGTTTTTTCTAGAAGGGAATCGCTGTTTTCTCCAGGGGGTAAGCGCTGTTTTATCCAGGTGGGAAGCGCTGTATTTTCCAGGTGGGAGTCGCTGTTTTTTATCAGCTCTGAGAAGCGCTGTTTTCTCCAGGTGGGAAGCGCTGTTTTCTCCAGGTGGGAAGCGCTGTTTTCTCCAGGTGGGAAGTCGCTGTTTTCTATCAGCTCTGAGAAGCGCTGTTTTCTCCAGGTGGGAAGTCGCTGTTTTCTATCAGCTCTGAGAAGCGCTGTTTTCTCCAGGTGGGAAGCGCTATTTTCTCCAGGTGAGAAGCGTTGTATTTTATCAACTCTGAGAAGCGCTGTTTTCTATAAGCTCTGAGAAGCGCTGTTTTCTCCAGGTAGGAGTGGCTGTTTTCTCCAGGTAGGAGTGGCTGTTTTCTCCAGATGAGAAGCATGTTTATAGTGTGCATAGGTTTTATTTGTGGTGTGTCTTTTATAGGATATGTTCTCCACTTTTCTTTCACTGATGCCACAAAGTTGCCCGCCTGGGGCTATTCCAACTCCAATTCCATTTATTCTCTAGTACATTGGGTAGTCTATTAGTCTCCTGAGTCTGTCACCTTCTTGTTGGGCCCTGGTGTGCCTTCTTTCCTCCATTAGTTGCAGGTTCGCGTTATTGTATCTAATTATCTAATGGACGTGGTCACTGGCCTGATTCTCATTATTTGGTTTTGTGCGCTTATTTATTTGATCAAAGTTTGATTTTACTGCAGTTGTCCATACTGCTGGGCAATGTCCTAGGACTGGTCTCACACATCCAGTGTACATCTTCCATGTACGTATTGCGTACATCAGGTCTTTTGAGTTAACAAATAGTTGCATAATTTTGTTTTCCTTTTTATCCTTAATTGAGAGCTCTGAGGTTTGTTTGAGAACGACACGATTGGATATGTGATTTTGTGTCTTGTGTATCTTCACTAACCGTGTCCTGGTCCACTTCTGTGTTAAGATGTTAGAGCATGCTTCATCCTGGTCCACTTCTGTGTTATGATGTTAGAGCATGCTTCATCCTGGTCAACTTCTGTGTTATGATGTTAGAGCATTCTGCGTCCTGGAGTTTACAGTTATCATGTATCTTCTAAGATCCACAAAACTTAAGTCATCTGCAGAAACACAGATGAGTGCCCTTTGGTCTGCAGAAACTTTGGGAATGTTCTGGAATGTCAGTTATTTATATAATTGAGAAACAATTTGGGCAACAGGATTCAGCTTGGTTGACTACTTTCTTTAATTAAATCTAAAGGTTAGTTTGAACTTGAACTTTAGAGGTTCTTTTCTCAAGATGGTGGCCGATCCATCTGTATATTTCCCCGCCAACTAGACTTCTTTGCAGTTTGGCTTCACATCCTCTTTCCATACGTTATTAAATATTTGTTTCTAAATCTATCCAAATCACCAGCGAATGTTGTTTTTTTTCCTTTTGTGAGGCATCTTAAATTTCTTGAGTAATAAGGCTGATCTATCTCATCGTCTGGATCCAGTTTACTGTGGAATTAAGAGATGTTTTTCCCCACCAAAAGCCACATGTCTGGTATTTATAGTGCTTTCCATCAGTTTCCCCACACAGCAAAGTAAACTGATATGCCTGTTGCGCTTGGATTGCTCAAGTCTGTATCTCTCTTTCTAATTGTTATGAAAATGGCTCCTTCCACAACTGCAGTTCAATTCTCTTTTTTTTTTGCAACTGCAGTTGACGACTGTCATGATCTTCTTGTTTTGCGCTTTTGCCCAGACTAACTAACATTTGGATTGATACTTTCATCTTTTTAAAAAGTCCTTTTCTTTAGTGATCTCATTACGGCTAACATTTCATCTCTTGCTAGATTAGCCACTGTGTGCTCTTCTGCTTCAATATTTATGTTGTTGTAAATATTTTGTGCTCTTTCGCTTCAATATTTATGTCGTTGTAAATATTTTGTGCTCTTTCGCTTCAATATTTATGTTGTTGTAAATATTTTGTGCTCTTTCGCTTCAATATTTATGTTGTTGTAAATATTTTGTGCTCTTTTGCTTCAATATTTATGTTGTTGTAAATATTTTGTGCTCTTTCGCTTCAATATTTATGTTGTTGTAAATATTTTGTGCTCTTCTGCTTCAATATTTATGTTGTTGTAAATATTTTGTGCTCTTTCGCTTCAATATTTATGTTGTTGTAAATATTTTGTGCTCTTCTGCTTCAATATTTATGTTGTTGTAAGTAGTTTGTTCATCAATGATGGTTTTGTTGTGATCTGGTGTGACTTCATCGTGGCTTACATTTGCACAGTGGTCCATAAATATAGTTGTAGTTTTATTTTCTATTAGCATACGGTCGTCGTGCTGTATTGTAATTTCTTTTGTGTCAGATCATTCACTGCTCAGGGCTCTAACTTGTTTCCAAAGTTTGGTTCTTGTCCTATCTAGGTTGAGAATTTCTTTTCTTTCTTTCAAGCTATATTTAGTCCTTTTAAGAGACACCTGCGAAGGAAGAGGCTCATAAAGTGAGAGGGCATGGGGAGGAATGAAGACCTATGGGAAAGGGGCCAACAATAGTCACTAGAACAGCAAATTAAGCCAAGAAAATGGGGTTGGGTACGCAGCGAAAGGCACTGCCCAACATAGCCAGACAAGCCCTTGCACGGAATACTCCTTTCTGTTGATACAAAAATATATGGATAAGAGAATATAGCCAGACAAGCCCTTGCACGGAATACTCCTTTCTGTTGATACAAAAATACATGGATAAGAGAATATAGCCAGACAAGCCCTTGCACGGAATACTCCTTTCTGTTGATACAAAAATACATGGATAAGAGAATATAGCCAGACAAGCCCTTGCACGGAATACTCCTTTCTGTTGATACAAAAATACATGGATAAGAGAATGTGAGAAGGAACTAAGATTAGATAATAGACCTGGAGAGGTAGGAAGGAGTAGTCGTGGACCACATATACTGGAGCAACTGACTTTGATTGATTGATTGATTGATTGATTGATTGATTGATCTCTTGTTGTCTGGTTTAATGGTGTGTATTTTTATGTGATTTCTTTTAGAACGATGTTTGTTTATGTTGATTGTTCTGTCTGTCAAGTTTCTGGCATCTCATAATGTATATCCTCGTAGTTCTTCACTCTAGTCGGTTTTGTAGTTCTTCACTCTAGTCGGTTTTGTAGTTCTTCACTCTAGTCGGTTTTGTAGTTCTTCACTCTAGTAGGTTTTGTAGTTCTTTACTCTAGTAGGTTTTATAGTTCTTCACTCTAGTAGGTTTTATAGTTCTTCACTCTAGTCGGTTTTGTAGTTCTTCACTCTAGTAGGGCTTGTAGTTCTTCACTAGTATGGTTTGTAGTTCTTCACTCTAGTAGGGATTGCAGTTCTTCATTAAAGTAGAGTTTGTAGTTCTTCACTAAAGCCGGATTTGTAGTTCTTCGCTCTAGCAGGGTTTGTAGCTCTTCACTAAATTAGAGTTAGTAACTCTTCACTCTAGTAGGTTTTGTAGTTCTTCACTCTAGTAGGGTTTGTAGTTCTTGGTTGCTTCCAACGAGTTTATTCAGTCTTTAGACCGACCTTTGCTGACATGCTGCTGTCTCCTTTGTTGATGATCTAGCAAATATTCTCGCGAGTATGTCAGATCTGCCTCATATTCAGTTATGTTGTAGTTCCAACGAGTCAATAGTGTTTGTATATGGGAAACATATTCCATAATTTATAATCACATTCATCGGCTTGCTAGAGGACAGAGTACTCCTCTAGCAAAGGATGGATCCGCCCTTGCAGACGGCTAGATCTGGCGTGGAGGTATTGGGCCACACGATAGAGAACAAACGTAGTCCCAGTCTATTTAATAAGTGTAGATTTGTATATGTTTCCCAGTCCACGACGCCATAACCTTTATTATCTTTGTCTGAATGTCCCCATTTTTCTGAACAAGCACCTGCTGAAGTATCCAACTACTTTTTATCTTTACGAAATGTCTACATTTGTCTCAGAGGCCTTTTATCTTTTCGAAATGTCTACATTTGTTTCAGAGGCCTTTATCTTTATGAAATGTCTGCATTTGTCTCAGAAGCCTTTTATCTTTATGAAATGTCTACATTTGTCTTAGAGGCCTTTTATCTTTTCGAAATGTCTACATTTGTCTCAGAGGCCTTTATCTTTATGAAATGTCAACATTTGTCTCAGGGGCCTTTTATCTTTTCGAAATGTCTACATTTGTCTCAGAGGCCTTTTATCTTTTCGAAATGTATACATTTGCCTCAGAGGCCTTTTATCTTTACGAAATGTCTACATTTGTCTCAGAATCCTTTATCTTTATGAAATGTCAACATTTGTCTCAGGGGCCTTTTATCTTTTCGAAATGTCTACATTTGTCTCAGAGGTCTTTTATCTTTACGAAATGTCTACATTTGTCTCAGGGGCCTGACTTTATCTTTATGAAATCTTTACCTTAATCTCTGACCTGACTTTATTTTTATGAAATCTTTACCTTAATCTCAGACCTGACTTTATCTTTATGAAATCTTTACCTAAATCTCAGACCTGACTTTATCTTTATGAAATCTTTACCTTAATCTCAGACCTGACTTTATCTTTATGAAATCTTTACCTAAATCTCAGACCTGACTTTATCTTTATGAAATCTTTACCTTAATCTCAGATGCCCGACCTTTATCAACATGTGTTGTCCAGTGTATGACGACAACTGTAAATCTCCACTCCTGGTCCCGAGCTGTGCGGGACATCATGTCGGACGAGTCAAGAAATCTGCTAAATATAAAACGCAGAGTTGGGGATGGCCAGTTCACAGCTGACCATTGGCCAGTGAGGAGAGACATTTAGCAGGCTTTGCCATTTATGCAGCTTATTGAACAGTCAGCGATGGTGAGCTCCCCTGCCCGTGTGGCTGCAGGCCGGATGGTAGCCAACATGATCTGACCAGTAGTGGCCAGCCAATTGCGGGTTGTGGAAGGTTTCTTGTTTAGAATTAATTGGGAATATTTTTTTTTTTTTTTTTTTTTTCCTCGACATTACCATATACACACAAACACATACACATCAACATACATTACCAAATACACACAAACACGTACACACCAACAAACATTACCACAAACACAAACACGTACATACCAACATACATTACCACATACACACAAACACGAACACACCAACAAACATTACCACATACACACAAACACATACACATCAACATACATTACCACATACACACAAACACGTACACACCAACAAACATTACCACAAACACATACATACAAACACGTACACGCCAACAAACATTACCACAAACACATACACACAAACACATGCACACTAACAACATTACCACATACACACAAGCATATACACACCAACAAACATTACCACAGACACACAAACACGTACAAACCAGCTGACATTACCGCAAACACAGCAACATACATTACCACAGACACACAAACACGTACACACCAGCAGACATTACCAAAGACACATACACACCAACATACATTACCACAAACACATATACACCAACAGACATTACCACAGAAACAAGAACATGTACACACCAACATACATTACAACACTCACACAAATACGTACACACCAGCAGATATTACCACAGACACATACAACACCAACAGACATTACCACAAACACATACACACCAACAGACATTACAACACTCACACAAACATGTTCACACTAACATACATTACCACAGACACACAA
The DNA here is from genome assembly GCA_036924085.1 of Ariolimax columbianus. Lineage (NCBI taxonomy): Eukaryota > Metazoa > Mollusca > Gastropoda > Stylommatophora > Arionidae > Ariolimax > Ariolimax columbianus. The sequence goes on from JAVGWX010000013.1 coordinate 5,924,583, forward strand.
ACACGTACACACTAACAGACATTACCACAGACACATACAACACCTACAGACATTACCACAGACACACAAACAGATATTACCACAGACACAAAAACAGACATTACCACAGACAAACCAACAGACACACCAACAGACATTACCACAGACACACAAACACGTCCACACATACAAATATAATCACAAATATTAACACTCACGTTCGATGACACACACTCACACTCACACACACACACACATCTACTCACACACACAATCCCACTCACACACACTAGCACAATTTAATCACACACGCTGACACAAAATACCCAAACAGCCCCCTCCCCAACATGCACATCCCTACACATTCATGTACACCCATGGTCACACAAACTCACACAAAATCAATTCACACACACACCCACCTTCCCAATAGAGTCGTCCCGTTAAACTGTCTGTTGATACTAGAACTGTAGGCGAGTAGCCATTGGTGGACATTAATAACTAATAATCTTGTGTCCTATCCCGTCAGCCCCTCGGTACTTCATCGACCGCAGGAGTCCATCACTGGTAGCTGGACGGGACATCGTGGAATCTAACCACTGCTTCCATCAACCAGACCGTTTCTATTGAATGCCACGGTATCAGTCGTTGCTACTTCTCCACTTCATCTTATTGCGCTCTCTCGCCGACAACCCCCACCCCCCCCCCCCCCCCCCACCCCACCCATCTTGCTGTCTATTTTCCTTTCGACTTAAGTGAAATTATTTCCATCTGTTGACCTTGACTTCTGTGACCTTTGTCCGTGGTCTGATATCACACTATTTCCACCACCTGTTACAGTCATATCACCCTTATCTGCCCACTCAGTCAGCCCACCTCTTACATCTCACCCTTATCTGCCCACTCAGTCAGCCCACCTCTTACATCTCAGCCATATCTGCCCACTCAGTCAGCCCACCTCTTACATCTCAGCCTTATCTGCCCACTCAGTCAGCCCACCTCTTACATCTCAGCCATATCTGCCCACTCAGTCAGCCCACCTCTTACATCTCAGCTTTATCTGTCCACTCAGTCCGCCCACCTCTTACAGTCATCTCAGCCTTATCTGTCCACTCAGTCAGCCCACCTCTTACATCTCAGCCATATCTGTCCACTCAGTCAGCCCACCTCTTGCAGCCATATCACCCTTATCTGCCCATTCAGTCCGCCCACATCTTACAGTCAGTCTTATCTGCCTACTCAGTCAGTCCATCTCTTGCAGTCAATCTTATCTGCCCACTCAGTCAGCCCACATCTTACAGTCAGTCTTATATGCCCACTTACTCAGCCCACCTCTTACATCTCAGCCCGATCTGCCCACTCATTCAGCCCACCTCTTACAGTCATGTCTGCGCTTCTACCCACCCAGTCAGCGCACCTCGTACAGTCAGGTCTGCCTTATCAACCCATTCGCACCCCAAACCGACGCACGTATTGGTCGTTGGACCCCTAATCATATTTCCCAGTGTCAAACCAGGCCTGCTTCCATATGCGTGTCTTCTGCTTGAGTGACCACGTTGGTCTGAGCTCTCAGACGAAGCGAGGTAGCCAGTCTGCCAGTCTGTGTCTAGCTCCACTATTTACTAGTCATATATTGACGGAAGTCTTGACTGAATAGCGTTCAGTTCTGGTATTAAAAGGTCGCAGAAGTGTTCAGTTTGTTGTTCTGGATAAGTCCCAGTGTCTGTCAACCATTAATGGGTTTGGCCAATGTCTGGTAGATATTCCTTTTCGTGAAACATCGTAGAAATGGAGTAGAAGAAGGGATATGTCAATTATTTATTGCAGAACTGAGTTTATGATTTTAGTTGAGAATCTCTTCCACGATCTTGATTACCTCTACAATTCCCTATTTCACCCTGCTACCCTTCCACAAAACGCTAACTCAATCATATTTCACATTGCTACCCTTCCACAAAACGCTAACTCAATCATATTTCACATTGCTACTCTTCCACAAAACGCTAACTCAATCATATTTCACCCTGCTACCCTTCCACAAAACGCTAACTCAATCACATTTCACCCTTCCACAAAACGCTAACTCAATCCTATTTCACATTGCTACTCTTCCACAAAACGCTAACTCAATCACATTTCACTCTGCTACCCTTCCACAAAACGCTAACTCAATCCTATTTCACATTGCTACCCTTCCACAAAACGCTAACTCAATCCTATTTCACATTGCTACTCTTCCACAAAACGCTAACTCAATCACATTTCACATTGCTACCCTTCCACAAAACGCTAACTCAATCATATTTCACACTGCTACCCTTCCACAAAACGCTAACTCATATTCCACCCGTTATAAGCCACTAATTCTATACTCCTGTGCCAAGTTGGCGTTGAATTCAGCAGCATTTTCTCAATTCTGAATCAAGTCCGATTGGTCTCCGTGTCGTATCTGATATGCCAGTTTGGTCTTCCTTAATCCGCTTGTCATATTGAATAATTTTTTAAATATTTTTTGAACGAGATGTAGAGCCAGGTTGTGTCCTGATTTGGCTGCTGCAGATTATTGAGCGCATATTAAAGTCTTGGTCTGTCAGTTTCTGGCAGTGGATTTTGAAAATAGAATATTGTCCCCACGTAACTTTGCTCTCCAGCGGCCTGCTTGTCTGAGCTTGTTTTCTTCATATTCGTCTTGTTCTCTTCCCTTTTTTTATTCCTCTATCATTTTGTGGGTAATGTTTCTAGAGTTCTGTTTCAAATCCAGATGTCTACTCCACACACAGCAGACTTGTTTCCTGTCTGATTGGCGGGGGGATATAGCTCATGAGTTCGAGATCCTTCTGTAGCAGAGGGGTTAGACCGCACTATAAGCCGCCTTTACAGCATGATCTCAGTGTACCGGCTACTTGTTCTCATGTTTGATCTCAGTGTACCGGCTACTTGTTCTCATGTTTGATCTCAGTGTACCGGCTACTTGTTCTCATGTTTGATCTCAGTGTGACGGCTACTTGTTCTCATGTTTGATCTCAGTGTACCGGCTACTTGTTCTCATGTTTGTTCTCAGTGTGACGGCTGCCTTTTTGTCGTTTCTGTCACACACAAACATGCACATACATGCACACATATATACAAACACACATACACAGATACATACACACACAGACATGCATACACACATATATATGCACGCACACATATGTACACACACAGAGAGACACACACACTTGACTGGAGTATTCTCGTTACTGCCGCACACAGACACACACACACACACAACCATACATACACAGTCATACACACAGCCATACACACACAGTCACACACAGAGAGCCATACACACACAGACAGACACACAGAGCTATACACACAGACATACACACTCGACTGGTGTGTTCTCATTTCTACTAAACAGACACACAAACATCCATCCGTTGGTCGCACACACTCCCCCAGACTCTCCCGCTCTGGTCGACTCACGTTTAATTCCAAATTCTGCGCCTGTACGGGTGCCAGTTTATTTAAGGGGCGGTCATTGATTGACCCTAGGGTGCCCCCCCCCCCCCCCTATCCGTTTCGATGCGATGGCGTCCTTCCTCTGCCCCCAGCACCATCATGGCCAGGAGAGGAGACAAGCTCCTGAAGATTCTTGGCTTCTATGTCTGCGATACACTCATACCACAGTCAACTCTTCTGTACTTCTCGGAGCAAGGATTGAAAGCACAGTCAACTCTTCTGTACCTCCACTAGCAAGGATTGAAACACTAGAGACTAGTCGTTAGACACTAGACCAATGTTTTGGTTTGGTTCCTTTGTGTGTTTATGTGTGCGTGTATGTGTGTATGCGCGCATTGCCGTGTCTATGTGATGCTGTAATGGTGTACCATCTCTCACACGCCTTATCCTCACGGCTGACGTGGTCGAACCAGATAGCCACAAACAGAAAACATTGCACAATTCGTTCCCCTACTCTTACAGCTTGGCTAGACAGATTGTTTGCAATCAGCGCGGATAACCAGCAGCTGCGCTTTGTCGGTGGTGTCAGCTCCTGGTGGCATCTGCTCTCCTAGTTGGTTCTGCTTACGGGACAGGTACCAGGAAGACGGTACAGCGGGGATACAAAGTGACGTATGCAAGGATTTGTGGAAGAGCAGGGAAAGACCTTTTAGTGTGATCTTGGGTAAAGACATGTGGCAGACGAGAGATTTGTGTCATTTGAAAAAGTATTGAGAGGTAGATAGAAGGCCAGCATAAATGTGGAAAGAAAGAATGAGCGGGATTGAAGAAAAGAAAAAGGAGTGCGTGAAGAGAAGGCCAAGTTCAATTATTTAGAACAGGTAGGAAGTAAAATAGCCAACACTGCTGTCAGGGATCCAGTGTTAGTGACTTCATTATAGAGGTTTGCCATAGCTAGCAGATTAGGCGATCGACTCTTAAGAAACGAACGAACGAAAGTTTTAAGCGTCCCCCTGACTTCAGAATGTGTTATCGGCGCCTAGTCCTATCAGAGATAGACGATAAACTCGGAAGTTCTGTGTGCTTCGAAGAATCCTTGGCAGTGAAACATCGAGAAATGCAGGCTGTTCTCCGTTTTCTGGGCTAAAATTCTAAAGAAACGAAGGTGGACTCAGAGCATTTCCTTCCTCGCAGTTTTAAATCTAAATCAAGTAACGTTTTACAGCTGGGTATGCAGTAGCGTGTTTAGATTGACCACGTTTCTACTCAGCATCCGGTTACCGTTGTGGTAGAGCACTCGCATCCCACTGCAAATACAATGGGTTCAACTCCAATCACCAGCACAGACCAGTTAACCTAGGTGTAAATGGGTACCTAGCTCACAGTCAGAGATGGAAAGGTAGCGAGGAAGAGAACTGGCCACCTCATCGCACAAACAAGCTGTGCTCTAGTAGAATATCTCTAACACTTCATCCCTAACACCTACTGTGGGACGACCTTGATCTTGGGCTGACCTGGTCATCCGGGTCAAAGGTTGCGTGAGATAAACCAGCAGAACGAGTGTTTGAGGTGACTCATTTCAAGAAATGGTGAATCGACATCACTGCAGTTACGGCAGACTCGCACGTCTCTTTCTGTCAATAGGAAAGTGTATGAGTACTGATGGTTTCTGTGGCTCGCTGGTTCTACATACTGCGGCTCCGTCCTCTCAAACGCCCCTTAGTGCCTGACACACGTCCGACGTCCGACTGCCCCAGTTTATTGTAAACAATGAAAGCTCAAAATTAAGTATTTTGATACTAGAAGATAGCATACACATTTAGCGTATACATCTAATATATACATATAATATATATATATATATATATATATATATATATATATATATATATATATATATATGTTATATATATACGTTTGAGATATACACATACTAAATACATCTGACTGTCATATACATCTGACCTGTACATCTGACTGTCATATACATCTGACTTGTACATCTGACGTATACCTCTGATTTGTACCTCTGACCTGTACGTCTAATTGGAACCTCTGACCTGAACATCTGACTTGTACGTCTGACTTGTACCTCTGACCTGTACATCTGACTTGTACGTCTAACTTGTACCTCTGACCTGTACATCTGACCTGTACATCTGACGTGTACCTCTGATCTGTACATCTGACTTGTACGTCTGACTTGTACGCCTGACTTGTACCTCTGACCTGTACCTCTGACCTGTACATCTGACCTGTACATCTGACGTGTACCTCTGACCTGTACATCTGACTTGTACCTCCACCCCCGCCCAAGACAAGGCCTGGAACCAGGCCGCAGCAGTGTGTCCAACCAACGCAACGGGCCTCAGACGCCTAAGCGAACATTATTATTATTATTGTAATCTGACATGTACATCCGACACCAAACAAAAAGGGATATAATGGACATTCTACAATGAAACAAAAGTTCTCCAGGTGACAAAAAGCTCCTCGCCTCAAGACAGGAGCGAGTTTAAGGATCGCGCCTGCTGAACACTAAATTTGCTTTCTTCACGTTCAGCTTGCAACTGTTACCCGGTTTGGTGCATATATATTCACAAACTCAGTGACTTCCTCATCATCGCGCATTGAGTACATCCATACCTTCATGTTCCTGTCACAGACAGTCAATCAGTAATGCTAGTTTATAAAACATGATAAATAGATTTCTCTATCTTATCATGACTTATCCGAGTTTCTGGATAGCTGATTCCTCAATCCATGAAATATTATCCGACATGGTATCTGATTTTGTGAATGTGGCTCAGTCCGTTTTTGTTTCCATTGAAGTCCGCAGTTCCATTCTGACATCCCGTGCCGTCGGGCATGTTTTATATTCAAGGGAAAGAGCGTTGACCACATTAGCTTCAGGATGTCGGCTAACTGCCATGGTTGGGATGACACGGGGAAACATCGCTGGGCCCCAGAGCTTCTACATTTGATAGGGGACTATTCGTACCAGGTTACAGCCAAACCGATTAATTGCCGTGAACTCGCGAGTTCTGTCCTTTACCTGGCCAGGGGTCGTTTTCCAGACTTTTCACGAGAAGAGCATTGGCCACATAAATTCCGAGCTGACAGGTTCTGTTGGGTTGTGGGAGACGTTTAGTCTGTACAGACATCCCGACCTGAAACCTGGCTGGTTTTTGGAGACGTTTAGTCTGTACAGACATCCTGACCTGAAACCTGGCTGGTTTTGGTAGACGTTTAGTCTGTACAGACATCCTGACCTGAAACCTGGCTAGTTTTGGGAGACGTTTAGTCTGTACAGACATCCCGACCTGAAACCTGGCTAGTTTTGGGAGACGTTTAGTCTGTACAGACATCCCAACCTAAAACCGGGCTAGTTTTGGGAGACGTTTAGTCTGTACAGACATCCTGACATGGTAGTATTTTTTTTTTTTCGTTGGCCTTATTTCTCTTTTCCCCAAGGCGGTGAGCGCTGAACTGTTTTTATTTTGCGCCTGTCAGCCCAGTGCATCCGACTTCGGCATGTATTTAATTTAAGGGTCTGCTTCCTCCTGCATTTTCTAAAAGTTCAAATTAAAGGAGACGAGAATATGCCCACCTCCCACAGGAAGAACAGACAGTTCTGTCTTTCCCAATATGCCTACATCCAACAGAAGAGCAGACTGACAGCGCTGTCTATCCCAATATGTTTACATCCACCCGAAGAGCAGACTGACAGCGCTGTCTTTACCCCTCCCCCCCCCCCCTTCCCCCACCCCAGATTATAAAACTGACCGAGGCGATTACAGGTCGACCGACAAACGGCTAGCATGTCAGAAGACCAACAATGACTGTTGTACTTGCTAATCCCATAGGGTAGGTGCCAGTCTGTCTGCGACAGAAGCGAGGATATGGCCAACACCCACTCGAGGATAGAAGCCTGTCCCAGGAATGAGCAGAAGACCGCTGTCATACGGTAGCCATAGAAGTAATAGAGAACTTAACTGCAGTCGAATCCTTCAAGGGTATCCTCCACAAGTGGTTTAGTGTGACGGGTAGGTATCCTCCACAAGTGGTTTAGTGTGACGGGTATCCATCCTCCACAAGTGGTTTAGTGTGACGGGTAGGTATCCTCCACAAGTGGTTTAGTGTGACGGGTAGGTATCCTCCACAAGTGGTTTAGTGTGACGGGTATCCATCCTCCACAAGTGGTTTAGTGTGACGGGTATCCATCCTCACAAGTGGTTTAGAGTGACGGGTACCCATCCTCACAAGTGGTTTAGTGTGACGGGTATCCTCACAAGTGGTCTAGTGTGACGGGTATCCATCCTCACAAGTGGTCTAGTGTGACGGGTATCCATCCTCACAAGTGGTCTAGTGTGACGGGTATCCTCACAAGTAGTGTAGTGTGACGGGTATCCATCCTCACAAGTGGTCTAGTGTGACGGATATCCTCACAAGTGGTCTAGTGTGACGGGTATCCTCACAAGTGGTCTAGTGTGACGGGTATCCTCACAAGTGGTCTAGTGTGACGGGTATCCATCCTCACAAGTGGTCTAGTGTGACGGGTATCCTCACAAGTGGTCTAGTGTGACGGGTATCCATCCTCCACAAGTGGTTTAGTGTGACGGGTATCCATCCTCCACAAGTGGTTTAGTGTGACGGGTATCCATCCTCCACAAGTGGTTTAGTGTGACGGGTATCCATCCTCCACAAGTGGTTTAGTGTGACGGGTATCCATCCTCCACAAGTGGTTTAGTGTGACGGGTATCCATCCTCCACAAGTGGTTTAGTGTGACGGGTATCCTCACAAGTGACGTAATTGCACAATGACATCATCACCACCCGTTCAGGTACATCTTTCACACCTGTTTGAAGTTCCTTGCATCTGATAATTGTGCGTGCTCTATTATATTGTACTTGCTATCGACATATTATTGTTATTTTCATATCGACATATTATTGTTATTTTCATATTGCCATATGATTGTTATTTCATATCTCCATGTCCCATGATGTGTGGGTTTCCTACACCAACTTCCCTGTGTGCCGGCCTTTTGGTCATCGTCAAGAGTTGTCAGGTCTAGCATGGGACGAAATCTTGGCGTGTCAGCCGTAGGTCCGGTAACTGTCTCACAGTGGCATAACTGATCTCACGTGACTTGACAGAGGTCATCTCAGGCCAGGCGAAACGCCTCCCTAAGCCCGCCTGCCTCCACAGAAACCCAGGCCACGAAGACCAGGCACCGAAATGGCTGCAAAGATTAACACTGTTGATCCGATTCTCCCACAAAACTAGGTCAGCTCTAGCCCGGACTGCACACGTGGCCCAAATAATCCCACCGTCAATAATCTATTCTTCCCCATGCCAAATCGTCCTCACCATTTACCAGTTTTATTCACATAGTCTGGCAGGTAAAGGGAAGCTAGCTAGCCACTCAAATCTTCACTTACGATAACCCTTACCGGATCTATCCGCCATTATCATTTTCTTCCTTCCGTTGTTATCGTTAAAGGGAAAGGTCATTTGTACTGTGATTGTCTTCCATGTCTTGAGTTTATCAATTTCCCTCCCCTAAACTTCGTCAATACTCCATCCCTTACTTTTGTAGTCTGTCTCGGTTACACAAACTCGTTCCCCCCTCTTTCGTGAACTTCTCAACCGACGAGAAAATAAACGTCACCAATATATTATGTGTATCAGTCTGTGTTCTTCTGTTGCCATTTTTAATTTATCTTGGGGGAGGAGGGACGACTAATGTTCTGCCAAGAAACATACTGATCAGACATGTTAGTTAGGGTCAGGTAAAACATACTGATCAGACATGTTAGTTAGGGTCAGGTAAAACATACTGATCAGACATGTTAGTTAGGGTCAGGTAAAACATACTGATCAGACATGTTAGTTAGGGTCAGGTAAAACATACTGATCAGACATGTTAGTTAGGGTCAGGTAAAACATACTGATCAGACATGTTAGTTAGGGTCAGGTAAAACATACTGATCAGACATGTTAGTTAGGGTCAGGTAAAACATACTGATCAGACATGTTAGTTAGGGTCAGGTAAAACATACTGATCAGACATGTTAGTTAGGGTCAGGTAAAACATACTGATCAGACATGTTAGTTAGGGTCAGGTAAAACATACTGATCAGACATGTTAGTTAGGGTCAGGTAAAACATACTGATCAGACATGTTAGTTAGGGTCAGGCAACACATACTAATCAAAGCCTCGAAATCTATATTGATCAGACTATATTAGTCATGGTCAGGTAAAACATACTGATCAGACTATGTTAGTCGGGGTGACACAAAACATATTGAGCAGATTATGTTAGTCGGGGTGACACAAAACATACTGAGCAGATTATGTTAGTCGGGGTGACACAAAACATACTGAGCAGACTATGTTAGTCGGGGTGACACAAAATATACTGAGCAGACTATGTTAGTCGGGGTGACACAAAACATACTGAGCAGACTATGTTAGTCGGGGTGACACAAAACATACTGAGCAGACTATGTTAGTCGGGGTGACACAAAACATACTGAGCAGACTATGTTAGTCGGGGGGACACAAAACATACTGAGCAGACTATGTTAGTCGGGGTGACACAAAACATACCGAGCAGACTATGTTAGTCGGGGTGACACAAAACATACTGAGCAGACTATGTTAGTCGGGGTGACACAAAACATACTGAGCAGACTATGTTAGTCGGGGTGACACAAAACATACTGAGCAGACTATGTTAGTCGGGGTGACACAAAACATACTGAGCAGACTATGTTAGTCGGGGTGACACAAAACATACTGAGCAGACTATGTTAGTCGGGGTGACACAAAACATACTGAGCAGACTATGTTAGTCGGGGTGACACAAAACATACCGAGCAGACTATGTTAGTCGGGGTGACACAAAACATACTGAGCAGACTATGTTAGTCAGGGTGACACAAAACATACTGAGCAGACTATGTTAGTCGGGGTGACACAAAACATACTGAGCAGACTATGTTAGTCGGGGTGACACAAAACATACTGAGCAGACTATGTTAGTCGGGGTGACACAAAACATACTTAGCAGACTATGTTAGTCGGGGTGACACAAAACATACTGAGCAGACTATGTTAGTCGAGGTCAGGTGGAACTTACTGATCAAGACCCTCACCTGACTCTCCTTGGGAGCAGCTTGTTTCATGGCAGTCTGGCTAATGAGTTTGGGGTAGGCGATGTGATCAACGAAGTGGTGGGCTTACTGAGCAGCCTCGCATTGCACTACATCCAGGAGGACTGGTTCACCTCGTCAATTTCGCTCCGAAACGTGAGGGGAGCAACTAATCGGTCACCAAAGACGGTCGCCAAGAGCAGGTAACGCAAGTGCCGGTTAACAAGTTGTGCATCCAGGAAAAGTAGCCATTTATACGCCACAAGTAGGTGTTATCGCAATGTTAATCGCTTCCAAACCTGACACTTCTTGCCGGCTGCGAGTCACTGCTGGACTACGAACACACAGCAACAAACTGAGTGTCTTACCCACGTCCTGTTTGGGACCATCGAAGCATGTATCTCTCTCACGCTCTCTCTCTCTCTCTCTCTCTTTCCAATCTATGTATCTGTAATATGCATGGCCTCCCACTACTCAGACGAGAAGAAAGATAAGACTGACAAAGAGGAAAGATTTTTAAAAAAACCTGTCGGGGATGGTAGGAGTCTAGTGGGTCACTGTTCCCAGCACCAGAAACTTATTTCTGGTACATCTGCAACCTGATCTAACAACAAAGATCGGTTTACTCGTCTGGCACTTGGCATCCCCCATCGTCCTGCCCGCGATGTAGCGAATTCCACACTTGGCATCCTCCACCGTCCTGCCCGCGATGTAGCGAATTCCACACTTGACATCTCCCCCCCCCCCCCCCCCACCGCCCTTCCCGCGATGTAGCGAATTCCACACTTGGCCTCCCCCACTGTCCTATCCGCGATGTAGCGAATTGTACAAATAAGTATTTAAATAGAAAAGTACTGGTGTTCTTTGTAGCATAACTATGTTTCTTTATCAGTTTAGAATTGGATAAAAGCATAGGTAACACGCACAGATCTGACACATCACATGCAACACTCCAACTGGTACCTTCTCCGACATACAACAATCCAACTGGTACCTACTCTGACATGCAACACTCCAACTGGTACCTTCTCCGACATACAACAATCCAACTGGTACGCAACAATCTACAAAGTACATTAGGTGTCCAGGCCGTAGAGATAGGTTTTCCTCCTAAACATTACAAGTTGTCGCTATTTGAAAACTTGCGTTAGTGTGTTTCCATTATTGCTCTTGGGTGTTTATGTAACAAAAATGTAATTTGACTTGTTTTAAAAACACCAATTCAGTAGATGGATATTTTGAGAATGCGTGTGTAATATCTATAACTATTTCTTTGTTCATTTCAAATGGGTTACGCGGAGAACTGACAAAAAGGTGCGAGCAATTTTCAGAAATATTACCTCGTGGAAATGATATGGGGGAGGGGTATATATACGTGGGGGTGGGGGAGGGGGGGTCTATACATGGGGGTTGGGCGGATCTATACATGTGAGTGGGGGGAATCTATACATGGGGGTTGGGGGGGGATCTATAAATGGGGGTTGGGGGGATCTATACATGTGGGTAGGGGGAATCTATACATGGGGGAGGTGGAGGGGGATCTATACATGGGGGAGGTGGAGGGGGATCTATACATGGGGGTGGGGTGGGGATCTATACATGGGGGAGGTGGAGGGGGATCTATACATGGGGGAGGGGGGAAATCTATACATGTGGGTGGGGGAGGGGGATCTATACATGGGGGAGGTGGAGGGGGATCTATACATGGGGGTGGGGGAGGGGATCTATACATGGGGGAGGTGGAGGGGGATCTATACATGGGGGAGGTGGGAAATCTATACATGTGGGTGGGGGAGTGGGATCTATACATGGGGATGGGGAGGGTGCTCTATACATGGGGGAGGTAGAGGTGGATCTATGCATGGGGATGGGGGAGAGGGATGTATACATGGGGGTGGGGGAGGGAGATCTATACATGGGGAGGGAGATCCATACATGCCGGTGGGGGAAGGGAGGAATCCATACATGTGGGTGGGTGGGATATGGGGGTCAGTGATCTGAAATAGGTTGGCCATCTCTAGACTGTTATTGGGGGAAGGATTTTGGAGTCTGCTGTAAACATTGAACAATTCAGTCACAGCTCCATCATTTATATTGATTTAGGATAATCGTAACGAATCGATGCTTTGATCGTAACTAATCGATCCTTTGATCGTAACTAATCGATCCTTTGATCGTAACTAATCGATTTTTGATCGTAACCAATCCATCATTTGATCGTAACTAATCGATCCTTTGATCGTAAATAATCGATCCTTTGATCGTAAATAATCGATCATTTGATCGTAACTAATCGATCCTTTGATCGTAAATCTCCACACTGAAACATTGCTTGCCCTTCACGCGTGGAAAGAGACCTCACATTTTTGTCGTTTCCTTTTTCGCCATCGTCCAACCATGCCCGTGCTTCAGTAAAGTCGTGTCTATGTCTGAATTTATTAGAACAATTGCATTGTTAGCCCATGGAGAAAGTGCAATCGTCTTCATCAGGAATTTTTGTGTGATGCTTTCCCTAACCTTTGCATGTCCCAGGATACCTGCAAGGCAGCTGTTTTTATCAGTGCAGATTTATCTCCACAAAGAAGATATCTTCCAGGACTACGAAATCTTTTTTCTTCCCCATGACCTCATGTTAAGTGAAAGAAAGAACGTTTAATGTGAACACTTGAATCATGAACCTAATTAGTGTCATACGATGATAGTAACTGACTAGAGACACCCTTTTCGGCTGCCCCTATCTACCGCTCGAGGAGGTGCTCTCCCGTGGATATCGGATATCAAACAGCGCGGCTTGATACCTGTACAGATTTCAATGTCCAATATTAAATAATGGTTGCCGTGTGAAAACTGTCCAGTTTATAAACTCGCTGGGAGTTCCTTGTCAAAGGGACTTCATTGAGATATGAGATAGTTATTTGGATTCACTAGTTAAAAGCCGCTCATTTCGCCAACAGCCCGTCCTTCATATTTGCTGAGCCTAACCATGTTGTCATCACGACTCTCATTATATTGTGGGGCACATGTCAGATCATCGTCATATCGCGCTAATTGTCCATGTTATCCTCCCACATAACTGCGTCTAGGCATAGCCAATACCTCGATAATATGCTATAAACAAGCCATGGAAGAGTCCACAAGAAAATCAATGCCATGACAGGTAGAACTGTATCATTTTACCAGGATGACCAGGGCAAATCAACCACAGGCTTAGACCTCTGGGCCGACCGACCAACCAACCGACCTACTCACCGACATACCGACCTACTCACCGACATATCGACCTACTCACCGACATACCGACCTACTCACCGACATACCGACCTACTCACCGACATACCGACCGACCGACCTACTCACCGACTTTCCGACCGACCAACCAACCAATTGACCTACTCACCAACATACCGACCTACTCACCGACATACCGACCAACCAATCGACCTACTCACCGACATACCGACCTACTCACCGACATTGCGACCGACCGACATACCGACCGACCTACTCACCGACTTTCCAACCGACCGACCAACCGACATTCCGACCAACCAATCGACCTACTCACCGACATACCGACCTACTCAACGACATACCGACCGACCGACCTACTCACCGACTTTCCGACCGACCTACTCACCGACTTTCCGACCGACCAACCAACCAATTGACATACTCACCAACATACCGACCTACTCACCGACATACCGACCAACCAATCGACCTACTCACCGACATACCGACCTACTCACCGACATTGCGACCGACCGACCAACCAATTGACCTACTCACCGACATACCGACCGACTTTCCAACCGACCGACCAACCGACATTCCGACCAACCAATCGACCTACTCACCGACATACCGACCGATCGACCTACTCACCGACATACCGACCAACCAATCGACCTACTCACCGACATACCGACCGACCGACCGACTTTTCGACCGACCGACCAACCAATCGACCTACTCACCAACATACCGACCGACCGACCTACTCACCGACATACCGACCAACCAATCGACCTACTCACCGACATACCGACCAACCAATCGACCTACTCACCGACATTCCGACCGACCGACCTACTCACCGACTTTCCGACCGACCAACCAATCGACCGACATACCGACCGACCGACCTAGTCACCGACATACCGACCGACCGACCTACTCGCCGATATACCAATCGACCGACCGACTATCTACCGATCGACTAACCTGCCTACTGATCGACCTACCTACCGACCCATCCACCGACTAACCGGTCGACCGACCGACGATATACCGACCAACCTACCCACATACCGACCTACCTAAAGATCGACCGACCCACCTACCGACCGACCGACGATATACTGACCAACCTACCCACAGACCGACCTACCTAAAGATCGACCGACCCACCTATTCACCGAATGTCATTTATTATTTATGTGGATGGCGTGGGCTAGTGATTAAGTGACACGGCTCACAACCAGAAGGTGCTGGGTTCGCTCCCCATCATAGCACCGGCCGTTACCCCGGGGAAGCAAACACTTAGAAAATGCAGGAAGAAGCAGACCCTCACATAAAATACATGCCGAAGTCGGACGCACTGAGCCAACAGGCACAAAATAAAAACATAGTGCAACGCACACAGCCTTGGGGGATAAAGAAATAGGGCGAACGAGAAAAAAAATTAAAACAATTATTATTTGCGATGTTGGAACCGTGCGACATTTGAAATAAATACAAACACACACACACACTCCCGCGCCTTTATTTCTATAATTGTAATACTCCAGTACACACACACGAGCGCCTACAAGGACTGACCGACCACCAATAATGTATGACCTACCATGTTCTCCAATAACAGTTTTTCGTCATACGAACTAAGGCCGACCTCTGTCAGCAGATTACCAGCCAATCTTCTCCAATCTATATTTATTCATATTTGACACGCAAACACCTGCTCCTACTGAGCTCGTGTGAGTAATACAAGGTTTGGTTTGGTTCTGTTTTGCGTCTACTTTTTTTCCACCCCCTGGCACATCCTAATCATTGCAACCATAACGGCAGTTTGTGAAGAGAGTTACGATCATTGACCTGCTTGTAACAGAAGCAAAGTTTCTATGGCCATTAAAAAAAAATATTAGCCCGTGAAGTACTTAGTGAAAAGCCATTGACTGATGAAACGGTAAATGGGAATCCTGGCGTCTTGATTTATCTCCCCTGCTAGTCTCGGAAATATGTTTTTCAGTACTCCATCTCGGCTGCGATTGGTCAGTCACTAGGCAAGCCAGGTCCAAGCCAGTTCTTCCCTGCTGGGATCTCTCGATGCTTGATTTGAGCATACACTTCATGGGTTTACGGTAGAGCCAAGCGGCTTTCATGTGTCAAGGGCGGCCACATGTTGTCAGTGGAATGCTCTTTCATAGGTTGTTGGCCCTGTGTCATAAATGTAATGTCTTTCATCTCTTCTATCACGCTTCTCACACATATGAGAATCAGTCATCTGCCGGACACGTGGCACTGAGAGAGTTGAGAATCAGCCGAAGACGTGGGGCTGAGAGAGATGAGAATCAGCTTTCATAGGTTCATTCTTTATAATATCAAACCTAGGTTTATCAAGTTCAGTTCATCCCGTAACCATCAGTTCTTTGGGGTGCACTTGAAGACACTCCCACAATCCCACGCCATCCCTCTCTGTCCGCTCATCCCGTAGACTATCAGGTCGTTGGGGCACACTTGAAGACACTCCCACAAACCCACGCCATCCCTCTCTGTCCGCTGCCACCAGTCGTGCCTCACCGGGACGAAGGTTTGACCACTCAGTGATGTTGTCTGTTCATCTCTTCCTTTGACGTTCTCATCCTCTCTTTCCAGGTACAGAACCATGCAGTATCGAATTTGTAATTCCACTGGACCTGATGGCTTGCCCATACACCAAACCAACTTTCACCTTTTGATAGCCGCGAACAGATCATCAAAAGGCCCAATTGCGTTTTCTACTCTTGGCCGTATTTCTACGTTCGGGACACGATCCTTATATGTAACATTTAAAGGTCTTCTAATGAACCTCATTTCCACTTCATGTATTCTACACTGGATATCCGCAGTAATGGTCCAAGTCTCACAGGCATACACCAATACTGAGAGCACCATTGGTCCAAGTCTCACATGCATACACCAATACTGAGAGCACCATTGGTCCAAGTCTCACAGACATACACCAATACTGAGAGCACCAATACTGAGAGCACCAATACTGAGAGCACCATTGGTCCAAGTCTCACAGACATACACCAATACTGAGAGCACCATTGGTCCAAGTCTCACAGACATACACCAATACTGAGAGCACCATTGGTCCAAGTCTCACAGACATACACCAATACTGAGAGCACCATTGGTCCAAGTCTCACAGACATACACCAATACTGAGAGCACCAATACTGAGAGCACCATTGATCGAGATCTTAAATCAAGTTATACAGGAGGTTTAATCAGCGATTTATTTGTTAAGTTTCACTCACTCTCTCAGTCACTCTTTCTCCATCTCACTAACCCCTGCTCAATCTCTCTCTCTCTCTCTCTCTCTCTCTAGCTTCTTGACACACGCACTCTCCCTCACACTCACTCTATCTCCCTAATACACACTACCTCACTCCCTCTCTCCCTCACACTCTCTCTCTCTCACACACTCTCTCTTCTCTGTTCGATCTCTCTGTCTCAATTTCTCTCTAACTTATTTACTCTCTCATTTTCTCGATCGATCGCTCCGTGTCTTTCTTGCTTCTCTCTCGGTTACTCCTTCTCTTCATTACTTCTCTCGATACCTTTCACTCTGTCTATTTTCTCTCGCTCGTTTATTTTTATAATTCACTCAATCTCTCTTTCTTGAATTTTTGTCCTGTCCTTCTCGCCATCCTTCGCTTTGTCTTTCTTATTTCTTCTGTCACATGCCTCCGTGTGTCCCTCTTTCGTTCTCTCATGTTCCCATTATCTTTTTATTGTCTACATCAGTTGCTGTCGTTCTCTTTTTCTTAGTTTCACTTTCTCTTACCCCCAACCTGCCCTCCCTCGCGTTCTCTCGCTATTTCTCTTTCTCTCTCTCTCTCTCTCTCTCTCTGTTTCCCTCACATATTACTGATACTCTCTATGTTTGATTCTCTCTCTCCATCTCACAAATGACTGATACATCTATGTTTGCCTCTCTCTCTCTCCTGCTCACATATGACTGATACATCTATGTTTGCCTCTCTCTCTCCTGCTCACATATGACTGATACATCTATGTTTGCCTCTCTCTCTCCTGCTCACATATGACTGATACATCTATGTTTGTGTAGCAGACCCTCTGCTGCCGTGATCTAACTTAAAACATTCTCACACTCATCCACATCATCATGACCATACTCAGTAAATGACATATCACACAGCAGGTGGCATATTTATTAAATCATACTCATATCATTCAATGAGTAGAGAAATTACAAACACAATATATATCAATATATATCACAACATATCTTAACAAAACATTCAATTAAAACGGGAATTGTAAGCATTAACTAATGATGGAATTCCCAACTAACTAAAAACCCAGTTCTATTGCCTTGCAATTTCATCACACACACATCGCATTAACTGCGTCTTCAACACACCTTATCAAATACTCTTCCTCACTGAAATCCCCTCAGGCGGGCGATCTCGACATAACTCGTTCACAATGTGTCCTTGCTTACAAACACACTTTCAGATTATCTATTAATGCAAAACTCATTCACCTATTTGAGCGATCCTGTTCTATCACTAAACATTCGTCCAACAGTCTACCAATCGCTCCTCTATCTAAGTCGGTGAGTTAAACATACTATCCACATTCAGTCTCTCTCTCTCTCTCTCACTCTCCTCCATACAGCCTCTCTCTATCCAGCCTCCCTCTCTCCAGCCTCCCGAGCTAAACTTTGTCTCGAGTTATATATCCTCAAGCAAGGCCAGAGCTTGACCAATCGATCTCAAGTGATGGTCATCTTCAATCCCAATTGGAACGAAACACTTTGCACACCTGTCACTCATTCTCTCGCAGCAAGCCCCGCTGCCAATTTCGTCTGTCAATCAATCTCTCCCTACCAAAATCGGAAGGCCAGTGGTGAGTTTCTATCTGTCCACATTCCTTAACCCAACTCTGTTCTCCTTTGCTGAGACGGTGAGTGACCTTAACATGCATTCAAGTAGCTTTAAGCTTTAACATGTTCAGGCATCCTAAACCCCCCTTGCTCCGGCTGGAACTGTTACATTTGCCTCTCTCTCTCCCCCTCACATATGATTGATACTATGTTTGCCTCTCTCTCCCCCTCACATATGACTGATACTATGTTTGCCTCTCTCTCCCCCTCACATATGACTGATACTATGTTTGCCTCTCTCTCCCCCTCACATATGACTGATACTATGTTTGCCTCTCTCACCCCCTCACATATGACTGATACTATGTTTGCCTCTCTCTCCCCCTCACATATGACTGATACATCTATGTTTGCCCCTCTCTCCCCCTCACATATGACTGATACATCTATGTGTGCCTCTCTCTCCCCCTCATATATGACTGATACGCTCTATGTTTGCCTCTCTCTCTCTCTCTCATCCTCATATATGACTGATACTCTCTATGTTTGCCTCTCTCTCTCCCCCTCATATATGACTGATACTCTCTATGTTTGCCTCTCTCTCTCCCTCTCACATATGACTGATACATCTATGTTTGCCTCTCTCTCCCCCTCGCATATGACTGATACTCTCTATGTTTGCCTCTCTCTCCCCCTCACATATGACTGATACTATTTTTGCCTCTCTCACTCCCTCACATATGACTGATACTATGTTTGCCTCTCTCACCCCCTCACATATGACTGATACTATCTTTGCCTCTCTCACCCCCTCACATATGACTGATACTATGTTTGCCTCTCTCACCCCCTCACATATGACTGATACTATGTTTGCCTCTCTCACCCCTTCACATATGACTGATACTATGTTTGCCTCTCTCACCCCCTCACATATGACTGATACTATCTTTGCCTCTCTCCCCCCCTCACATATGACTGATATTATCTTTGCCTCTCTCACCCCCTCACATATGACTGATACTATGTTTGCCTCTCTCACCCCCTCACATATGACTGATACTATGTTTGCCTCTCTCACCCCCTCACATATGACTGATACTATGTTTGCCTCTCTCACCCCCTCACATATGACTGATACTATGTTTGCCTCTCTCACCCCCTCACATATGACTGATACTATGTTTGCCTCTCTCACCCCCTCACATATGACTGATACTATGTTTGCCTCTCTCACCCCCTCACATATGACTGATACTATCTTTGCCTCTCCTTCCAGAACCCTCCAGATTTGTCTGTGAGACATGTCGCAGCACCTATACTTCAGCATGGGCCCTCCTGCAGCATGCGCAGAAGGAGCACGGGATGAAAATCTACACCAGCCCCAGCACCGGCAGCAGCCATTACCAACACACCTCAGCCTCAACCTCCGCCTCTACTCCCATTACCAGCAGTATGACTCCCATGGACCTGATGGTTGCGTCATCACCTCGGCCGAGCATTGACCACAGATCCATGTCTGCAGGTAGCGGCGGCTCCATTTCACCATACCCCATACACGCCCCCAACCCATTCACGTCACCATTTCGCCTACCCCTGGACTCTCGACTGACCCATCCAACGTCATTGAGTCCATTCTCTCGTCCGTCAAACTTTGACTTTGATCTCATCAACGACTACCGGCTGCGTCCACAACTGATCGCCCGAGGAACTCCTGGACATGAGCACCCTTCGTTCTCCGCTAGCCCGTTTGATCGCCAAAGACCACATATATCCCCAGTTATCGACTCGCAGTACGACTTTTACTCCATGCGCCTCAAGCAGTTGGCCAGCTCGCCTGTAGTTCCTCAGGTCAAGCCTCAGTTCTCCGCCTCAGGCCTGGCTCAGCCACCCAGTTTTGCAGTTACCCCGACCTCGTCCAATTCGGAGAGTCCACCGGCTGAAGCATCGTTAGCTTCATCTCCAAGAATAGGCAACAGGCTGACATCAGCGTTGCTGCTTCCTCCCAAGCAAAAGTCGTGTGAATTTTGTGGTAAAACCTTCCGCTTTCAGAGTAATCTGGTGGTCCACAGGCGGTCACACACAGGGGAGAAGCCTTACAAGTGCCCACAGTGTCCTCATGCGTGTACACAACAAAGCAAACTCAAGAGGCACATGAAAACTCACTCGAGCAAGGCAGAGGGAGAAATATCACCGAATGAAAGATCAATTAATAAAGATGGAGGAGAATTTAATGAAGACGATGATGATGATGAAGATGAGGAGGAAGACGACGAAGAAGACGAAGAAGAAGACGACGATATGATGGAAGAAGAAATGAATGATGAGGAACGACAAGTGCTGGAGATGATGAAAGATGGAAAAAGCAACGAGGAACTAATTCCTGAGCCAGGAGAAATCTGTCACGATGCTAAGAGGATCAAGTTGGAAGGCAGCAGTGAACATAAAGGCGGAGAACACAGTCTACCCAGTGATCTGTCCATCAAATACAAACCAGCTGAGAGCCTGTTAAGTGAGGTCATGAAGAAGACGGGCCTCAACGATATTCAGACCTACAACGAGGCTTATAAAGCAGCACTGGCTGAGAGTCGAGAAAACGGTAAAACTAAGGCCGACGATAGAGACGATCTTCATAACAAAAGTAACAGCGGAGCTGACACTCCTAAAATCTCTAGAACTGGCGTGAAACGGGAGGTGGAATCCGAGAAGGAATCAGATAAAGACGATCCAAAAGAGACAAACTTTTTGGGTGTGACGGCCAAGTCAGTCAAGAGAGAATCATCGTCAGTCTGGCCAGTCAGTATCGATACTCTTCCTACCAACAGCATCGATCCCACACCAGCTTCTATCTACTCCCGCCTTCACCCCTCCTGGTTCCATGCGGATAGCCCCGTCAGGTTGTTCTTCCCTGGCTACCCTCCTCGGTTTTCCAGCGCTCATGATGTTAGTGACAGTCATAACGGCTTGAACCTCAGCCACAATATGAACCCAACCAGCAGTGCCTTAAAATCAGACAGCCAAAGTATCCCAGCTCTGTTAAAACCTCGTCTAACCAGCCCCCCGACATATGCCTCTCACTACCTGGGCACATCAAGCACAAGTAGCAGCCCAACGGGTAGCCTAGTTTTACCCACTAATGGTAGCAGTGCTGCTACTCCACCGAGGAAGGAAAACCGGAGAAATGATACGTGTGAATACTGTGGGAAGGTGTTCAAAAACTGCAGCAACTTGACCGTCCACAGACGATCACACACGGGCGAAAAGCCCTATAAATGCCGCTTATGCAGCTACGCTTGTGCTCAGTCAAGCAAACTGACCAGACACATGAAGACACACGGTAGGTTGGGCAAAGACGTGTTTACCTGTAAGTTTTGCAATATGCCCTTCTCTGTTCCCAGCACGCTAGAGAAACACATGCGGAAATGCGTGGAGAATCGTAACGGAAGACTTCTGGCCACAGACCAAGAAGACTTCAGCTCAGAATCCAATGACGAAATGAGTCATCAGTCCGACCCAGCGTCTAGTGTGTACTAATGAACAAGTATGTCATGGTTGGCGCTCTTTGAACAGTCCCAGCGACGCTTCTTGCCATAATGAGGGACATATAGTGCCTGCTTCCCCAACAAAGATAATGGTGCAATGTTATAAAGAACGTGACATACAAGTTTATGTATGTTGTCATATGTTGGTCTTATGTAACACAGTCCCCAGAGAATTTGACAGCACATAACTGTTGTTGTTGAGATAAGCATAATTTCAGTGCATGTATCATATGTTTTCACACGTGGTCCCTTCTGGAAAAAGCATACATGAGGACCATGTATAGTTTTCTCTTATTTGAAAACAATTTGAATGGGCATATTTCTGAACGGGATGGACCTGCGCAAAAAATCTGGTACTAATTCAAGTGCCACAATGAACATATTTGTGATGCAACCCACGTGAAGATATTTCACACAAGCTCATATGCCTGGGATCTCCATTGATTGTTTATTTGACTCAGAAATACCAGGAACAAAATCGTGTACTGCGGGCATGCTCCAGTTGGTTGTGTTCCCTATTTTGTTGTTGTGAATATACAGATCTCGAAGATTGTTAGAAAAGTTATTCTGTCTGGGATCTGATCTGTTATTGTGTGCCATACTTGTGACTCTGTCAGTTTAAACCTTGAAGCTTCACGACTGACGCTTAGAGCCTGTTGCGTCATGTTGATGTTGCCTTCAAATGTCAGGACGGGAACTGACCTTTTTCTAAACTAAGGATGGAAATCATTGAAAGAGGGAATACTTCATGCCCCAACCTGAGACAAAATATGTAAAAGGATCTAGTGCCATGTATATGTGTGTGAGTTGTTCCTCGGAATTCATTGAGCTGATGCTGCACACGTCGAGCGAGAGCCGCTGTATGCTCTTGTTTGAGCACATTTCATGATATTCTATCCTGGATGAGTTGTGCCATCTTGAAGCAGTTTTTACATAAATATTATATTTTAGATCCCTACCACGTTGTGTTTTCAGAAATGGGAAACAAAAGTGGTGTTGTTGATTTTTAAATGATTTTGTTTTTGTCTATAACCTTTACCACCTGTTACATATTTTATTACGTAACACTGGGAAGAAATGCCATTGGCTATTGTATTTTTATAAATAATTTTTGTAATCAAAGAAACACGAATGCTAGTTCTAAACCTATTTACAAATAATGTGTCATCATCGATATTCAATTTCCAATTAAATGTATCCCAAAACACAGTAGCCGAAGAAACGAAACATACTCATAGCCAGGTGAAAGTTCCAAATGCAAACCACAGAAGACAAGGGACGACACCTTCCGAGGACCACCTCGCTGGAATTACAAAACAAAATGATTACTTTTGGCAACCTGGCATGAGGTACTGATTGAATACCAGGATTCCAGTCTCCAACTACATAACCAGCTAATCAACCAGCTAAACAGCTAGTTATAACAGTCAACTAAACTATTACTATAAACTTCACTCACAAGTTATAACAGCCAAGTAATTTTTTACCAAAGCTTTCACTCACCAGTTATAACAGCTAACTAAACTATTACCAAAGCTTTCTCTCACCAGTTATAACATCCAACTAAACTATTACCATAGCATTCACTCATCAGGTATTACAGTCAACTAAACTATTACCATAAACTTCACTCACCAGTTATAACAGCCAAGTAAACTATTACCAAAGTATTCACTCACTGGTTATAACAGCCAACTAAACTATTGCCAAAGCATTCACTCACTAGTTATAACAGCCAACTAAACTATTACCATAGCATTCACTCGACAGTTAAAACAGCCATCTAAACTATTACCATAGCTTTCACTCGTCAGTTATGACTATAAACTAAACTCTTTTTTTTCTGGAAAATGTTTATTCACGAATAAAAATGTTATGTCCTTCTTTGTAGAAATCTGTTGTGTATGTAAATAGACAAATCCTTACAGCAGACGACAAAAGACAGTGCCAGATCCGACAACTTGCCAAGAAGACGTTTTGATGGACAAATGTTGGCATTTATCTGAGGACTTGGCAGTTCTGTTGGATACATGCTGGCGGCTATATATTCTACTACTGTCCTTGCCGATTATGCTGTTATATATGCGGGGAATGTGTTTGAATTAAGGAGAGACATCTTGGGTTAACAAAACGCCCTCGGATGTAGGAAAACTGAATATGCATTCTTTGTGTGCCATATAGGTTCAGCTGGCCATACGACCATGATATTTTGTTATTTGTCTGTTTTCTTAGAGAATTTTGTGTTTGTATCGTATGTGTAAGTACGTTGTGAAGTTTGTGTTTGATTGTATGTCATCATCTGTCATAGACACATACAATAACGGACTACATCACTAGTTCAGCTAGAGACAAGTTCATACTCAGAACTAGTTTCATAAATTAGTACAACAACAATTTTAGAACTACAGTAACCAATTTAGAACAAAAACATGAGGCTAAATTAATCCCTATTGGTATAAAAACAATTTTACAAATACGGTTACAAATTTGAGACAAAAACAGTTTAAGAGCTAGATTCATAAATTTCGAACGCACAAAGTTTTAGAACTAAGGAAAAACATCTGGGACACACACGTATTATAGCTGATGAATCCGGACAAAGTCCGTTTTGTAGCTGATGAATCGGGACAAAGTCCGTTTTATAGCTAAGTATATTAATCGGACATAATCACATGTCTAATTAAGCATATTAATTTGGACATAATCACTTGTATAATTAAGTAAATTAATTGGGACACAAACATTTTTTTACATCAGATTTTGTTGGTGCGTTTCATAATAAATAGGAGACAAAGCTATTTGTTGCCTGTATTTGGGAAACATACAGATTTAGAAAATACTTCAATAAATTCAGAACAAGAACTTGGGTAGAACCTTGGACAATATTTTGTGCAGCTATATGTACCAGGTATCGTGATGTGCACTGTTCTCACGCGCATCCTTGACGCAAGCTCCTTGTCTGGTGTCTTCTAACATCTGAAGCTGGACATCAAAGGTACAAGTCCATTGGGACCTTCTCCAATTTCTGGTACACTGGGTCGTCGAGCAAGGTTGCCTTCGACCCCCCTTACCCATCCCTGATTGAAATCGTCGTACTGACACACAATCATATAGGTGATTGATGAATACTTCGTAATCGAATTGATTATATTGGGCGATTAAATACTGTTAATTTGCTATACATTTTGGAAACTTGCGCACACACTAACACGCACATACACTAACACACACACATTCTGGTATAATGAGATGATGACATGCGTGTTTATATAACGTCCTAACAAGGCAGCTATATACAGTTATTCTTTCTCTCCTCTCCTTTCCTGTCGTATCTCTCATTTCCTACTTGTATTTTATAATGACGCTACCTCGTTTATTCATACCTGACAGACACATCAAGTTTCTCCCCGCCCCCACCTTCCTGAGTCACAAACTACGGCTGTATTTGATGAGTCGAGGTGTCACATTATGTGTCAGTCAGGCGCAGTACATCGCGTGGCTTGTACCTAGGATATTCTAGCCAGCCGGACAACAGCTTATCCATCCCTTTATGCAAAAGAGAATTACACAGAGGACAGTTCTTCTGGTTCATTTCAATTGTTAAAATTTATATATATGTGAGAGAGAGAGAAAGAGCGATTTGGCCATAAATCATGTGGTTAAATTGGAGACATTTATTAAATGGTGTGTCTTAACTGTGTGCATTATGCGATTACAATAGTCATACGGAGAGACAGAGTGAGAGAGAGAGAGGGTGTGAGAGAGCGAGAAAGAGTGTGAGAGCGAGAGTTAATATGCCAGGTGTGGTTCGTGTGTTTTGGGGAATCTTAGATGTGAACATTATTTAATCAGAAACGTGTTATTGCTGTTGATACCTTAGTTGATGCCATGTTGAATAACTGTACCTGGGTGCCATATCTGAGTTATTTGTATTTTTCTCATGTTTGCTTGTTATATTTCTAACATAGTTTTAGCGCTTTTGTAAAGTATGCGTCTCAAAATAAGTTGTCGACATTTCAATCGTTTACAGTAACTTGTTACAATATTCTGCACCGACATGCCAGCTAGGCTGTTTAAAAATGGTATCATTTATGGTATGGTTTGAAGTGAAATTAAGACAAGTTGATTGTTCTTGATTTAATTCAGCTGATATGTATGTGAGACATTTGACTACATCAACCCACAGCCATGATATTCTGTCTTGTCTCTCCTTTTATGGATTTGATTTTCTCTTCTTCAGAATGAATCATTTGCAGTATGTCAAATGTTGAATTTGTTAATGCAGATGTTCTATTTTACGAAAGAAATACATTATTAACAGAAAAAAAACGAATGCATTGTGTCATGAAAATGTGTAAATATAATTCGGTAATTCCTGTGTTCTATATTTGTGTTAGGGGGATTCCGGCAGTTCATTATATTCTGTAAGCAAACACAACTTGCCGAAATGTTCCCACATCCTTTGAAAAATAATGGTTCCCTTAAAACAACCGTACCGACTGTTTACTACGTGCATCCACAAATAGTCAGGTGTGTTGTTTATTTTTCAACGAACAAAATTACTTCTCTGAAAGCCATTTGAGATAATCGGTGACTTTCAGTGATTAAACTACATTGTTTAAGTGTTGATGTCGGAAACTAGCGAATTTCATGGAGTATGGATAAAGTGGCACACACTCCAAATGCATTAAGTGCAGTGTACAAATAGATGTTTATCTGATCACATAAGATAACCACTGAATCTAGTTGATAATATCCCTAATCGTGTGCGTACAGTGTGGCACTTGTAGCGGAACTAAGCGTGTCCAATCTCAGTGGCTCGACTGTACAGTGTGGCACTTGTAGCGGAACTAAGCGTGTCCAATCTCAGCGGCTCGACTGTACAGTGTGGCAGTTGTAGCGGAACTAAGTGTGTCCAATCTCAGTGGCTCGACTGTACAGTGTGGCACTTGTAGCGGAACTAAGTGTGTCCAATCTCAGTGGCTCGACTGTACAGTGTGGCACTTGTAGCGGAACTAAGGGTGTCCAATCTCAGCGGCTCGACTGTACAGTGTGGCACTTGTAGCGGAACTAAGCGTGTCCAATCTCATCGGCTCGACTGTACAGTGTGGCGCATGTAGCAGAACTAAGCATACCCAAGCTCAGTGGCTAGATTGTATATGTACATTGTTTAGTGTACTAACCTGTGTAGGTGTGCGACCATTAAACTATTGTCTAAACTTAGATTTGTTGAGCCGTGTCCACTAACACGCGCGATGGATAATAAATATATATTTACAAGAAATGTACAAGTCTCCAAATATTTATATACATAGTTACATCTTCTGGTTTTAACTATATGCATACAAATTGATTTGTATATACATAAAGGCATGTATACATTGTTGCGCATTCTAGATTTTATGTTGCTGCTATTTGATAAATTTGTTGTCTTATATTGTTTAGCTTGCAAAGAAATATTTGGTTTAAAACTCGTCTGCCATACATACATGGCTGGCTTATATCCAGATTGTCTCTCTTCTCTGTGGCGGCCATCTTCAAAAGTGTCTGTAATGGACGCTCGTAGCTTACCTCCCGCCATAATATCGAGATCTGCCACCAGGTGGAGCCCACAATTGATCCAGATCCAAAGTTCTATGGCTTCTCCCTTCTAGACTGTGCCGTAGAACAAAAACATGTTTTGTTATTTGTCTTGTTCCATGTCATTTTGCCTGTGGCACCACGTGTTGTTTTTCTTTCTAGAATGTATCTTATTATAATTCCGACTGTTTTGTCTTCTCTCTTGTTCACCATCAGACATCCACTTCAGGAGGTCCAAGAAACGCGTGTCTGTGTAAGGTTGTTTGAATTGCAATGTGTTCTGCGCCAGGGGGCTGAGCGCATCCGTTTTCTGCATGCATGTCTTAGATACTCCTTCCATAGCTTTTGTATGTCCCGTCTATTTGCAATTCAGCATTTGCTTGTTGTTAGCTGGCCGTCTAGTAAGCTTATTTGATACAGTATCAAATCTGAAGCTCTGACCTAGCCGACATCTGATACAGTGTCAAATCTGAAGCTCTGACCTAGCCGACAGTCTGATACAGTATCAAATCTGAAGCTCTGACCTAGCCGACATTCTGATACAGTGTCAAATCTGAAGCTCTGTCCTAGCCGACAGTCTGATACAGTATCAAATCTGAAGCTCTGCCCTAGCTGACAGTCTGATAAAGTGTCAAATCTGAAGCTCTGTCCTAGCCGACAGTCTAATAAAGTGTCAAATCTGAAGCTCTATCCTAGCCGACAGTCTGATAAAGTGTCAAATCTGAAGCTCTATCCTGGCCGACGGTCTATTGGCTGTCACAGTGTCAAATCTGAGGCTCTGTCCTAGCCGATAGTCTGATAAAGTGTCAAATCTGAGGCTCTGTCCTAGCCGACAGTCTATTACAGTGTCAAATCTGAAGCTCTGTCCTAGCCGACAGTCTGATAAAGTGTCAAATCTGAATCTCTATCCTGGCCGACGGTCTATTGGCTGTCACAGTGTCAAATCTATCCTAGTTTTGTTGTACCAAACTTTCACTTTACTATATACCAAAAGGACGAACCTTAGTTTTAATTCGATGTGTTCCGTATTTGTTTATCGGCTTCCTGTTTTCTTAAATTGTCTCTTTGACGACTTACTGCTTTCTTAAATTATCTCTTTGACGACTTACTGTTTTCTTAAATTATCTCTTTGACGACTCGCTGTTTTCTTAAATTGTCTCTTTGACGACTTGCTGTTTTCTTAAATTGTCTCTTTGACGACTCGCTGTTTTCTTAAATTGTCTCTTTGACGACTCGCTGTTTTCTTAAATTGTCTCTTTGACGACTCGCTGTTTTCTTGTATTGTCCCTTGTATACCCCACTCTTTCCTTTGCTTGCTGTTTATCTGCATTGCGATAGTCAAATATCAACGGGTAGTTCTCAGTCAGTTCTTCTTTCCACACACCGTTGGGGCCACCTCTCTAAGACCGACCCAATCTAAGTTACGCATTCTCATTTCTTTATTGATAACTGTCTTTCCTGTTTGTTAGACATCTATCTGCTTGTGTCTTACTACTTCTGTAGACAATACCACAGCAGACCACGAGGCCATCTTCATAGCAGACCATGCCCACGCTGTCTTCTATCAATTACTGTAATTAGTGCCTCTGTATTTCTGCAATTCTATTTTTTTTTCTTTCAAATTTGTCCCCGTTTTTTTCTTTCCGGAAATAGCTATGTTGTGTCAGGATCTTGGTGTGACGAGGGCCGCTACATAGTTTGGTTTTTTTTTTTTTTTTTTTTTTTTTTTTGTTCTCTTTTTGTTGTACAATTCAGCGGAAGAACTTGTCATAATATATAGCATAAATAGTATGTTTGCTTGCTCCAATCTGCATTGTTTCTCTTTGTTTCGCAATCATATATCAACACTTAATTACACTACTAATTTGGTCAATTTCGGTCTAAATTGTTATTTTTGGTACTGTGAATTCTGTCAATCTGAAAGTTGTTTTTTAAACTTCGTAATGTCAATATTAACAGTTCTGTTGCTTTTTTTTTTTTTTTTTTTATATTTGAAATGAAGGCTTACATAAGAGTCAGTTAGTAATCGAAGATTGAAAGTGCCATATAGAATTACTGTGGTAACAAGCATATGCACCAGTTTGGAACTATTTGTAATGACGTCAATGAGCTGTCATTAAGTTTCTCTTGTTTGTCAAAGCCTTATGTTGCCATATCACACTGCCCCCACTTCATCCTCACGTTCTCTGTTTGCCTTTGTGTTTTGTTCTATGGTGTTTATGCTGTGTTCAATTTTGTGTGTGTGTTTTGTTCTATGGTCTTTATGCTGTGTTCAATTTTGTGTGTGTGTTTTGTTCTGTTAATTTAGTTGCCTATACTGACGATTAAACAAATTTCACTTCCATTTGACATTGTTTAGTATGTGTGTGTGTGTGTGTGTTTGTGTATGTAGAGCAGGAAACCTTGGAGCACATGATAGTATTAATGACAGGAGTAAAATTAGTATGTGAGTTTAGCTCTTACATGAATCATACTTTCACGTGAGTTTAGCTCTTACATGAGAAATACTATCAATTGAGTTTAGCTCTTACATGGGTCATACTATCACGTGAGTTTAGCTCTTACACGAGTCATACTATCACGTGAGTTTAGCTCTTACATGGGTCATACTATCACGTGAGTTTAGCTCTTACGTGGGTCATACTATCACGTGAGTTAGCTCTTACATGGGTCATACTATCACATGAGTTTAGCTCTTTCATAAGTCATACTATCACGTGAGTTTAGCTCTTACATAATTCGTGCTTTTACAGATATCATACAAGCACACGTGACTAGTTCATACTGGAACCTTACTAGCACACACGACTAGTTCATACTGGAACATTGCTAGCACACACGACTAGTTCATACTGGAACCTTGCAAGCACACATGACTAGTTCATACTGGAACCTTGCTAGCACACACGACTAGTTCATACTGGAACCTTGCTAGCACACACGACTAGTTCATACTGGAACCTTGTTAGCACACACGACTAGTTCATACTGGAACCTTGCTAGCACACACGACTAGTTCCTACTGGAACCTTGCTAGTACACACGACTAGTTCATTCTGGAACCTTGCTAACACACACGACTAGTTCATACTGGAACCTTGCTAGCACACACGACTAGTTCATACTGGAACCTTGCTAACACACACGACTAGTTCATACTGGAACCTTGCTAGCACACACGACTAGTTCAAACTGGAACCTTGCTATCACTCGAGACTAGCTCATACTGGAACCTTGCTAGCACACACGACTAGTTCATACTGGAACCTTGCTAACACACACGACTAGTTCATACTGGAACCTTGCTAGCACACACGACTAGTTCATACTGGAACTTTGCTAGCACACACGACTAGTTCATACTGGAACCTTGCTAGTACACACAACTAGTTCATACTGGAACCTTGCTAGCACACACGACTAGTTCATACTGGAACCTTGCTAGCACACACGACTAGTTCATACTGGAACCTTGCTATCACTCGCGACCAGTTCATACTGGAACCTTGCTAGCACACACGACTAGTTCATACTGGAACCTTGCTATCACTCGCGACCAGTTCATACTGGAACCTTGCTAGCACACACAACTAGTTCATACTGGAACCTTGCTAGCACACACGACTAGTTCATACTGGAACCTTGCTATCACTCGCGACCAGTTCATACTGGAACCTTGCTAGCACACACAACTAGTTCATACTGGAACCTTGCTAGCACACACGACTAGTTCATACTGGAACCTTGCTATCACTCGCGACCAGTTCATACTGGAACCTTGCTAGCACACACGACTAGTTCTTACTGGAACCTTGCTAGCACGCGTGACTAGTTCATACGTCTAGCAGTGGCGGCGACAATGTTTTGGTATCCAGTGCTAAAGGTCAAACACAAAGCTCCTTGATGTTTCAACCAATTCATTGATGTAATTGTGAAGGGGAACAGCTCTGAAAACATTGCCATCAAATGTGGCTTTCAGAATTTCTTGAAAACATTGCCATCAAATGTGGCTTTCAGAATTTCTTGAAAACTTTGCCATCAAATGTGGCTTTCAGAATTTCTTGAAAACATTGCCATCAAATGTGGCTTTCAGAATTTCTTGAAAACATTGCCATCAAATGTGGCTTTCAGAATTTCTTGAAAACTTTGCCATCAAATGTGGCTTTCAGAATTTCTTGAAAACTTTGCCATCAAATGTGGCTTTCAGAATTTCTTGAAAACATTGCCATCAAATGTGGCTTTCAGAATTTCTTGAAAACATTGCCATCAAATGTGGCTTTCAGAATTTCTTGAAAACTTTGCCATCAAATGTGGCTTTCAGAATTTCTTGAAAACTTTGCCATCAAATGTGGCTTTCAGAATTTCTTGAAAACATTGCCATCAAATGTGGCTTTCAGAATTTCTTGAAAACATTGCCATCAAATGTGGCTTTCAGAATTTCTTGAAAACTTTGCCATCAAATGTGGCTTTCAGAATTTCTTGAAAACTTTGCCATCAAATGTGGCTTTCAGAATTTCTTGAAAACATTGCCATCAAATGTGGCTTTCAGAATTTCTTGAAAACATTGCCATCAAATGTGGCTTTCAGAATTTCTTAAAAACTTTGCCATCAAATGTGGCTTTCAGAATTTCTTGAAAACTTTGCCATCAAATGTGGCTTTCAGAATTTCTTGAAAACATTGCCATCAAATGTGGCTTTCAGAATTTCTTGAAAACATTGCCATCAAATGTGGCTTTCAGAATTTCTTGAAAACATTGCCATCAAATGTGGCTTTCAGAATTTCTTGAAAACATTGCCATCAAATGTGGCTTTCAGAATTTCTTGAAAACTTTGCCATCAAATGTGGCTTTCAGAATTTCTTGAAAACATTGCCATCAAATGTGGCTTTCAGAATTTCTTGAAAACATTGTTAGATATTATTTTTGAGAAGAATGTTCTAAGTACATGTTGAAGAGATTCATGAAATACATTTTCTTATAAGTAGATACGAACAAAAGGTATTACACATCAAGAAAACGTTATGATACATATTTTTAATTAGTTTTACTAAGAGAGTTTCCAACACACATTGACAACATTCTTTTAAAACATCTTTCGAGGATTGAGTAACATTACCAGACAAGTTTTTGCCTCATGTTTTATACATCATTTTACATAAAATTGTTTTCAAAATATCCTGCGATCATTGTACTAAATATTTATCGAGGATAGTGTTGGGATATATTTAAAATACATTTTGTAGAGCAATGTTCTGAAACGTCATTGCAGATTTTTGTGTTACATAAAGTTGTTACAGCTTTCTGTTGGATGTCGGTGGATAGCGGATACACCATTTCTTGTACTTTACTTGGATTCCATTTCTTGTTTCTTTTGTATACCTTCCTAATTTGTTTCTACGCAAAGAACAACATAATGGTTGGGAATATTGTGTAGATAATGTTAACATCGTGTCTCTTGTGATAGATTTGATGGAGAGGTTAGGACACTTTTCTGCTACAAAATAGATTTGATGGAGAGGTTAAATGCCACTTTTCTACAACACAATAGATTCGATGTAGAATTTAGGGCCACTTTCTGTGGCGTGCGTTTGTTCCAAAAGTGAGGTAGATGGTACATTTAGGTATCTATTTCTGAGACTGTACTCGAGGATGAAGTGTTGGAAACTTTATTATAAAATGTCTACGCTTTATGAGATGGCGTAAGCAGCTGCTTTTTTCTAATGCTCAGTCTGAATTGTCTTTGAGCCAGGTACCAATTTACAGCATGGTGTTGGACGAGTAGTTTCCACAAGGGCTCTATATGTGACAGAGACAATAATAGTACCACTACTACATAGAGTAGCATATCACATCAATGTGATCCAAGCTATCTAGGGTAGAAGACTCTACACACTTAACTATTCACACGGGCCAGAAACCTGTTGATTGTGAAGTAACCTGTGTTTGAAAGAAAGGTCTAGCAATAACAGCCTGTATGGTATTCAAGAATGAAAAAGGAAACATGCTTCGGTGGATCAGAAGATACAGAGTAATAACATGGATTTCTGCTATGAAAGACAAGAACTCTGATCTCTCTACCACCCAGACGCTCAAACATGGGACACCCGACTAACACCAAGAACCAAACAAGAGCCCAATTTGTTCGATAGTTTCTGATCCTACCGACTCGATCGTCTCACGATCGCTAGTCACGTAGACATGCGCAAACAACAAAAATGATAATCAATGAAATGCTTTAGTTGACAGGACAGTGGCTTTCACCTTTTTTATTTTCTCTATTTAACTTGTAATATGGTTCAACTTTGCATGGTGCTTAGAGATTACTATCATGTTATCTGATGGTTTTACTTCTCATGTGCGCCCTCATACCTTCTCGTTGTCGCCCTCATACCTTCTCGTGTGCGCCCTCATTCCTTCTTGTGTGCACTCTCATACCTTCTCGTGTGCGCCCTCATACCTTCTCGTGTGCGCCCTCGTACCTTCTCATGTGCGCCCTCATACCTTCTTGTGTGCACTCTCATACCTTCTCGTGTGCGCCCTCGTACCTTCTCGTGTGCGCCCTAATACCTTCTCGTGTGTGTGCCCTCATATCTTCTCGTGTGTGCCGTCATACCATCTCGTGTGTGCCGTCATACCTTCTGTGTGCCGCCATACCTTCTCCTGTGTGCCGTCTTACCTTCTCCTGTGTGCCGCCATACCTTCTTCTGTGTGCCGTCATACCTTCTCATCTGTGACGTCATACCTTCTCATCTGTGACGTCATACCTTCTCCTGTGGCCCGCCATACCTTCTCATGTGGGCCGCCATACCTTCTCCTGTGGGCCGCAATACCTTCTCGTATGGGCCATCTTACCTTCTCGTGTCGGCCGTCATACCTTCTCGTATGGGCCGTCATACCTTCTCGTGTGGGCCGTCATACCTTCTCGTATGGGCCGTCATACCTTCTCGTATGGGCCGTCATACCTTCTCCTGTGGGCCGTCATATCTTCTCGTATGGGCCGTCATACCCTCTTGTGTAGGCCGTCATACCTTCTCGTGCGGGCCGTCATACCTTCTCGTATGGGCCGTCATACCTTCTCCTGTGGGCCGTCATACTTTCTCCTGCGGGCCGTCATACCGTCTCGTGTGATTCATCATACCTTCTCGTGTGGGCTTTCATACCTTCTCGCATAGGCCCTCATACCTTTTCGTGTGGGCCTTTATATCTTCTCGTGTAGGCACTCATACATTCTCGTGTGGGTTCTCATACCTTTTCGTGTGGGCCCTCATACCTTCTCGTGTGAGCCTTCATATCTTCTCGCGAAGACCTTCATAACTTCTCGTGAATTGTGTCTGACAGCTTGAGGGACATGTTAGTCCCAGCACTTCAGTTTCATGAGATATAACATCATAATCTCATAGAATCCAATAATTCCAAAGTATGCGAAGACAAATAAAAAGGGAAAAGTAAGCGCTGCATCTGTCATGTTAACACACACAATATAACTACTAGCGTTTTGGTATGCTCCATTTAAACTTTCTCACTGACCTACATACATAATCAATACATTATTTCCTACAATTAAAATATATCAACATTTCTTAGAGATTATATTTAAATTAAGTCAAAATAATGTCACGTTGACACAGAAGTACAAACTAATCATATTATATAGACACTAGAGCAGCGCATGAGATGCAGTGGTCAGCGACCCATAGCTGACTGCTAGCGCCAGGGCCAGCCAACCAAAGCTGCCAAGACCCTTCTACACCTCCACGCGGTGATCCTGGATAACAGGCTGCTGCAAGGCAGACTGGTTAAGGAGAAGGGATCGAAGAGGGAATGCTAGCCCAGTACTCAAGAAATTCTTGCTGACGTCGGATGTGATGGACCGAAAGGTGCATATATCACAGTCAAGCTGTAAACTACGACACAACATATTCCATTCTCTGGACTATATTCTACTACTTAAGCCCGTTCAGTGTTTCGTAGCAGGAGTTTGAGAACGAACGAAGCCAAGACAAGCCATATAGACACTGAATGTACAAAAATATCAATAACTTTCATAGGTATTGAATGTGCAAAGATATAGAAAATACAATACAATACAATGTACAATGTTGTCAGAAACCTCCATGGAGAAATATAATGTACAATATGTTCAATAATCTCTATGGAAACAGAACGTACTAAGTACTAAATAATATTGTGGACAAGCAGAATGTACTAGGTACTAAATAACTTCAATTTAGATATATCATGTGCTAGGTACTAAATAACTTCAATTTAGATATATCATGTGCTAGGTACTAAATTATCTCAATTTAGACATTTCATGTGCTAGGTACTAAATAATATCAATTCCTATATAAGATGTATTAAGTGCTAACTAATCTCAATTGATATATAAAATGTATTAAGTACTAAATACTCTCAATTGATCTATAAAATGTATTAAGTACTAACTAATCTCCACGGAGACATAGAATGTACTGATTAGTAAATAACCTCAATGAACACAGAATATATTTGGTCCCTTTTTCGCTCCAGCCGGTGCATATGGTCACCACTACAGCTGACCTACTTTTAAAAGCCTGTGCCAAAGCAATGTCTGGAATCTTGAGGTGATGGTTTCTGTAGAAATGTGTTTGACCCACTGAGATTGCTAGCGCCATGCGTAACTATTTTTGATATATTAAGTGCCAAATATTAATGGAAACAAAGAATGTATTCAGTGCTAATTAATCTCCATTGGAACATGACGTACAATGTACAAACTAATTTGAATGGAAATCGTGACTGCATCAAGTACTCACTCATTCGATTCCAGAATAAATATTATCGTGCGAGTACATAAACAATGGCAGCTCCTGTGCTCTGACAATAACGCTATTCAAGACTCTTCTTAAATACTTAACAAATATATACTGACGATAAATGTAACCAGCACGATAAATGTAACCAGCACGATAAATGTAACCATCACGATAAATGTAACCAGCACGATAAATGTAACCAGCACGATAAATGTAACCAGCACGATAAATTTAACCATCACGATAAATGTAACCAGCACGATAAATGTAACCAGCACGATAAATGTAACCAGCACGATAAATGTAACCATCACGATAAATGTAACCAGCACGATAAATGTAACCATCACGATAAATGTAACCATCACGATAAATGTAACCAGCACGATAAATGTAACCAGCACGATAAATGTAACCATCACGATAAATGTAACCAGCACGATAAATGTAACCAGCACGATAAATGTAACCATCACGATAAATGTAACCATCACGATAAATGTAACGATGGAAGTCAAACAGCGATTGCAATAAAAACTATGCAGTCCCCAACTACAACAGCGATATCCACTTGTTTCTGTAAACGATTTCTCTGGAAAATGGATCTCATAAATGAGCCTTTAATCATCATCGAAATCCTTATGACGCCAATAGCAATGAAGTCCACTGACGAGCTGGAAGAGGACTATGTCGTTGTTACAGTTATCTTGTCTGTCATTTTTATACTGTTACTTCTTCATATCTCTATCTCTCTGTATCTTTGTCTCTCTCTCTATCTCTGTCTCTCTCTATCTCTCTCTATCTTTGCCTCTCTCTATCTCTCTCTATCTCTCTCTATCTCTCTCTATCTCTCTCTATCTCTATCTCTGTCTCTCCCTGTCTCTCTCTATCTTTGTTTCTCTCTGTCTCATTCTCTCTGTCTCTCTCTCTCTCTGTCTCTCCTTTCATCCCTCCTTTTCATCTCTTCCTTCCCTCTTGAACCACTTTTGAACCATTATAATCTTCACAACCCATACTAGTTCCTATCTCTGTATGTCATGTCGGGCTGGACAAATGCATCTCTGCTACATACTTCTATACTCAACAACATCTTCGGGAATCTTCTTGCTGTTAGACAGAACAAAGAGAATATATTTGTTTGATAACTACCCTAGAGTTTGGATCTTTGTTCTAGACTGCTCTGTGTGTCTGACGTTTGTAATGTCAGCCGGAAATTGCTCGTATCTTAGGTCTCGTCGATAATGGTGGTAACGCTAAAGATGATTGTTGTGGTGAGGGTCGGCAGTTATCTTTGGGTGGAGAGGTTTAGTTCACTGGGCCAGAGTAGCTTGCCACTAAGTGAGAGCTGTATGATCATTATTGGTCTCAAGGATTTGTGGGATGTATTGTTGCAGGCGAGCCCCAGGGATGTGGGACAGAGAACAGACACACTCTGACGGAACACTAATCCTGACCAATATCAGATCACATGATAATGTCCTGACCAACATCAGATCACATGATAATTTCCTGACCAACATCAGATCACATGATAATGTTCTGACCAACACCAGATCCATGGATAATGTCCTAACCAACACCAGATCAATGGATAATGTCCTGACCAACACCAGATCCATGGATAATGTCCTGACCAACACCAGATCCATGGATAATGTCATAACCAACACCAGATCAATGGATAATGTCCTGACCAACACCAGATCCATGGATAATGTCCTAACCAACACTAGATCAATGGATAATGTCCTGAACAACACCAGATCCATGGATATTGTCCTAACCAACACCAGATCAATGGATATTGTCCTAACCAACACTAGATCAATGGATAATGTCCTGACCAGCACCAGATCCATGGATATTGTCCTAACCAACACCAGATCAATGGATATTGTCCTAACCAACACCAGATCAATGGATAATGTCCTGACCAACACCAGATCAATGGATAATGTCCTGACCAACACCAGATCAATGGATAACGGTCAGTGTGAGCTCGCGTCGCTGCACAACCACTCTAATGTCATCTATCCACCTGCTACAACCACTCTAATGTCATCTATCCACCTGCCACAACCACTCTAATGTCATCTATCCACCTGCCACAACCACTCTAATGTCATCTATCCACCTGCTACAACTACTCAAATGTCATCTATCCACCTGCCACAACCACTCTAATGTCATCTATCCACCTGGTACAACCACTCTAATGTCATCTATCCACCTGCTACAACCACTCTAATGTCATCTATCCACCTGCTACAACCACTCTAATGTCATCTATCCACCTGCCACAACTACTCTAATGTCATCTATCCACCTGCCACAACCACTCTAATGTCATCTATCCACCCGCCACAACCACTCTAATGTCATCTATTCACCCGCCACAATCACGCTAATGTCATCTATCCACCTGCCTCGTGGCCACCCCCTTGTCCTGTAGCCAGATCTACCAACATTGTAAGCCATCAGTGGAAGGTGATGAGGGTGTATTCTCATGAGATGGCCAAACCAACTTATTTTCTGCCTGGAAATGTATTCGGCACAAGCCGTAGTGCCGGCTATACTTCGAATGTCATCGTTCCGCATTATGTATCTCCTGGTAACACCGATGACCTTCCTCAAACACTTCATCTCACACATCGAAATTCTCTCGTGCGCTCTGGACAGAGGCCCTGTTTGGCCCTGGTAGCACATAGTCGGCATAAATATACTGTTTATCAGCTGTTGCTTTGTTGCCAAACTAATGCTCCGGTGCCTAAGCAGTGGGGACAGCTGATGCTTTGTTGCCAAACTAATGCTCCGGTGCCTAAGCAGTGGGGACAGCTGATGCTTTGTTGCCAAACTAATGCTCCGGTGCCTAAGCAGTGGGGACAGCTGATGCTTTGTTGCCAAACTAATGCTCCGGTGCCTAAGCAGTGGGGACAGCTGATGCTTTGTTGCCAAACTAATGCTCCGGTGCCTAAGCAGTGGGGACAGCTGATGCTTTGTTGCCAAACTAATGCTCCGGTGCCTAAGCAGTGGGGACAGCTGATGCTTTGTTGCCAAACTAATGCTCCGGTGCCTAAGCAGTGGTGACACCTGATAAGTCACTGCAGATGCTTTCTGACACTTGTCTCAATTTCCGTGTAAATTCTACCGTCTGCTGAAGAATGCTGCCCAAATACTTGAACTTGTGGACCTGTTGAAGAGCAAAATCATTGACCACTTGTCTTGAGTAGCCCAGGTGTTTTACTGATTATCATAGTTTTTGTTTTGTTCTCGCTGATCCATATATATGTTTTCATATACAGTATACTTTCTATTCGGACATAACTTGACTTTACTTAACGTCTTCACACTGGTTTAGAAGACACTGCAGAGTCTGTAAACAACGAGTTTTATTTACATTTCCTTGCTCTAAAAGTTATGCGCATGCAATCTATTCTTACATGCATTAACTGTCTTTGCTTCCACTAATTCATGTAGCAATGCATTCCAAGCATTCACAAACATGTTTTAAGTCACTTCGATTTTTCTCTTTTCTAGACACTGTAGGCGGTTTTCTGAGTCTTTCCTCATAACTGTAATTCTGGAATCCCACTTTCAGTTCTGTCGCTCTTCTTTGTATCATATCCAGTATGTTTATATCTCCTCTACCGTAAGGACTCCACACCTGTACACAGTACTCCAATCTAGGTGTAACTGATACTTTATTCGGTTTATCACTTCCTTGCTCCTATGTTTAATATTTTTTTTCATCATACCTAACATTGACTTTTTCACTGCTACCTGGACTTGTTCAATCCCTTAACCTGTATGATCTATTATTACCCCTAGATTTCTTTCCTTTTCTATCTTTCTAATATTGTTCATTCCCATTCTGTAATTATGTTCCATATTGGATCTACCCAAGTGGATGACTGTACATTTATCTATATTAAACATTATTTGCCAGCTCACAGACCATTCTCGAATGATATCTAAATCCGACATCAATATATCCACTTCCGCTTTAGATGAGACACTACTGCATAGTTTTGTGTCATCGGCGAGTTTTGCAATCATGGATCTCATATCAATGTCCAAATCATTTATATATATCAAGAACAACATTGGTCCCAAAATCGAGCCCTGTGGCACTCCACTTTATACTTGACACCACTCAGAGTACTTCTTATTTATGCCCTCTCTGTCTTCTTCCCGTTAACCAATTTTCAATCCATTTGGCAACTTCCCTACCTATTCCATGTGATTTTAACTTGGTAAAAAATCTTTGTTAGGGTACTCTTTCAAAGGCCTTTGCAAAATCTAGATAAATAACATCCACTGGCTCCCCTTTATCTATCTTTTTAGTAACCTTCTCCATGGATTCTTATAGCTCTGTTAAGCATGATCTCCCTCTAGTAAACCCATGCTGACTATTTCTGATTAGATTAAACTTGTCTAAATGTATTACAATGTTTTATTTGATTATTGACTAACACTTTACAGACTATGCTCGTTAAACTCACCGGTCTATAATTTGCTGGATCTGATATTTTGCCCTTTTTGAATAAAGGGGTTACTCCATCTTTCCAATCCCGTCGAACGATCCCTTTTGTAAGTGATTGAGAACATAATATAGCCAAAGGTTTTGCTAGTTGGTCTCTAGTTTCAAACAGCAATTTTGGATGAATACCATCTTGACCTGGACATTTATCCACTTTCAACCTCTCCAATAGTTAAAAAACCATTTCCTTTGTAATACAAACTCGCTGTATCCATGTCTATTTGGAACATATCTAAAGGCTCTGGGATCTTGGAGCAATCTCCTTTTATGTAGACTGCGCCAAAGTACTGATTGGGTAGATTAGCTGCCTCCCTATCCTCACTTATTATTTTCCCTCTACTGTCTATGAGAGGTCCTACTTTGATTTTTGTTCTTTGTTTATTTCTAACATAAGAAAAGAAGCTTTTACTATCAGTAAGATCCTATGAGCAAGTTGTTTTTTTATCGAAGTTTATTTTTGCTACTTTATTCACTTTCTGAGCTATGTTTTGCTTGTCCAAATATTTTAAATATGTTTTTTGATTTATCTGACTATATATTTTTTCCATGTTTTATTTTCAGCACTTCTACAGTTAACAGGTGTCCACTTTTTGCGCCATTTTGTACATGAGATTAGGAACGTTCACCATGAAGTTGACAGAAATGTCCGTGTCAGCAAAACATATTTTGAGAACCACTGAAGGATTATACGAATAGCTTAAATAAAGAATGACATGTAATGTAAACAATCATCAAGACAAGTATTTGTAGCACTTGGAAAACATATACAAGGTAAAGTAAAGCAACCCATAGCATAACTACCGTAGGGGTGTAAGGTGTTAGCGATCTCACATTTCAAAGGCTCGGCTATATGAGGGCAGTAGCCATTTCCTCTTCCTCGCCGCTTTTACTTCCCGGACTGAACCGGTACCTATTGAAAGCTCGTTCATATTACCGCCTCAACTGGGGAATGAACAAAGGTCCACTCGGATGCGAAGCCAATGTGCTAACAACTGCGCTACGCGGCTCCCTATAGAAGGTACAACTTTAAATAAAGACACGTAGGAACTGAACCACAGACCTTCAGGTCAAGGCAGTGAACCAAGGAAAGGTCT
Organism: Ariolimax columbianus; assembly: GCA_036924085.1. Lineage (NCBI taxonomy): Eukaryota > Metazoa > Mollusca > Gastropoda > Stylommatophora > Arionidae > Ariolimax > Ariolimax columbianus. The sequence goes on from JAVGWX010000013.1 coordinate 5,966,844, forward strand.
GCCCTCTAGCCAAACATCTCCTCGTGCACAATATGCAATTGTGGAATATAAGGCCAGTTCGATCCACACATGTGTGGATATTCTACAGTATTGTTTGTGAACTTTGCTACGGCCATGCACGCTTGGGGCTGTTGATGTTGAATGCCCACAATGACTAGGTTTACTCTTGTGTGCGCCCTGACAAGGACGTTAAGTGACGGATTGTTGTTGCTTTCCTCACATCCCGAGCCTGGGAATGAAGGTGGGCCAGCGTCCTCCAGGCGGTTGAAATATGTTTGATTTCATCTGCGTGTCGCTCACTAATACGGAGATTACGTCGATCCCTCACATTGTTAGCCAGGCTTTCACGATAACAGCCCGTTTCCAGGGAGGACTGCGGGAAAGCCGATATAAGAGTCTTGGCCAGTATGTTGTGCCTGAAGAGACGTTAGGCTCCTCTCCTCAAGTCAGATGGATAAAACTACATTTGGGCGAGGGGACCTACAAATCCCCTCCATGGAATCGTGTTCTCCTGATAAGTGTGGACACTTGAACATGTCATTTTCCTATAATAAGTGTGAACACTTGAATGTAATATGCCCCTTTGATAAGTGTGGACACTTGAATGTAATATGCCCCTTTGATAAGTGTGGACACTTGAATGGAATATGCCCCTTTGATAAGTGTGGACACTTGAATGGAATATGCCCCTTTGATAAGTGTGGACACTTGAATGTAATATGCCCCTTTGATAAGTGTGGACACTTGAATGTAATATGCCCCTTTGATAAGTGTGGACACTTGAATGTAATATGCCCCTTTGATAAGTGTGGACACTTGAATGGAATATGCCCCTTTGATAAGTGTGGACACTTGAATGGAATATGCCACTTTGATAAGTGTGGACACTTGAATGGAATATGCCCCTTTGATAAGTGTGGATACTTGAATGGAATATGCCCCTTTGATAAGTGTGGACACTTGAATGGAATATGCCCCTTTGATAAGTGTGGACACTTGAATGGAATATGCCCCTTTGATAAGTGTGGACACTTGAATGGAATATGCCCCTTTGATAAGTGTGGACACTTGAATGGAATATGCCCCTCTGATAAGTGTGGACACTTGAATGGAATATGCCCCTCTGATAAGTGTGGACACTTGAATGGAATATACCCCTCTGATAAGTGTGGACACTTGAATGGAATATACCCCTCTGATAAGTGTGGACACTTGAATGGAATATACCCCTCTGATAAGTGTGGACACTTGAATGGAATATACCCCTCTGATAAGTGTGGACACTTGAATGGAATATACCCCTCTGATAAGTGTGGACACTTGAATGGAATATACCCCTCTGATAAGTGTGGACACTTGAATGGAATATACCCCTCTGATAAGTGTGGACACTTGAATGGAATATACCCCTCTGATAAGTGTGGACACTTGAATGGAATATACCCCTCTGATAAGTCAGACTAAATGAAGAAAAAATGTTTCCCGAGTATTGTAAGAAAATTAGAGCAGCATGTTCCTCTGATAGGTGTGTACGATTGGACGGACCATGTTCCTCTGATAGGTGTGTACGATTGGACGGACCATGTTCCACTGATAGGTGTGTACGATTGGACGGACCATGTTCCTCTGATAGGTGTGTACGATTGGACGGACCATGTTCCTCTGATAGGTGTGTACGATTGGACGGACCATGTTCCTCTGATAGGTGTGTACGATTGGACGGACCGTGTTCCACTGATAGGTGTGTACGATTGGACGGACCATGTTCCTCTGATAGGTGTGTACGATTGGACGGACCATGTTCCTCTGATAGGTGTGTACGATTGGACGGACCATGTTCCACTGATAGGTGTGTACGATTGGACGGACCATGTTCCTCTGATAGGTGTGTACGATTGGACGGACCATGTTCCACTGATAGGTGTGTACGATTGGACGGACCGTGTTCCACTGATAGGTGTGTACGATTGGACGGACCATGTTCCACTGATAGGTGTGTACGATTGGACGGACCGTGTTCCACTGATAGGTGTGTACGATTGGACGGACCATGTTCCACTGATAGGTGTGTACGATTGGACGGACCATGTTCCACTGATAGGTGTGTACGATTGGACGGACCATGTTCCTCTGATAGGTGTGTACGATTGGACGGACCATGTTCCTCTGATAGGTGTGTACGATTGGACGGACCATGTTCCACTGATAGGTGTGTACGATTGGACGGACCATGTTCCACTGATAGGTGTGTACGATTGGACGGACCGTGTTCCACTGATAGGTGTGTACGATTGGACGGACCGTGTTCCACTGATAGGTGTGTACGATTGGACGGACCATGTTCCACTGATAGGTGTGTACGATTGGACGGACCGTGTTCCACTGATAGGTGTGTACGATTGGACGGACCATGTTCCACTGATAGGTGTGTACGATTGGACGGACCATGTTCCACTGATAGGTGTGTACGATTGGACGGACCATGTTCCTCTGATAGGTGTGTACGATTGGACGGACCATGTTCCACTGATAGGTGTGTACGATTGGACGGACCATGTTCCACTGATAGGTGTGTACGATTGGACGGACCGTGTTCCACTGATAGGTGTGTACGATTGGACGGACCGTGTTCCACTGATAGGTGTGTACGATTGGACGGACCATGTTCCACTGATAGGTGTGTACGATTGGACGGACCGTGTTCCACTGATAGGTGTGTACGATTGGACGGACCATGTTCCACTGATAGGTGTGTACGATTGGACGGACCGTGTTCCACTGATAGGTGTGTACGATTGGACCGACCATGTTCCACTGATAGGTGTGTACGATTGGACCGACCATGTTCCACTGATAGGTGTGTACGATTGGACGGACCGTGTTCCACTGATAGGTGTGTACGATTGGACGGACCGTGTTCCACTGATAGGTGTGTACGATTGGACGGACCATGTTCCACTGATAGGTGTGTACGATTGGACGGACCGTGTTCCACTGATAGGTGTGTACGATTGGACCGACCATGTTCCACTGATAGGTGTGTACGATTGGACCGACCATGTTCCACTGATAGGTGTGTACGATTGGACGGACCGTGTTCCACTGATAGGTGTGTACGATTGGACGGACCATGTTCCACTGATAGGTGTGTACGATTGGACGGACCATGTTCCTCTGATAGGTGTGTACGATTGGACCGACCATGTTCCACTGATAGGTGTGTACGATTGGACGGACCGTGTTCCACTGATAGGTGTGTACGATTGGACGGACCATGTTCCACTGATAGGTGTGTACGATTGGACGGACCGTGTTCCACTGATAGGTGTGTACGATTGGACGGACCATGTTCCACTGATAGGTGTGTACGATTGGACGGACCATGTTCCTCTGATAGGTGTGTACGATTGGACCGACCATGTTCCACTGATAGGTGTGTACGATTGGACGGACCATGTTCCACTGATAGGTGTGTACGATTGGACGGACCATGTTCCACTGATAGGTGTGTACGATTGGACGGACCATGTTCCACTGATAGGTGTGTACGATTGGACGGACCATGTTCCACTGATAGGTGTGTACGATTGGACGGACCGTGTTCCACTGATAGGTGTGTACGATTGGACGGACCGTGTTCCACTGATAGGTGTGTACGATTGGACGGACCATGTTCCACTGATAGGTGTGTACGATTGGACGGACCATGTTCCACTGATAGGTGTGTACGATTGGACGGACCATGTTCCACTGATAGGTGTGTACGATTGGACGGACCATGTTCCACTGATAGGTGTGTACGATTGGACGGACCATGTTCCACTGATAGGTGTGTACGATTGGACGGACCATGTTCCACTGATAGGTGTGTACGATTGGACGGACCATGTTCCACTGATAGGTGTGTACGATTGGGCGGACCGTGTTCCACTGATAGGTGTGTACGATTGGACGGACCGTGTTCCACTGATAGGTGTGTACGATTGGACGGACCGTGTTCCACTGATAGGTGTGTACGATTGGACGGACCATGTTCCACTGATAGGTGTGTACGATTGGACGGACCGTGTTCCACTGATAGGTGTGTACGATTGGACCGACCATGTTCCTCTGATAGGTGTGTACGATTGGACGGACCATGTTCCACTGATAGGTGTGTACGATTGGACGGACCATGTTCCACTGATAGGTGTGTACGATTGGACGGACCATGTTCCTCTGATAGGTGTGTACGATTGGACGGACCATGTTCCTCTGATAGGTGTGTACGATTGGACGGACCATGTTCCACTGATAGGTGTGTACGATTGGACGGACCATGTTCCACTGATAGGTGTGTACGATTGGACGGACCGTGTTCCACTGATAGGTGTGTACGATTGGACGGACCATGTTCCACTGATAGGTGTGTACGATTGGACGGACCATGTTCCACTGATAGGTGTGTACGATTGGACGGACCATGTTCCTCTGATAGGTGTGTACGATTGGACGGACCGTGTTCCACTGATAGGTGTGTACGATTGGACGGACCATGTTCCACTGATAGGTGTGTACGATTGGACGGACCATGTTCCTCTGATAGGTGTGTACGATTGGACGGACCGTGTTCCACTGATAGGTGTGTACGATTGGACGGACCATGTTCCACTGATAGGTGTGTACGATTGGACGGACCATGTTCCTCTGATAGGTGTGTACGATTGGACGGACCGTGTTCCACTGATAGGTGTGTACGATTGGACGGACCATGTTCCACTGATAGGTGTGTACGATTGGACGGACCATGTTCCTCTGATAGGTGTGTACGATTGGACCGACCATGTTCCACTGATAGGTGTGTACGATTGGACGGACCGTGTTCCACTGATAGGTGTGTACGATTGGACGGACCATGTTCCTCTGATAGGTGTGTACGATTGGACGGACCGTGTTCCACTGATAGGTGTGTACGATTGGACGGACCATGTTCCACTGATAGGTGTGTACGATTGGACGGACCATGTTCCACTGATAGGTGTGTACGATTGGACGGACCGTGTTCCACTGATAGGTGTGTACGATTGGACGGACCATGTTCCACTGATAGGTGTGTACGATTGGACGGACCATGTTCCTCTGATAGGTGTGTACGATTGGACCGACCATGTTCCACTGATAGGTGTGTACGATTGGACGGACCGTGTTCCACTGATAGGTGTGTACGATTGGACGGACCATGTTCCTCTGATAGGTGTGTACGATTGGACCGACCATGTTCCACTGATAGGTGTGTACGATTGGACGGACCGTGTTCCACTGATAGGTGTGTACGATTGGACGGACCATGTTCCACTGATAGGTGTGTACGATTGGACGGACCATGTTCCTCTGATAGGTGTGTACGATTGGACCGACCATGTTCCACTGATAGGTGTGTACGATTGGACGGACCATGTTCCACTGATAGGTGTGTACGATTGGACGGACCATGTTCCACTGATAGGTGTGTACGATTGGACGGACCATGTTCCACTGATAGGTGTGTACGATTGGACGGACCATGTTCCACTGATAGGTGTGTACGATTGGACGGACCGTGTTCCACTGATAGGTGTGTACGATTGGACGGACCGTGTTCCACTGATAGGTGTGTACGATTGGACGGACCATGTTCCACTGATAGGTGTGTACGATTGGACGGACCATGTTCCACTGATAGGTGTGTACGATTGGACGGACCATGTTCCACTGATAGGTGTGTACGATTGGACGGACCATGTTCCACTGATAGGTGTGTACGATTGGACGGACCATGTTCCACTGATAGGTGTGTACGATTGGACGGACCATGTTCCACTGATAGGTGTGTACGATTGGACGGACCATGTTCCACTGATAGGTGTGTACGATTGGACGGACCGTGTTCCACTGATAGGTGTGTACGATTGGACGGACCGTGTTCCACTGATAGGTGTGTACGATTGGACGGACCGTGTTCCACTGATAGGTGTGTACGATTGGACGGACCATGTTCCACTGATAGGTGTGTACGATTGGACGGACCGTGTTCCACTGATAGGTGTGTACGATTGGACCGACCATGTTCCTCTGATAGGTGTGTACGATTGGACGGACCATGTTCCACTGATAGGTGTGTACGATTGGACGGACCATGTTCCACTGATAGGTGTGTACGATTGGACGGACCATGTTCCTCTGATAGGTGTGTACGATTGGACGGACCATGTTCCTCTGATAGGTGTGTACGATTGGACGGACCATGTTCCACTGATAGGTGTGTACGATTGGACGGACCATGTTCCACTGATAGGTGTGTACGATTGGACGGACCGTGTTCCACTGATAGGTGTGTACGATTGGACGGACCATGTTCCACTGATAGGTGTGTACGATTGGACGGACCATGTTCCACTGATAGGTGTGTACGATTGGACGGACCATGTTCCTCTGATAGGTGTGTACGATTGGACGGACCGTGTTCCACTGATAGGTGTGTACGATTGGACGGACCATGTTCCACTGATAGGTGTGTACGATTGGACGGACCATGTTCCTCTGATAGGTGTGTACGATTGGACGGACCGTGTTCCACTGATAGGTGTGTACGATTGGACGGACCATGTTCCACTGATAGGTGTGTACGATTGGACGGACCATGTTCCTCTGATAGGTGTGTACGATTGGACGGACCGTGTTCCACTGATAGGTGTGTACGATTGGACGGACCATGTTCCACTGATAGGTGTGTACGATTGGACGGACCATGTTCCTCTGATAGGTGTGTACGATTGGACCGACCATGTTCCACTGATAGGTGTGTACGATTGGACGGACCGTGTTCCACTGATAGGTGTGTACGATTGGACGGACCATGTTCCTCTGATAGGTGTGTACGATTGGACCGACCATGTTCCACTGATAGGTGTGTACGATTGGACGGACCGTGTTCCACTGATAGGTGTGTACGATTGGACGGACCATGTTCCACTGATAGGTGTGTACGATTGGACGGACCATGTTCCTCTGATAGGTGTGTACGATTGGACCGACCATGTTCCACTGATAGGTGTGTACGATTGGACGGACCGTGTTCCACTGATAGGTGTGTACGATTGGACGGACCATGTTCCTCTGATAGGTGTGTACGATTGGACGGACCATGTTCCACTGATAGGTGTGTACGATTGGACGGACCGTGTTCCACTGATAGGTGTGTACGATTGGACGGACCATGTTCCTCTGATAGGTGTGTACGATTGGACGGACCGTGTTCCTCTGATAGGTGTGTACGATTGGACGGACCGTGTTCCTCTGAGTTTTGTTAAACTGAGAGTGCATCTTGCGGAGTTGTGGACACTTGGATTATTATGTTCTCATGATTTGTGGACAATTGGATTATTATGTTCTCATGAGAGTTGTGGACACTTGGATTATTATGTTCTCATGAGAGTTGTGGACACTTGGATTATTATGTTCCCATGAGAGTTGTGGACACTTGGATTATTATGTTCCCATGAGAGTTGTGGACACTTGGATTATTATGTTCCCATGAGAGTTGTGGACACGTGGATTATTATGTTCTCATGAGAGTTGTGGACACTTGGATTATTATGTTCCCATGAGAGTTGTGGACACTTGGATTATTATGTTCTCATGAGAGTTGTGGACACTTGGATTATTATGTTCTCATGAGAGTTGTGGACACTTGGATTATTATGTTCCCATGAGAGTTGTGGACACTTGGATTATTATGTTCCCATGAGAGTTGTGGACACTTGGATTATTATGTTCCCATGAGAGTTGTGGACACTTGGATTATTATGTTCCCATGAGAGTTGTGGACACTTGGATTATTATGTTCCCATGAGAGTTGTGGATACTTGGATTATTATGTTCTCATGAGAGTTGTGGACACTTGGATTATTTTGTTCCCATGAGAGTTGTGGACACTTGGATTATTATGTTCTCATGAGAGTTGTGGATACTTGGATTATTATGTTCTCATGAGAGTTGTGGACACTTGGATTATTATGTTCCCATGAGAGTTGTGGACACTTGGATTATTATGTTCTCATGAGAGTTGTGGACACTTGGATTATTATGTTCCCATGAGAGTTGTGGACAATTGGATTATTATGTTCTCATAAGAGTTGTGGACACTTGGATTATTATGTTCCCATGAGAGTTGTGGACACTTGGATTATTCTGTTCTCATGAGAGTTGTGGACACTTGGATTATTATGTTCCCATGAGAGTTGTGGACAATTGGATTATTATGTTCTCATGAGAGTTGTGGACACTTGGATTATTATGTTCCCATGAGAGTTGTGGACACTTGGATTATTATGTTCTCATGAGAGTTGTGGACACTTGGATTATTATGTTCCCATGAGAGTTGTGGACACTTGGATTATTATGTTCCCATGAGAGTTGTGGACACTTGGATTATTATGTTCCCATGAGAGTTGTGGACACTTGGATTATTATGTTCCCATGAGAGTTGTGGACACTTGGATTATTATGTTCCCATGAGAGTTGTGGACACTTGGATTATTATGTTTCCATGAGAGTTGTGGACACTTGGATTATTATGTTCCCATGAGAGTTGTGGACACTTGGATTATTATGTTCTCATGAGAGTTGTGGACACTTGGATTATTATGTTCTCATGAGAGTTGTGGACACTTGGATTATTATGTTCCCATGAGAGTTGTGGACACTTGGATTATTATGTTCTCAATAGCTGTGGATAACTGTTTCCGTCGGTATGTGAAAACATCCAAGGTGCCATCAACAAGAGGCCCAGTCAGCCGTGGAGCAGTCCTTGACAAGCTTCATCTCAGGGGCAGCCACGCCCTGGCACTCACGAGAAGCATATTTCATACACTGCCAGAACCCGAAGAGCAGCAGATGATACAAGTACTGTTAGCAGGGCGATCAAACAGTAGGAGGCGACTAGGAAGGGTTGGGCATGGGCAAACTATCTCATTCCGTTGAGTTGGGCATTTGGTCGGCTATCTTATCCTACTGGTAGGGCATTGGGTCGACTATCTTATTCTGCTGGTAGGGCATTTGGTCGACTATCTTATTCTGTTGAATCTTTAAGTCACGAATACTTAAACAAGGATGAACCAGTCAATTTAGAGGAAAAATGTTACCCAACTATCCACGACAAGAACAGGACACTTTGTCACGAGGACAACAATGACGATGCAGAGAAGGCCGTGCTGACCTGCCTGTTCTCTTCAAGAAACATCTCCAGGCTCGCTAGCTGGAACGTCAGTACAATGTAAAAACAGAGGGCGACTAAAAAAAGTCCAAACTTTCATCAACCGTGGACGTACGGCAAAAATAGGGTTTCCAAGTGCTGTGTATGAGGGTCACTACCGTGGAGTCGTGGGAGACTGCCACACACATGTCAGTGGCATTTGGCGTGAGGGGATACTACACACATAAGTGGCATTTGGCGTGGAGAGAAACTACACACATCAGTGGCATTTGGCGTGGAGGGAAGTTGCTGGCTGTGGCTAGAGCACACAATACAAAAACAGCTGATAGCATTACACGACAGGATCTCTTCAGGGATAGCATTACACGACAGGATCTCTTCAGGGATAGCATTACACGACAGGATCTCTTCAGGGATAGCATTACACGACAGGATCTCTTCAGGGATAGCATTACACGACAGTATCTCTTCACTGATAGCATTACACGACAGGATCTCTTCAGGGATAGCATTACACGACAGGATCTCTTCAGGGATAGCATTACACGACATGATCTCTTCAGGGATAGCATTACACGACAGGATCTCTTCAGGGATAGCATTACACGACAGGATCTCTTCAGGGATAGCATTACACGACATGATCTCTTCAGGGATAGCATTACACGACAGGATCTTTTCAGGGATAGCATTACACGACAGGATCTCTTCAGGGATTACCATACACACACACACATACACACACACAGACACACCCCCGTACACATAAATACAACAAACATAAATACACCCACAAACACATAAACACACAAACATACACAAACATGAAAACACACACAAATATGCAAACACACACAACTTGGACAATCCTAAGTCCTGGGAACCCCACAGAGCTACACCTTCAACGGTTTTAGGACGAAGAAAACCGCCCAGGAATAAACTATGTATAACCAACTAAAGGCCAATGAATCCATAACAGGAGGCCGAACGGACAATCTCACAGAACAACTGTAAACATGCCGAACGTTCTAAGACATGATATCCTGAGCAAAGTGTGGGGTAACATTAACGTCCTAATGCATGATATCCTGGGCAAAGTGTGGGGTAACATTAACGTCCTAAGAGATGATATCCTGAGCAAAGTGTGAGGTAACATTAACGTCCTAAGAGATGATATCCTGAGCAAAGTGTGGGGTAACATTAACGTCCTAAGGCATGATATCCTGAGCAAAGTGTGGGGTAACATTAACGTCCTAAGAGATGATATCCTGAGCAAAGTATATGGTAACATCTTAGACACTAAAGTATAAATTTAAAGTACCCAGGCAACACCTAGAAATGAAAGGTCTTCTACCGTCTAACTCACGACTCCACTAATCTCAGTCAAGTCAATCCCGCAGTGGAGCCATAACTCAAATGGCTTGATGTTGGTGACGTAGGACTTTAACGGAAGAGTCCGACTGACCCAGGCAAGCTTTCGTAACTCTGTCACCTTTTGTTAACGAGCCTACACCCACACAACAAAGATATCCTCACCTTGCCACCTTTCCTAGTCCGACCCACACAACCAAGATATCGTTGTCTTGGCTACCTTTCCTAGTCCGACCCACACCCACACAACCAAGCTATTGTTACCATGGCATCTTTTCTGAGTACACAACCAAAATTAGAAGAAAATGGTTAACTATCTTTGATAAACAACAAAAACTACCAGGAAAACTACTTCAAAAAGCTTATTGGAGAAAAGTTGGCCAGACACTCCTTAAACTGGGAGACTAAGACAGATTGACTATGTGCCAGGTAACAATATCAAATTTGATACAAATGTGAAAGTGCTGAGGGGGCTAACTACGTGAATATAGACAGCGAACATAGACCAGTTAGAGCAGCAAAGAACATCAACACTCTCCCAAACAAAAGGCGATTCCAGGTCCACACAATACTTGATGTTGATTGGCTGACAGAACACATTCAGCGACAGAATTGGAGAGCGCAGAATCTCTCACCTGTCACTTGGGCGCAGTGGAAGGAAAAGCTGAATAATGACATCACTGTCACAAAAATACCCAACGCAGGAAGCTGTAGTCAGATCAGTGATGCCACACTAAAACTTTCAGCAACGAGGAGACGGCTCAAAAATAGTTGTCTGCTCAATACGATCGAGCTACGTGAGCTGAACAAGCAGTTAGGCCGCAGACTCAAAGTAACATATGAGCAACGGAGTGTGCAAAAACTGACCAAAGCCGCCCAGACAAGAACTGTAATCAAATGTCAAATCACATCTTCAACAGTTAAAGTCTCTTATGAAAGCGCTAAAGAATATCGGAAGTCTAGTACAATAGCCAGCTAAACTATCAAAAGGATTGCTTTATTGCAGTTCCAATTTAGAACATACGGGAACAATCTACAACAATTTTAATTCACAAAATAATGGAACATAGATGAGCTGGCAACTGGTCATTAGATTTTGTTGTTTTCCTCCATGTAGAAGCTTATCGCAAGTAGGGATGTGAACATACTAGAGAAACAATTTGATTAAAATGGACCAGGAGAGCAGACAGGTTGTAGGAAGAAGCACCCAGCCACCGACTACCTCCACACAATCCAACAGTTAATTGAGAGGACACGGGATGTCAACATGTCTATCTTGTTTGTGGACTATGAAAAAATATTCAACAGTATTAAAATAATTGCAGTGGTAAATGTCCTGACAAATGAAGGTAATCAAGAATAGAATGTTCAACCGATGGAAGAGATAAATGAGGGCCCATCAACCAAGAATGGTATGCTCAGCTGATGGAAGGAATAAATGAGGGCCCATAAACCAAGAATAGTATGTTCAACTGATGGAAGAGATAAATGAGGGCCCATCAACCAAGAATAGTATGCTCAGCTGATGGAAGAGATAAATGAGGGTCCATCAATCAAGAATAGTATGTTTAACTGATGGAAGAGATAAATGAGGGCCCATCAACCAAGAATAGTATGTTCAACTGATGGAAGAGATAAATGAGGGCCCATCAACCAAGAATAGTATGTTCAACTGATGGAAGAGATAAATGAGGGCCCATCAACCAAGAATAGTATGTTCAACTGATGGAAGAGATAAATGAGGGTCCATCAACCAAGAAAAGTATGCTCAACGGATGGAAGAGATAAATGAGGGTCCATCAACCTAGAATATCCTATTGTTCGGGCCAATCAATATGTCAGTACAACTGGGCGATACAATCTGCCAAAAAAAAAACTAAATTGGGAAGATACGGATATCCATATAGACCCGATGACATAGTAATTTTCAGTGGAAGCGTCAGAGAGGCCGTAGACTGCCAAAATGAGCTCAGCTCCACAAGCGTGACAGTTGGCTCTAACATCAATAGCCAGAAACGCAGTACTTCTTCTTCTTCTTCTTCGTACGCAGTCAGACAGTAACCATTATTTTTTCGAAAAAAGCGGCGGTCATCCTGAGGCTCTCGCCACTGCCATAGAGCTTGTCTTGCAGTTCCACTGGTAATGGCCACATCTGCTCTCTCTGATCCTCGTATGTCGGGCAGTTCTGCAGCAGATGTTCAGCGGTCATTTTACCAGTACCGCACAGGCATTCGTCGGTACCACCTATCTTCAATTTGTTGAATAGGTGGTACCTCAGTCTATTGTGGCCAGTGCGAAGTCTGAAGACAACGACCTGCTCTCTTCGGTTCAACTGGTAATAGGCATCGTTTTTGGTGTAACCAGTATGTTCGGTTTCCCATTTGGTCATGTATCTGGCTTTGATAAACCGTTTTGACTCTTCGTACGTCATACTGGTATCTGTTTGTGGTAGCCTTGCACCTTCTTTTGCCAGTCTGTCTGCCTCCTCGTTGCCTTGGATGGTGCAGTGTGATGGGACCCACTGTACCACTACCCTTTTGGTGCGGACTGCTGGCACAGTTTGCAGAGTGCTGCTCTTAAGTCATTAAGCTCAGTGCTTTTCTGGCTTTTTACCGCTGTGACTACGGTGAGAGCATCTGTAAGCAGGACTATATGGCTTTCATTTTCATTGTGTGTCACCATTTCTTCCACTGCCGCCCTCAGTGCCTCTGCCTCCGCTCTGAAATTGCTTGTGTACTTACCAGTAGCGAATGACAGTGTTATTTGTCTGCCATTTGGTAGGTTCAGGAATGCTCCTGCCCCTCCGTTCTGTGTAGTGTTTGTTACAGAACCGTCGGTGTATGCATGGGTCCAGTCCATGCTTGGGTAGCTTTTCGATATGAAGCTTAGGGTAGTATCTCTCCTTTCTTGTTCAGTCTGGCAGTTTTTGTTTCCAATACCTGGTATATTTTCTACCACCTCTGGAAATATATCCTGCCTCCAGGTAGGTATTCGTACAGTAGTGATGGGTTTTGGTGTTGTTAGTACGTTTATGGGATCTTCGTGCATCTTGGCTTTGGCTATTTCTGCAAAGTTTCTCCGCTTTAGAAAAACGCAGTACGTACTCAACACTTTAACACCAATAGCCAGAAATGCAGTACGTACTCAACACTTTAACACCAATAGCCAGAAACGCAGTACCTACTCAACACTTTTTGCCCACGACGGGAGTTGTGGCTAAGCCATTTTACAGGCAAAAACGTGAATTCATACATTTACCTGGGCCAAGAAAAAACCAACTCGCATTTAATAAATTGTGAGATTTCGGGCAGGAAAGCAACATGATGGCTCAGCTTCAATCATAGCAAACCAATATTTCGGCAGATTAGTAACGACAAGGCAAAAGTTCAATCATAGTAAACCAATATTTCATCAGATTAGTAACGACAAGGCAAAAGTTCAATAATAGCAAACCAATATTTCATCAGATTAGTAACGACAAGGCAAAAGTTCAATCATAGCAAACCATTATTTCATAAGATTAGTAACGACAAGGCAAAAGTTCAATCATAGCAAACCAATATTTCATCAGATTAGTAACGACAAGGCAAAAGTTCAATCATAGCAAACCATTATTTCATCAGATTAGTAACGACAAAATCATAGCAAACCAATATTATATCAGATTAGTAACGACAAGGCAAAAGTTCAATCATAGCAAATCATTATTTCATCAGATTAGTAACGACAAGGCAAAAGTTCAATCATAGCAAACCAATATTTCATCAGATTAGTAACGACAAGGCAAAAGTTCAATCATAGCAAACCATTATTTCATCAGATTAGTAACGACAACGCAAAAGTTCAATCATGGCAAACCAATATTTCATCAGATTAGTAAATACAAGGCAAAAGTTCAATCATAGCAAACCATTATTTCATCAGATTAGTAACGACAAAATCATAGCAAACCAATATTTCATCAGATTAGTAACGACAAGGCAAAAGTTCAATCATAGCAAACCAATATTTCAGCAGATTAGTAACAACAAGGTAAAAGTTCAAATCTTCTTCACTTTGTTATTCCAGCCATAATCCATGTTTGCAAGGTATAGAACTTACGATAAACAAACACGGAGAAGTGTCCAGCTCCTCAAATGGAAATGAAAATTAAAACATTTTTCGTCTCGTTATTAGACCGCATTCACAAACATCGCAATCATGCACCAAACCTCCTTCAATGACAGCTGTTAAGAAAATGCAGATGGCCAGGGCATGTGGTCCGCATGTTTGACAACAGATGAACACAAAAAGTGACTTCCTGGTGGCCAATCAGGAAGCATCCACTTAGACTTCTACCACTGAGATACAGAGATGGCCCGAGTAAGGCCCTTAGGCCAACACAGTGCTCCAAGACAAAAGACTGAAATGAGTTATGCTCAGTTTTGCTACCTGAACCCGAACACTTGTTGTGCGTGATTTAGTGTCATGCTTACATTCTACAGATTCAACGTGTAAACATACACATATACACATACATACGTTCATACGTACACATGAGGATTTCTTGCAATGAGAAAACATGTCAGCACAATCAATCAATGTTTACATTTGAATAAAATGACATTTTTTGCTATGCCATTGTTGTTTTAATTTTTCAGCAAAGATCTTCACTGACAGGTCAAGGTACATGCATTTCTGAACAAGGTCAAGGCTGGAGACGTATGTGAAGAGGTGCAATGTCGAATGATAGAATCGTGTTACGAGGGGGACAGCAGATCAGCTGAATTCTCTTCCACTGACTTACTTAGCGGAGAGGGACAGCAGATCAGCTGAATTCTCTTCCACTGACTGCTAATTCTGCATGGCTCCACCTAACTGCTTCTGCCGCATCGCTAGGGGAAAAATAGATAATAGCGCACCCGAAAATACAATCTGCTCTGACAGTCACACAGAATGTCTACACGAAAGAAACATACGCTAACCTAAGACAGCTTCACCTGTCTACATGAAAGAAACATACGCTAACCTAAGACAGCTCTTCAACTGTCTACATGAAAGAAGCATACGCTAACCTAACACAGCTCTTCAACTGTCTACATGAAAGAAACATACGCTAACCTAAGACAGCTCTTCAACTGTCTACATGAAAGAAACATACGCTAACCTAAGACAGCTCTTCAACTGTCTACATGAAAGAAACATACGCTAACCTAAGACAGCTCTTCAACTGTCTACATGAAAGAAACATACGCTAACCTAAGACAGCTCTTTAACTGTCAACACCGATGAATGACAATAAACTTCATAACTATCTCTCTCTCTATATATTATATATATATATAGATTCACACAGAACGAAAAAAATAACTTACCAGATCCTGTTTGTCATCATATCCTTGTATTTCATCATCCTAAAACAACGACATTTGGGGAGAAGAAACGTTATTCCAAAGTTTGGAATTGAAATAACTGAAAAGATATTTTCATATCACGTGTGATTTTTCTCTGCAGCGTTTGCGAGCATTGGGGTCATTTTTTTTAATGACAAAGTTCAGGACCGCGTGTGTCCACCACGTGCGTTGATCAATCTTTGACATCTGCGCCTCGTTGATCGAATGCAGCGACTCAGTAAATCCTGTGGAATATTCTGCTACCACTGCATGACTTCTGAACGAGGTTGATGTACAGTCTACAGTGGATGCTGTCGTTGATGAAGTCGAAGTTTTGGCTCGTCTAGACAATTGGTTATAGGCCAGTGGAAATAGCTGGCCAGGGCAAGGTTTCAATGTTTCTGGATTATAGTACATCCTGCACGACTCTGACAACATGAGGACTTCCATTTTCCTGTTAAAGCACAATGCCTGGTGCATGGTTCAGCACAAAAAAGGTGCCATGTGGTTCCTCACGATCACATCACGTTATCGTAACGGGTAACAGCACAGTCTAATATAACAAGGTCTGTCCGATGTCTGGTGCAGATGCCTCCCCATCTCCAATTCCTTCAGCTCCCCGACGAAGTGCTCTTGAATGCAGTTATTTACGTTGCGCTCTCCATGAAGATGATACAATCTCTAGCGACCATCGGCTTTTGAAAAGTTGACCCTGCACTCGTCAGTAAACAGCGCCCTGTCCCACAGAGCGTTCCCAAAGCGGAGATGTTGTCTGACCCAGACTAGTCGTGCGGCATGATGCCGAGGCTGCAGAGTTCAACGAATAGCAGGGCGTCTTGCATGTACGCCTTGCACGAACAAACGGTTCCTGACAGCACCTGAACTTATTTTGTCAGTCCGGGGATGGTGACAGTAGGTTGCTGAAATATGTTTCGCAGATATGTGAGAGTGATGGAACGATCCTGCCGTCTGGTCGTTAATCGAGGACATCTCTTGCGGGGCAAGCGATGTAACCAAAGTCTAACAGTCTGTCTGGTAGCGATGTAACCAAAGTCTAACAGTCTGTCTGGTAGCGATGTAACCAAAGTCTAACAGTCTGTCTGATAGCGATGTAACCAAAGTCTAACAATCTGTCTGGTAGCGATGTAACCAAAGTCTAACAGTCTGTCTGGTAGCGATGTAACCAAAGTCTAACAGTCTGTCTGGCAGCGATGTAACCAAAGTCTAACAGTCTGATAGCGATGTAACCAAAGTCTAACAGTCTGTCTGGCAGCGATGTAACCAAAGTCTAACAGTCTGGTAGCGATGTAACCAAAGTCTAACAGTCTGGTAGCGATGTAACCAAATTGTAACAGTCTGGTAGCGATGTAATCAAAGTCTAACAGTCTGTCTGGTAGCGATGTAACCAAAGTCTAACAGTCTGGTAGCGATGTAACCAAAGTCTAACAGTCTGCACTGACACATCAAATTGTCTTTCTGTTGCAGACACATAAATTCCCCTTCCAACATGCCAACAGCTCATAACCTCTCATTTAGATTATAAGGTTTTTTATTTTCCGCTTCAATGGCGCATTTTGCATGTAAATGTGTCATTATCTTGCAATGAGATTTTGTGCAAAATGCAACCAGAGCAAAGAAACAATGAACTGCATATCTAAATATATTTGTACATGTTATTTACAAAAATATACACGCAGACATACATCCACACACACGTACACACACGCACACACACACACACATCCACGCAAACACCACAGTCCCAGGCGGCATCTCTGTCTAAAACATGTATCTTCATCCATCTATCGACTCAGCATACGCCTGCACACAAATTTCCATACAATACCGACACTCCCATACACATGGGTACTCATGCATACACATTTGTCCACATGTACAAGAATACACACTATTTACATAAATATGTTCATCCTAGTACCCGTGTGTTAATTTACACACACCATACATTCTCGTTCACACTCACTCGTACAAAAAATCCATATATATCTATCCTTTGCTCCCAGGCAGTCCGTAGGTCCTGCCCAGAATATTCACAGATCGTGAAACATCTGGGCAAAGAACCTACTCATCCCCATAAACAAAGATAGAAAACTGCCTGGTGTGCCCGTGGTAGAGAGCTCTACACCGACAGGTCCATACTAAGTATCTGAACTCTGCCAGTATTGTTAGGAGTTTGTTTTGTGTGTCTCTATCTGTCCATGGAAGTGTATGAAGCATTATGGCCCTAAACATGTCTACTTTTATTTTAGTAAATTTGCTAATTATTTGTCTAATTTTACCTAGTGTCGTGCTGACTACTTTACAAAGATAGAATAAATGATTTTCTGTTTCTTGTATGTTTCTGTTGCAAAGATGGCATTTTTGTGTTACGTGTCCTATCTGGGTTTGAGTTTGTTTACGTATTGGTGTTGTTCCGAAAATTAGTCTGTAAGTAACTTCTTTAATGTGTGGTGATACTTTAAGGTTGTGTAGATTACAAAAGTTATGTGTGTAATTAGTTATAAAATACCCGTATCCTCGTTTAATCCTATCTTTAAGTGGGGGTTCCTGTAATAATATTAGTTTTTTGTGTGATTAATGTTTCGTTTCCGGTAATGTGTCGAATGCATTGTTTGTAAAACATGGGTATATTTTTAAAGCAGTGTGGGATATTGTTATTTAATTTACATAATTTGGTTATCCTTAGTCCTAAGTAATAATGGGATAGTGGGTATTCATTAGGGTATTTTATTATTTCTTGTACAAATTTGATAGTGATTGTATTTTAATTGTTGTGTCTTCTAGGGCGATCCCACCTCGATTATTTTCCTGCATTAACGCTTTAGATTGGATATTATGTATTGTGTTGCGGAATATGAAACTTCTAACTGCTTTATTTATTTCTTTGATTGTTGTTAGGGGTGGGCATAATATATTTGCGATGTATATTAGTTTTGGTATTATAACTATTATACTGCGCCCAAATATTGTTGTAATTTTGTATTCACATTTTTTGAGGATGTTTTTAGTATTTACAGTAATTTTCTCCCATATTTCTTTACTAGGGTCAAGTGGATTTGCAAGGTATATTATTCCAGGGTATATTATTCCATATATTTTTATTTTATTTACTTGATTTAGATGAAAATGAAAATCAAATTTATTTGTCCACTTGCCGATCCCTATTATGGATGATTTGGGGATATTAATGTTGGATCCGCTTTCTGTGCCGAATTGTGTGAAGGTGTTTAGGATATTTTGAATGGAACTACTATTGGATGGAAAGAAAGCGGTATCGTCTGCGTAAGCTATACATTTTTGTTCCCCAGACCCCGGTACATGGGTCCCTACTATTGTTGGGTCCTGTCTAATCTTCTCTAGTAGGGGCTCCAAGACTAGGGTATACACTGTTGGGGACAGCGGACATCCTTGCCTGACTGATCTTGTTAAGGGGAAACTATTTGTTTAATTATGATTAATCATTATTTTGCTTTCGGGTCTCTTATATATTATTTGTATCCATTTGGTGAGGTATTCCCCAATGTTTTTTTAATTTAATATTTCGTGGAGAAAAGAATGTGAGACTGTCGAAAGCTTTTTCTTGATCAATTGAGAGAATGCCAGATTGGATGTTTTTGTCGCTAGTATATTGTATCATGTCTCATAGGAAATGTGCATGTTTACTGATTTTCCTATCCTTTACGCTACATTGTTGGTCTTTATGTACTAGGTGTTGCATAACGGGTCTAATCTTTAGTGTGAGGAGTTTGGTCAGAATTTTGTAGTCTACGTTCAGGAGAGAAATTGGTCTGTAGTTTTCGGCCTCTAGCTTATCACTGTTCGGTTTAGGGATCAGTGTAATGTAGGCTTCATTAAGGCTATTTGGCAATTCGCCTCTTTCAAATGCTTCATTTAAAACTTTTAAAAGGGTGGGTCCAATACTGTCGAAGAAGGTTACGTAGAACTCTACGGTCAAGCCGTCAGAGCCTGGGTTTTTGTTTTTCTGAAAGGAGTCGAGTGAGTTTTTTAAGTCAAGTAATGACAGGGGTGTCCTGATGGCATCCCTGCCTGTGTCACTCAACTGCTTTGTATACCCAGAAAATTGTCCGCACTCAGTGTGCGGGGTATTCTCTGTAGAATACAACGTCTTGTAGTAGTCATGAAAGGTCTGTCGTATTTCGTGGGGTTCAGTTAAAATTTGTCCTGTTGGTCCCTTGATTTTGTGTATTTGTCGTATACGTTGTATGTTTTGTTCTACGGCTAAGTACTGCTGTGTGGGGTTTTCCTGCAAAATTATTGGTAATTTAGCTCTTAATTGGGCCCCTTGTAGTTTATAATTATCGATTTTATCTAATTCGTCTTGTAAAAGTTGAATTTGGGGTAAGTTTTTATCTGTATGTATTGTCATTTGTATAGCTTCTTCAATAATATGTCTGTCTATTGAGTTTTGTATTTCTGTGTATTTGTTTTGAAATGCTCTGTGTGGGGTCTCTGATTGTACTTTTAATTAAATCTCAATAACTGTTTAGATTTGTGTCTGGTAAGTGTTATGGGAGATTTTTTATTAAATTAGATATGGTTTTTACAAAGTCGTTATTTTTAAGTAATAAGTTGTTGAATTTCCAGTGTTTGGATTGCGTGTGACTATTTGATTTGTGTGTGACTATTCGATTTGTGTGTGACTATTTGATATGTGTGTGACGTTAACTATTATAGCTACTGCTTTGTGGTCTGTAAAGAGGGTCGTGTCTATGTGGTGTATTTTATTAACTGTGTATGTTTTTGGTATGTAAATTTTATCAATTCTAGTGTGTGTTGTACCGTGCTGTGAGTGGGCTCTATGAGTCGTGTCTGTTCCATTAGGGTAAGTATTCCTGTATGCATCTATAAGGTTATCTTTGTCTAACATTATTTCTAAATTTGTTGTTCGTGTTTTTCTTGTCTGTGTACGTGATGTGTCTAAGTTACTTAGTGTGCAGATGAAATCCCCAGCAAGTTTCATGTTTTTCTTGTCTGTGTAAGTGATGTGTCTAAGTTACTTAGTGTGCAGATGAAATCCCCAGCAAGTTTCATGTTTTTCTTGTCTGTGTAAGTGATGTGTCTAAGTTACTTAGTGTGCAGATGAAATCCCCAGCAAGTTTCATGTTTTTCTTGTCTGTGTAAGTGATGTGTCTAAGTTACTTAGTGTGCAGATGAAATCCCCAGCAAGTTTCATGTTTTTCTTGTCTGTGTAAGTGATGTGTCTAAGTTACTTAGTGTGCAGTTGAAATCCCCAGCAAGTTTCAGGTTTTTCTTGTCTGTGTAAGTGATGTGTCTAAGTTACTTAGTGTGCAGATGAAATCCCCAGCAAGTTTCAGGTTTTTCTTGTCTGTGTAAGTGATGTGTCTAAGGTACTTAGTGTGCAGATGAAATCCCCAGCAAGTTTCATGTTTTTCTTGTCTGTGTAAGTGATGTGTCTAAGTTACTTAGTGTGCAGATGAAATCCCCAGCAAGTTTCATGTTTTTCTTGTCTGTGTAAGTGATGTGTCTAAGTTACTTAGTGTGCAGATGAAATCCCCAGCAAGTTTCATGTTTTTCTTGTCTGTGTAAGTGATGTGTCTAAGTTACTTAGTGTGCAGATGAAATCCCCAGCAAGTTTCATGTTTTTCTTGTCTGTGTAAGTGATGTGTCTAAGTTACTTAGTGTGCAGATGAAATCCCCAGCAAGTTTCAGGTTTTTCTTGTCTGTGTAAGTGATGTGTCTAAGTTACTTAGTGTGCAGATGAAATCCCCAGCAAGTTTCAGGTTTTTCTTGTCTGTGTAAGTGATGTGTCTAAGGTACTTAGTGTGCAGATGAAATCCCCAGCAAGTTTCATGTTTTTCTTGTCTGTGTAAGTGATGTGTCTAAGTTACTTAGTGTGCAGATGAAATCCCCAGCAAGTTTCATGTTTTTCTTGTCTGTGTAAGTGATGTGTCTAAGTTACTTAGTGTGCAGATGAAATCCCCAGCAAGTTTCATGTTTTTCTTGTCTGTGTAAGTGATGTGTCTAAGTTACTTAGTGTGCAGATGAAATCCCCAGCAAGTTTCATGTTTTTCTTGTCTGTGTAAGTGATGTGTCTAAGTTACTTAGTGTGCAGATGAAATCCCCAGCAAGTTTCAGGTTTTTCTTGTCTGTGTAAGTGATGTGTCTAAGTTACTTAGTGTGCAGATGAAATCCCCAGCAAGTTTCATGTTTTTCTTGTCTGTGTAAGTGATGTGTCTAAGTTACTTAGTGTGCAGATGAAATCCCCAGCAAGTTTCAGGTTTTTCTTGTCTGTGTAAGTGATGTGTCTAAGTTACTTAGTGTGCAGATGAAATCCCCAGCAAGTTTCATGTTTTTCTTGTCTGTGTAAGTGATGTGTCTAAGTTACTTAGTGTGCAGATGAAATCCCCAGCAAGTTTCATGTTTTTCTTGTCTGTGTAAGTGATGTGTCTAAGTTACTTAGTGTGCAGATGAAATCCCCAGCAAGTTTCAGGTTTTTCTTGTCTGTGTAAGTGATGTGTCTAAGTTACTTAGTGTGCAGATGAAATCCCCAGCAAGTTTCATGTTTTTCTTGTCTGTGTAAGTGATGTGTCTAAGTTACTTAGTGTGCAGATGAAATCCCCAGCAAGTTTCAGGTTTTTCTTGTCTGTGTAAGTGATGTGTCTAAGTTACTTAGTGTGCAGATGAAATCCCCAGCAAGTTTCATGTTTTTCTTGTCTGTGTAAGTGATGTGTCTAAGTTACTTAGTGTGCAGATGAAATCCCCAGCAAGTTTCATGTTTTTCTTGTCTGTGTAAGTGATGTGTCTAAGTTACTTAGTGTGCAGATGAAATCCCCAGCAAGTTTCATGTTTTTCTTGTCTGTGTAAGTGATGTGTCTAAGTTACTTAGTGTGCAGATGAAATCCCCAGCAAGTTTCATGTTTTTCTTGTCTGTGTAAGTGATGTGTCTAAGTTACTTAGTGTGCAGATGAAATCCCCAGCAAGTTTCATGTTTTTCTTGTCTGTGTAAGTGATGTGTCTAAGTTACTTAGTGTGCAGATGAAATCCCCAGCAAGTTTCATGTTTTTCTTGTCTGTGTAAGTGATGTGTCTAAGTTACTTAGTGTGCAGATGAAATCCCCAGCAAGTTTCATGTTTTTCTTGTCTGTGTAAGTGATGTGTCTAAGTTACTTAGTGTGCAGATGAAATCCCCAGCAAGTTTCATGTTTTTCTTGTCTGTGTAAGTGATGTGTCTAAGTTACTTAGTGTGCAGATGAAATCCCCAGCAAGTTTCATGTTTTTCTTGTCTGTGTAAGTGATGTGTCTAAGTTACTTAGTGTGCAGATGAAATCCCCAGCAAGTTTCAGGTTTTTCTTGTCTGTGTAAGTGATGTGTCTAAGTTACTTAGTGTGCAGATGAAATCCCCAGCAAGTTTCATGTTTTTCTTGTCTGTGTAAGTGATGTGTCTAAGTTACTTAGTGTGCAGATGAAATCCCCAGCAAGTTTCATGTTTTTCTTGTCTGTGTAAGTGATGTGTCTAAGTTACTTAGTGTGCAGATGAAATCCCCAGCAAGTTTCAGGTTTTTCTTGTCTGTGTAAGTGATGTGTCTAAGTTACTTAGTGTGCAGATGAAATCCCCAGCAAGTTTCATGTTTTTCTTGTCTGTGTAAGTGATGTGTCTAAGTTACTTAGTGTGCAGATGAAATCCCCAGCAAGTTTCAGGTTTTTCTTGTCTGTGTAAGTGATGTGTCTAAGTTACTTAGTGTGCAGATGAAATCCCCAGCAAGTTTCATGTTTTTCTTGTCTGTGTAAGTGATGTGTCTAAGTTACTTAGTGTGCAGATGAAATCCCCAGCAAGTTTCATGTTTTTCTTGTCTGTGTAAGTGATGTGTCTAAGTTACTTAGTGTGCAGATGAAATCCCCAGCAAGTTTCATGTTTTTCTTGTCTGTGTAAGTGATGTGTCTAAGTTACTTAGTGTGCAGATGAAATCCCCAGCAAGTTTCATGTTTTTCTTGTCTGTGTAAGTGATGTGTCTAAGTTACTTAGTGTGCAGATGAAATCCCCAGCAAGTTTCATGTTTTTCTTGTCTGTGTAAGTGATGTGTCTAAGTTACTTAGTGTGCAGATGAAATCCCCAGCAAGTTTCATGTTTTTCTTGTCTGTGTAAGTGATGTGTCTAAGTTACTTAGTGTGCAGATGAAATCCCCAGCAAGTTTCATGTTTTTCTTGTCTGTGTAAGTGATGTGTCTAAGTTACTTAGTGTGCAGATGAAATCCCCAGCAAGTTTCATGTTTTTCTTGTCTGTGTAAGTGATGTGTCTAAGTTACTTAGTGTGCAGCTGAAATCCCCAGCAAGTTTCATGTTTTTCTTGTCTGTGTAAGTGATGTGTCTAAGTTACTTAGTGTGCAGATGAAATCCCCAGCAAGTTTCATGTTTTTCTTGTCTGTGTAAGTGATGTGTCTAAGTTACTTAGTGTGCAGATGAAATCCCCAGCAAGTTTCATGTTTTTCTTGTCTGTGTAAGTGATGTGTCTAAGTTACTTAGTGTGCAGCTGAAATCCCCAGCAAGTTTCATGTTTTTCTTGTCTGTGTAAGTGATGTGTCTAAGTTACTTAGTGTGCAGCTGAAATCCCCAGCAAGTTTCATGTTTTTCTTGTCTGTGTAAGTGATGTGTCTAAGTTACTTAGTGTGCAGATGAAATCCCCAGCAAGTTTCATGTTTTTCTTGTCTGTGTAAGTGATGTGTCTAAGTTACTTAGTGTGCAGATGAAATCCCCAGCAAGTTTCATGTTTTTCTTGTCTGTGTAAGTGATGTGTCTAAGTTACTTAGTGTGCAGATGAAATCCCCAGCAAGTTTCATGTTTTTCTTGTCTGTGTAAGTGATGTGTCTAAGTTACTTAGTGTGCAGATGAAATCCCCAGCAAGTTTCATGTTTTTCTTGTCTGTGTAAGTGATGTGTCTAAGTTACTTAGTGTGCAGATGAAATCCCCAGCAAGTTTCATGTTTTTCTTGTCTGTGTAAGTGATGTGTCTAAGTTACTTAGTGAGCAGCTGAAATCCCCAGCAAGTTTCATGTTTTACTTGTATGTGTACGTGATGTGTCTAAGTTACTTAGTGTGCAGATGAAATCCCCAGCAAGTTTCATGTTTTTCTTGTCTGTGTAAGTGATGTGTCTAAGTTACTTAGTGTGCAGATGAAATCCCCAGCAAGTTTCATGTTTTTCTTGTCTGTGTAAGTGATGTGTCTAAGTTACTTAGTGTGCAGATGAAATCCCCAGCAAGTTTCATGTTTTTCTTGTCTGTGTAAGTGATGTGTCTAAGTTACTTAGTGTGCAGATGAAATCCCCAGCAAGTTTCATGTTTTTCTTGTCTGTGTAAGTGATGTGTCTAAGTTACTTAGTGTGCAGATGAAATCCCCAGCAAGTTTCATGTTTTTCTTGTCTGTGTAAGTGATGTGTCTAAGTTACTTAGTGTGCAGATGAAATCCCCAGCAAGTTTCATGTTTTTCTTGTCTGTGTAAGTGATGTGTCTAAGTTACTTAGTGTGCAGATGAAATCCCCAGCAAGTTTCATGTTTTTCTTGTCTGTGTAAGTGATGTGTCTAAGTTACTTAGTGTGCAGCTGAAATCCCCAGCAAGTTTCATGTTTTTCTTGTCTGTGTAAGTGATGTGTCTAAGTTACTTAGTGTGCAGATGAAATCCCCAGCAAGTTTCATGTTTTTCTTGTCTGTGTAAGTGATGTGTCTAAGTTACTTAGTGTGCAGATGAAATCCCCAGCAAGTTTCATGTTTTTCTTGTCTGTGTAAGTGATGTGTCTAAGTTACTTAGTGTGCAGATGAAATCCCCAGCAAGTTTCATGTTTTTCTTGTCTGTGTAAGTGATGTGTCTAAGTTACTTAGTGTGCAGATGAAATCCCCAGCAAGTTTCATGTTTTTCTTGTCTGTGTAAGTGATGTGTCTAAGTTACTTAGTGTGCAGATGAAATCCCCAGCAAGTTTCATGTTTTTCTTGTCTGTGTAAGTGATGTGTCTAAGTTACTTAGTGTGCAGATGAAATCCCCAGCAAGTTTCATGTTTTTCTTGTCTGTGTAAGTGATGTGTCTAAGTTACTTAGTGAGCAGCTGAAATCCCCAGCAAGTTTCATGTTTTACTTGTATGTGTACGTGATGTGTCTAAGTTACTTAGTGTGCAGATGAAATCCCCAGCAAGTTTCATGTTTTTCTTGTCTGTGTAAGTGATGTGTCTAAGTTACTTAGTGTGCAGATGAAATCCCCAGCAAGTTTCATGTTTTTCTTGTCTGTGTAAGTGATGTGTCTAAGTTACTTAGTGTGCAGATGAAATCCCCAGCAAGTTTCATGTTTTTCTTGTCTGTGTAAGTGATGTGTCTAAGTTACTTAGTGTGCAGATGAAATCCCCAGCAAGTTTCATGTTTTTCTTGTCTGTGTAAGTGATGTGTCTAAGTTACTTAGTGTGCAGATGAAATCCCCAGCAAGTTTCATGTTTTTCTTGTCTGTGTAAGTGATGTGTCTAAGTTACTTAGTGTGCAGATGAAATCCCCAGCAAGTTTCATGTTTTTCTTGTCTGTGTAAGTGATGTGTCTAAGTTACTTAGTGTGCAGCTGAAATCCCCAGCAAGTTTCATGTTTTTCTTGTCTGTGTAAGTGATGTGTCTAAGTTACTTAGTGTGCAGCTGAAATCCCCAGCAAGTTTCATGTTTTTCTTGTCTGTGTAAGTGATGTGTCTAAGTTACTTAGTGTGCAGCTGAAATCCCCAGCAAGTTTCATGTTTTTCTTGTCTGTGTAAGTGATGTGTCTAAGTTACTTAGTGTGCAGCTGAAATCCCCAGCAAGTTTCATGTTTTTCTTGTCTGTGTAAGTGATGTGTCTAAGTTACTTAGTGTGCAGATGAAATCCCCAGCAAGTTTCATGTTTTTCTTGTCTGTGTAAGTGATGTGTCTAAGTTACTTAGTGTGCAGCTGAAATCCCCAGCAAGTTTCATGTTTTTCTTGTCTGTGTAAGTGATGTGTCTAAGTTACTTAGTGTGCAGCTGAAATCCCCAGCAAGTTTCATGTTTTTCTTGTCTGTGTAAGTGATGTGTCTAAGTTACTTAGTGTGCAGATGAAATCCCCAGCAAGTTTCATGTTTTTCTTGTCTGTGTAAGTGATGTGTCTAAGTTACTTAGTGTGCAGCTGAAATCCCCAGCAAGTTTCATGTTTTTCTTGTCTGTGTAAGTGATGTGTCTAAGTTACTTAGTGTGCAGCTGAAATCCCCAGCAAGTTTCATGTTTTGATTGTCTGTGTAAGTGATGTGTCTAAGTTACTTAGTGTGCAGCTGAAATCCCCAGCAAGTTTCATGTTTTTCTTGTCTGTGTAAGTGATGTGTCTAAGTTACTTAGTGAGCAGCTGAAATCCCCAGCAAGTTTCATGTTTTGATTGTCTGTGTAAGTGATGTGTCTAAGTTACTTAGTGTGCAGCTGAAATCCCCAGCAAGTTTCATGTTTTGATTGTCTGTGTAAGTGATGTGTCTAAGTTACTTAGTGTGCAGCTGAAATCCCCAGCAAGTTTCATGTTTTGATTGTCTGTGTAAGTGATGTGTCTAAGTTACTTAGTGTGCAGCTGAAATCCCCAGCAAGTTTCATGTTTTGATTGTCTGTGTAAGTGATGTGTCTAAGTTACTTAGTGAGCAGCTGAAATCCCCAGCAAGTTTCATGTTTTGATTGTCTGTGTAAGTGATGTGTCTAAGTTACTTAGTGTGCAGCTGAAATCCCCAGCAAGTTTCATGTTTTGATTGTCTGTGTAAGTGATGTGTCTAAGTTACTTAGTGAGCAGCTGAAATCCCCAGCGAGTTTCATGTTTTACTTGTATGTGTACGTGATGTGTCTAAGTTACTTAGTGTGCAGATGAAATCCCCAGCAAGTTTCATGTTTTACTTGTCTGTGTACGTGATGTGTCTAAGTTACTTAGTGTGCAGCTGAAATCCCCAGCAAGTATCATGTTTTACTTGTATGTGTACGTGATGTGTCTAAGTTACTTAGTGTGCAGATGAAATCCCCAGCAAGTATCATGTTTTACTTGTATGTGTACGTGATGTGTCTAAGTTACTTAGTGTGCAGATGAAATCCCCAGCAAGTTTCATGTTTTGATTGTCTGTGTACGTGATGTGTCTAAGTTACTTAGTGTGCAGTTGAAATCCCCAGCAAGTTTCATGTTTTACTTGTCTGTGTACGTGATGTGTCTAAGTTACTTAGTGTGCAGATGAAATCCCCAGCAAGTTTCATGTTTTTCTTGTCTGTGTAAGTGATGTGTCTAAGTTACTTAGTGTGCAGATGAAATCCCCAGCGAGTTTCATGTTTTGATTGTCTGTGTACGTGATGTGTCTAAGTTACTTAGTGTGCAGATGAAATCCCCAGCAAGTATCATGTTTTGATTGTCTGTGTACGTGATGTGTCTAAGTTACTTAGTGTGCAGATGAAATCCCCAGCAAGTTTCATGTTTTTCTTGTCTGTGTAAGTGATGTGTCTAAGTTACTTAGTGTGCAGATGAAATCCCCAGCAAGTTTCATGTTTTTCTTGTCTGTGTAAGTGATGTGTCTAAGTTACTTAGTGTGCAGCTGAAATCCCCAGCAAGTTTCATGTTTTTCTTGTCTGTGTAAGTGATGTGTCTAAGTTACTTAGTGTGCAGCTGAAATCCCCAGCAAGTTTCATGTTTTTCTTGTCTGTGTAAG
The DNA here is from genome assembly GCA_036924085.1 of Ariolimax columbianus. NCBI lineage: Eukaryota > Metazoa > Mollusca > Gastropoda > Stylommatophora > Arionidae > Ariolimax > Ariolimax columbianus. Next base: position 5,995,509 of record JAVGWX010000013.1, read on the forward strand.
TGATGTGTCTAAGTTACTTAGTGTGCAGATGAAATCCCCAGCAAGTTTCATGTTTTTCTTGTCTGTGTAAGTGATGTGTCTAAGTTACTTAGTGTGCAGTTGAAATCCCCAGCAAGTTTCATGTTTTTCTTGTCTGTGTAAGTGATGTGTCTAAGTTACTTAGTGTGCAGTTGAAATCCCCAGCAAGTTTCATGTTTTTCTTGTCTGTGTAAGTGATGTGTCTAAGTTACTTAGTGTGCAGTTGAAATCCCCAGCAAGTTTCATGTTTTTCTTGTCTGTGTAAGTGATGTGTCTAAGTTACTTAGTGTGCAGTTGAAATCCCCAGCAAGTTTCATGTTTTTCTTGTCTGTGTAAGTGATGTGTCTAAGTTACTTAGTGTGCAGTTGAAATCCCCAGCAAGTTTCATGTTTTGATTGTCTGTGTACGTGATGTGTCTAAGTTACTTAGTGTGCAGCTGAAATCCCCAGCAAGTTTCATGTTTTACTTGTATGTGTACGTGATGTGTCTAAGTTACTTAGTGTGCAGTTGAAATCCCCAGCAAGTTTCATGTTTTGATTGTCTGTGTACGTGATGTGTCTAAGTTACTTAGTGTGCAGCTGAAATCCCCAGCAAGTTTCATGTTTTACTTGTCTGTGTACGTGATGTGTCTAAGTTACTTAGTGTGCAGTTGAAATCCCCAGCAAGTATCATGTTTTGATTGTCTGTGTAAGTGATGTGTCTAAGTTACTTAGTGTGCAGCTGAAATCCCCAGCAAGTTTCATGTTTTACTTGTCTGTGTACGTGATGTGTCTAAGTTACTTAGTGTGCAGATGAAATCCCCAGCAAGTTTCATGTTTTACTTGTCTGTGTAAGTGATGTGTCTAAGTTACTTAGTGAGCAATTGAAATCCCCAGCAAGTTTCATGTTTTACTTGTCTGTGTACGTGATGTGTCTAAGTTACTTAGTGTGCAGTTGAAATCCCCAGCAAGTTTCATGTTTTGATTGTCTGTGTACGTGATGTGTCTAAGTTACTTAGTGTGCAGCTGAAATCCCCAGCAAGTTTCATGTTTTACTTGTATGTGTACGTGATGTGTCTAAGTTACTTAGTGTGCAGTTGAAATCCCCAGCAAGTTTCATGTTTTGATTGTCTGTGTACGTGATGTGTCTAAGTTACTTAGTGTGCAGCTGAAATCCCCAGCAAGTTTCATGTTTTACTTGTCTGTGTACGTGATGTGTCTAAGTTACTTAGTGTGCAGTTGAAATCCCCAGCAAGTATCATGTTTTGATTGTCTGTGTAAGTGATGTGTCTAAGTTACTTAGTGTGCAGCTGAAATCCCCAGCAAGTTTCATGTTTTACTTGTCTGTGTACGTGATGTGTCTAAGTTACTTAGTGTGCAGATGAAATCCCCAGCAAGTTTCATGTTTTACTTGTCTGTGTAAGTGATGTGTCTAAGTTACTTAGTGAGCAATTGAAATCCCCAGCAAGTTTCATGTTTTACTTGTATGTGTACGTGATGTGTCTAAGTTACTTAGTGTGCAATTGAAATCCCCAGCAAGTTTCATGTTTTACTTGTATGTGTACGTGATGTGTCTAAGTTACTTAGTGAGCAATTGAAATCCCCAGCAAGTTTCATGTTTTGATTGTCTGTGTACGTGATGTGTCTAAGTTACTTAGTGTGCAGTTGAAATCCCCAGCAAGTTTCATGTTTTGATTGTCTGTGTACGTGATGTGTCTAAGTTACTTAGTGTACAGATGAAATCCCCAGCAAGTTTCATGTTTTTCTTGTCTGTGTAAGTGATGTGTCTAAGTTACTTAGTGTGCAGTTGAAATCCCCAGCAAGTTTCATGTTTTGATTGTCTGTGTACGTGATGTGTCTAAGTTACTTAGTGTGCAGTTGAAATCCCCAGCAAGTTTCATGTTTTGATTGTCTGTGTACGTGATGTGTCTAAGTTACTTAGTGTGCAGTTGAAATCCCCAGCAAGTTTCATGTTTTGATTGTCTGTGTACGTGATGTGTCTAAGTTACTTAGTGTGCAGCTGAAATCCCCAGCAAGTTTCATGTTTTGATTGTTAAAATGTTGTTCCATTGTTTTTATTAGATTCTCATAAAAGGGTGTTTGTTGTAGAGGTTGTGCTGGGGCGTAAATGTTAATTAAAGTGTGTTTGTCTGGACTGTAGTGTGTATTGTGTACCTGTACTATCTGTATTCTGCCCTCGGTATCCCTGTGACTATGTGAGACTATCCATTCGTCAGATGTCTGTAGAATGGCTACGCCTGTGTGTTGTCTTAAACTAAACCAACTATTCTTTAAGCCTAGTGTTGTTGTGATTTGTTTTGCATGTATGACTTCATCTATGTGTGTTTCTTGTAAAAAAAATGAAATCAGGTTTATATTTCTTTATTACGTTCACTACGTGTTGTTGTTTCTGTTTTAGTCCATTAATATTAATAGAAACAATGTGTATGGAGTTTAGTGGGGACATTGGACGGATACAAAGTATTGGGCATGTCGGGGTAGCAGCTCTCCACTGACGCGGGTCAGATAGGGATGCTGAAATACAAGTTGTGGGGGGAAACATATGAAAATAAATAACAATGTAAAGAACGACAATTTGATGGGGTCACACGGTGGTCGCCCACTTGGGTGGGCGAGCCCTGCCAACATACAATAATAGTAATAATAATAATGATAATAATAGCACAACACAATTTTAGAAATCACATCACCGCATTTAAACAAATACACATTTACACTCCATTCGCGTATAAAAAGTTCTACTATTCTTGAACTTTCTTAAGTCCTCCAGGCGTCACCGGAAACAAAGTTAATTGTCCACATTGACCGCTGGACAAGGACGTGAGTATCCCTTCTGTGGTTGGGTCGCTACTCAGTCCTTGCCCAGCTCCAGCCCGTCCATCACGGTCGTCCAAAGCAAACGGACCCGCTCGCCCTCGTCCCAGCTAATGTCCTCCAGTCTCGGTGAGGGCATGGGGGACATCTCGTCGTCGGTGTCCCGATTTGGCGGGACACCGGACCGACGCTGTCTGTCCGCTCTGGTGACGGTTCTGGTGCCGGTTCTGGTCCCGGTTTTGGGGCCGGTTCGGGCACGGGCTCTGACAGGGTCTCTGGCGCAGGTTCTGCTGGCTCTGGTGTCATTTCTTCGGGGGCCGGCGGTGTGTTGCCGGTCCCTATTTTGATGACTGGAGGAGAGGAACTCTTCTTCCTCGAGTTTCTTTTTAAAACAAATTTTCTATCCACCTCGGTGTAGCCATCATCCGAGGTGGCGGGGTGCTCCTCAGCGAAGGGTGGAGGTGGACAGGCTGGAGGTGGTGCAGGCTGAGCTTTAGCCAGCTTTGGGTTTTGTGGTCGCTCAGCCTCTCTCACGATCTCTGGACGTTGCCTCTTGGTGCACTGGCTTGTCCAGTGCGTATCCTCACCACATCCTTCGCATGGGGTGCGGCGGCCGGTGATAGTGACCCACAGCCTTATGGGCTTGGCGTCCCCACTCAGGAACCTGACGGTCACGTAGTGGGGCACCTCCACTTTGCTCTTTTTTGTAAGCAAAGGCCCATTTGTCCGAGATGTTTCGTTGGGGAAACACCCCAACACGTGATTTTGGTCACGACCGCCTTGACCGCTTCCAGCTTGGTGGTCTCGGGCACCCAGTTGAGCACCCCTCTACACCAAAAACGATGCCTATTACCAGTTGAACAGAAGAGAGCAGGTCGTGGTCTTCAGACTTCGCACTGGCCACAATAGACTGAGGTACCATCTATTCAACAAATTGAAGATATGTGGCACTGACGAATGCCCGTGTGGTACCGGGGAAAATGACTGCTGAACATTTGCCGCAAAACTGCCCGACATACGAGGATCAGAGAGCAGATGTGGCCATCACCAGTGGCAACACTAGACAAGCTCTATGGCAGTGTCGACAGCCTCGGGATGACCGCTGCTTTTTTAGAAAAAATAATGGTAGATGTCTGACTGCGTACGATGAAGAAGATGAAGAGCACCCTTCTCTCTCTCTCTCTCTCTCTCTCTCTCTCTCTCTCTCTCTTGCTCCTGGTGCTCAATTGATTACGAGAGTTTGGGTGTCGAGCAGTTGACTCTCCTGCCATGCAGGCTCTTGAAGTGCAGTATGTGGGTTGACTGGGTCAGCCGCACATACCACACACGTGGGTTTGCGAACTTGTAAATCGCAGTAATGCAAGAGGGCCCTCTGGCCCGGCAAGGATGCTTGCCATCTCTTGATACTTCAAGCTGGCTGACTGCTCGCCAGTGACAGTGATTTTCAGTGTTCCCTTGCGGAAGACTCTGCGATCATCCATGAACGCATCTGGGTTTTCGAAATCAACCACTTCCTCCAGTACTTTCATTTTGATGGAAATAAACATCGTGAAATTTACACCCAAAAAAAACGGGAACAACACAGTCCGAATAGCACTCCAAAAAAACACAAGACGGGAGCAGCTCGCCAAAGCGTCCACCCCGTCTTTACAATTAGCATCTTATCGCCAGTGAACGCTTCTCAGGTCAATTTTGTGATCGACACGTGAATTGTGAGAAACTGCCCGATTGTCGTTAAATTAACGGAATCACATTTTGAAGGTCAGTGAAAGGTCACTTCACACTCAGGTTATACTCAAGACAATTTGATGGCTTCCTGTAGCAGCCAAGAATGTATCGGTATGACATTTCAACTTTCAAACATAAAAACATACACAAAATCTGGTAAGTTACAATTTTCGTTGAATATCTTAGTTGTTAGTCGATCTGTACTTCTACAGGGGCAGATGCCCATGTGGGGATCACACTTAGTGGACCTGTACGTCTACATTGGTAGATACCCATGTGCAGATCCTAGCTCTGGTATGAGCTGGATGTAGCCGGGAGAAAGGTTTCCTGCTTAGTAGGCTAGGCTCGAGCAGCTTAATACTCCGCTGCGATGGGACAAGCGCTCACAGAGGGTGGTTAACCGATGTGCGAGTCCATCTTAATAGACTCCAACACTAGAGCAAAGTAGACCAGCAGCCTGTTAGGCGCCATCAATGCTTCTCTAAGCAAACCACCTAACCATGGCCGGTGTTATGCCATGTCACACAGTTAGTTGCCTCTTACGACATGCTCTCTGTAAGGCAGTGGTACTATTCTTGTCTTTGTTATACTTTAAAGACCCCGACAGACCACTTCGGGCAATTGTCATAGAAACGGCTTAACATACGGGTATCTGAATACTGAAAACTAGGCAACTTCCGTCCGCTCGTTTCTTGTAGAACAATGTATTGTTACTGATTTGATAGAGCATATTGAAACGATTTCTTCTCCTTTTTCCTTTTCAATCGTTGAGTATATATATACAGGGTCTTGATGAGGTCAGGTTCGTCCGCTGACCTTGACGCAATCAGCCAACTATGAGCCACTGGCTGCTGTCAGCTCAGTCTCTGCTGCGAGTTCGGTATTCAACAGATGTATCACACTCTATGTATACTGTCACACTCTATGTATACTGTCACACTCTATGTATATTGTCCCGTTCTATGTATTCTGTCCCATTCTATGTATTCTGTCCCATTCTATGTATACTGTCCCATTCTATGTATTCTGTCCCATTCTATGTATACTGTCCCATTCTATGTATTCTGTCCCATTCTTTGTATTCTGTCCCATTCTATGTATTCTGTCCCATTCTATGTATTCTGTCCCATTCTATGTATTCTGTCCAATTCTATGTATTCTGTCCCATTCTATGTATTCTGTCTCACTCTATGTAAACTGTCCCATTCTATGTATACTGTCCCACTCTGTGTATACTGTCCCATTCTATGTATACTGTCCCATTCTATTGTATACTGTCCATTCTATGTATACTTTCCCACTCTATGTATTTTGTCACACGCTATGTATACTGTAACACGCTATGCATACTGCCACATGCTATGTACACTGTCACACGCTATGTATACTGTAACACGCTATGCATACTGTCACACGCTATGTATACTGTCACACGCTATGTATTCTGTCATACGCTATGTATTCTGTCATACGCTAAGTATACTGTTACACGCTATTTATTCTTTCATACGCTAAGTATACTGTCACACGCCATTAATACTGACGGAGCGTCAGTGTTGCCTGTGTAACCTCGTACATTGCCTGTTACTGCCTGGACTGAGTCACTGGCCAAGGCTATATGAGAGTAACTGCAGACAAGAGTCACCCACCAGAGCTACCGATAGCAAAGGGTGAAGTTCAAGAGAAGGATGTCGTGGATGACACAAGAGAAGGATGTCGTGGATGACACAAGAAACGGATGTCATGGATGACACAAGAAACGGATGTCACGGATGACACAAGAAACGGATGTCATGTTGACACAAAAGAAAGATGTCATAATGACACAAGAGGAAGATATCATGGAGGACACAAGATAACGATGACGCAAGAGAAAGATGTCTTGATGACACAAGAGAATGATGTCATGGATGACACAAGAGAAAGATGTCATGATGACACAAGAGAAAGATATCGTGGATGACACAAGAGAATGATGTCATGGAAGACACAAGAGAAACAGACGATCTGTCACATGACCGCAGTTGAGACTATAATCAAAGAGGAAGAACCGATCCACACAGAAGATAAACAAAGAGGCTGCCGCAGAGAGCCCAACATGAGTGGCAGGTCATGCCGAGAGAGGCATAATGGAAAGCGGAAGGGGTGTGGTTGTATATATGGTCTGCTATACCCCTGGAGATGACGGCGCTGCCATGTTTCCTGCTGGCTGGGGTTTCTCTGCTAGCGTAAGCTGGATGTCGGGTCGAGCGGGGTAAACCATCACATCCATTATGAGAATTCAGATGTAGGCACTGACGTCGGCTCTTATGTGACTACCTTAGACTGTTCGTGGCGGGCTGTCGGTTCTTGCTCGGACCAGCTATTGGTAAGCGGACATGCAGGGGCATGGGACCTTCTAGGTAAGACTGTTCGTGACGGGCTCTCGGTTCTTTCTCGGACCAGCTATTGGTGAGCGGACATGCAGGCATGGGACGTTCTAGGTAAGACTGTTCGTGACGGGCTCTCGGTTCTTTCTCGGACCAGCTATTGGTAAGCGGACATGCAGGCATAGGACCTTCCAGGTAAGACTTCATGACGGGCTCTCGGTTCTTGCTCGGACCAGCTATTGGTAAGCGGACATGCAGGCATGGGACCTTCTAGGTAAGACTGTTCGTGACGGGCTCTCGGTTCTTTCTCGGACCAGCTATTGGTGAGCGGACATGCAGGCATGGGACCTTCTAGGTAAGACTGTTCGTGACGGGCTCTCGGTTCTTGCTCGGACCAGCTATTGGTAAGCGGACATGCAGGCATGGGACCTTCTAGGTAAGACTGTTCGTGACGGGCTCTCGGTTCTTTCTCGGACCAGCTATTGGTGAGCGGACATGCAGGCATGGGACCTTCTAGGTAAGACTGTTCGTGACGGGCGCTCGGTTCTTGCTCGGACCAGCTATTGGTAAGCGGACATGTAGGCATGGGACCTTCTAGGTAAGACTGTTCGTGACGGGCTCTCGGTTCTTTCTCGGACCAGCTATTGGTAAGCGGACATGCAGGCATGGGACCTTCTAGGTAAGACTGTTCGTGACGGGCTCTCGGTTCTTGCTCGGGCCAGCTATTGGTAAGCGGACATGCAGGCATGGGACCTTCTAGGTAAGACTGTTCGTGACGGGCTCTCGGTTCTTTCTCGGACCAGCTATTCGTCACGCTGAGGTTCGAGGAAATCTAATAGCTGCCGTGGTTGTATCAAGGGCACCTGATGTGAATGTCATATTTTAAGCCAATCAATGACCGTCTCTTTAATGGCAATACTTCAATCTGTGAACAGGCACTGATTGGTCAGGCCTGGGTCCTGCAGGGAATCACCAGATTGGTCAGTCCTGGGTCCTGCACGGAATCACCAGATTAGTCAGGCATTGGTCCTGCACGGAATCACCGGATTAGTCAGGCATTGGTCCTGCACGGAATCACCAGATTGGTCCGGCCTGGGTCCTGCACCGAATGGCATCTCTGAAGAAGACTGGAAAGTGTACACGACCTGTAAGCTTTGCATTTGCGGAGAGAAAGTTGAGCATCTATGGGTCTGCCTGATGTTCAGTAACGTCGAATCCTAACAGAACAGATCAGTGGATCATGATAGTGTTGATAGTAGTTATGGCAAGCATGAAGATGTTAGTAAATACGGTGGTCCACGAAGCACAGATAAACTTTCCAGAGTTTGATTGAAGAAAAGCTAAGATAGATGTTTGCCGTGCCATTGCATGCTACTTGCTGCGCGAGGTATCCAACAACAGCCATTGAAGGTCACGCTGATTGATAAAATATGGCTTCCTTGCTCGATCGAGGGCCACTCGTTACTTCAGTTATATACCTGTGGTTCCAGACAATCTCAACACACACACGCACGCACGCACGCACGCACATACACACACACACAGACACACACACAGACACACAAACACAGACACACACACACACAGACACACACAAACACACAGACACACACACATAGGCACATACACATACACATACACTGTGTCAAGATTCATCACTCGGTCAATGGCGCCCAAGCTGCCAGCGCCGCTGCTATTCCACATGTGTTTCCCAGAAAAACTTCTCTTGTCAAACTTGTCAAGAAATAAATCATAAGACCAAACTGATCATCAGTCAATCAATCAATAACTCGTATCTTGCTTCACAAGAGTTTAAAGGTCAGTGATCACATGATATCATTGATGACCTCTGTGGGGAGTCCCTCATTGCTAACTAATTATTGATATACCAATTCTCCCATCAGGTCTTCGATCTCCGTACGTGTATTCTCGTCCAGTTTGGAGGGTTAGCCATAGTAGGCGCTGTCAGTCATGTGTGAACAGAATGACAGGAACACGATGTGGACGTTGTGAACATTGGCTATACACAGCTAAGTAACACATCCATATTATACACATACACACATACGCATACACACTCACACACACATGCACATACACAAGTATATCTCTTTCGACAAGACGTTTCTGTATCTTCTTCCAGCTGTACATCTCTCTTTCGCTCTCAAACAGACTGAGAGTCTGTCTCTGTCTCTCTCTCTCTATCTATCTATCTATCTATATATCTATCTATCTCTCTACTTTACTCTTGTTCCAGATTTCTGAACATTTATATTTCACCTAAATTCAGATTTATATTTTTTTCTATCGCTTTGTAACTTTGTGACGTTCTTGCAAAGAATAGTAATAACTGTAATTCAGTCTCTACTCTGTGAGTAGCCTCTCAGGGTGCAAGCCTGGGCGCTGAATATGGAGACCCTGAGCTGCCCAAACTGGTGAAATCCAAATGAACGCAAAGCATGACAATTCGGCACCAGCTCAGCTTCAGGATCTGCCGGAATGAGTTTGCAATTTTGAAACCATCCGCCTTAGGTGCTACCACTCCGGATTTTATGTCTGGGTTTACTCCCGTAGCCCTACCTCTCCCGAGGTTTCCACAAGGCAGTGGAGTCGTTGCCCGCAGATGCTAGTTACTCGAGACATCCTATGATACTCTCCTCGTACCAAGACTAGCCAGCACTCCCTGGGACTTGTGGGTTTAAAATCAGAGTTTCTCCTCTCTTTGGCAAACTGCATGAACAGGCTAACGAGCTTCGTCTACCCGGGTTTAGAGTCAAATTGGCTCTTAGACTGGCTGCCAACTAAGGATACTGAGCCCAATCTTCCCGCCAAGTTATACCGCCGGGTACTGGTTCGAGCCCCACATTAAATCACACACTATCACACTAAATCACACACAAAAACCACATGAAATCTCTCTTTCTCTGCTTGTCTCTTCTCTCTCTGCTTGTCTCTTTTCTCTCTCTCTCTCTCTCTGCTTGTCTCTTCTCTCTCTGCTTGTCTCTTCTCTCTCTGCTTGTCTCTTCTCTCTCTGCTTGTCTCTCCTCTCCCTGCTTGTCTCTTCTTCTCCTCTCTCTATCTCTCTGCTTGTCTCTTGTCTCTCTATGCTTGCCTTTTCTCACTCTTCCCTCTATATCTCTGCTTGTCTCTCCTCTCCCTGCTTGTCTCTTCTTCTCCTCTCTCTATCTCTCTGCTTGTCTCTTGTCTCTCTATGCTTGCCTTTTCTCACTCTTCTCTCTCTCTCTCTGCTTGTCTCTTCTCTCTCTGATTGTGTCCTCTATATCTCTGCTTGTCTCTCCTCTCCCTGCTTGTCTCTTCTTCTCCTCTCTCTATCTCTCTGCTTGTCTCTTGTCTCTCTATGCTTGCCTTCTCTCACTCTTCTCTCTCTTTCTGCTTGTCTCCTTTCTCTCTGCTTGTCTCTTCTTTACAACTTCGGCACAACTTTTGATCAAATCCTATTTGTCCATTGTATTAGTTCTGATATCACCTTGTCCAATATGCCAGTTTAGGCGTTAGTCACCAAAAGAATATTCAATGAGCCGTGTAAGAGCATGCCTTAAAACTACCAAATAAAAAATATCTCAATGGGAAGTTTACAATAAGGCAGTTTAGCATTTGTTTCTTTTCAAACTCTTATTTGGGGCAAACCCGTTAAATGGCAAAGCAGTCTCGGACAACGAAATGGCTAGACCTGGAAATATGGAGAGCGCGTCAACAATAGAGCGATCTCCATTTTGTAAGCTCAGAATACTCCTTTCACCCGATGAGATTCCATAAACGGCAGCCTCGCCTGAGCTAAGATTTCTTTACTGGCATTATGCACTGCCGATACATCTTGGGTATGGTCGGCCGAACGAAGACAATCTATCCCAGGTCGCTCAGATTCTTGGACATAAGTCGGACAAATGTACAGTAGCAATGACCTACTCTAACGCCACCCTCGCTCGCCATCCCCACCCATCCTCTGTGTTCCTCCCTCCACCAGAATAACCTACCGAAAAGTAGTTTCTAAGCGGGCACATGTTGAGCCCTCAGAGTCGTCGACCCTGACAGCGTTGCCGTCCGTAGATTCTGTTGCGTCCCTAGGTCAGTCAGGGCCGTCGGCATCCAGCTTGAATAGTTCACGGCAGACACAAATATGGAAACATTCTCTTTAACAAGCTTTTCTCGATCAAAACATTGTTCCTTGGGGTGTATGGATACAATAGTGATTCCTTGGGGTCTATGGATACAAAAGTTGTTCTTTGGGGTCTATGGATACAACACTTCTTCCTTGGGCTACATGGATACAACACGTTTTCTTGAGGTACATTACTTACTTACTTTCCGTGTCCAAGCACCATGTTATATATCTTCCAGCCAGTATTCAGCGACATGGATTGCCTTGTCATTTGCCTCCAGCATGTCGCGCCTATTGCATGTTTCCTGGAGGTTGGGGCAGGTCATCAGATGGTCTGGGTCCTGTATTGCGCTGCAATCACATGTGTCATCATCTGTGTATCCCCATCGCTTCACATTCCTCTTGCACCGTGATACACCAGTTCAGAATCTGTTCAGTGACTTCCGTGTTGTGTATGGCAGATGATATCCAGGAGCAGGTTCCTCCCGAAGTTCCATCTCTGGGGCCTGCACCAATTCGTGCCACCTCTCGATACGGCGACTTTCAGTGTTTGTCTGTATGGGGTTTGTTCTTAGAAAGCTATGTCTGAATTTGAGTCTTGTGTTTTGTACCTGATGTCCAAACATTTGGTGCCTTGGGTTGAGGTACATTGAGCAGATAGAAAAGACATACAAATGTGCCAGGGGCTAAATGCGCATAATGAAAAAGCTAGCAGACATGAATTAGGGTACAGACAACAACATCATGAAACGATTGTACATCGCAAGAGTTAGATCAGTTCTGGGGCTTTCCATCACGGCTTGGGCAACGGCAACGAGAACACACATTCGTAAAAAAAATAGAATCCGAAACCAAGTCAAACTCATCATCTTAATAACAGTGAAGACACAATATCACAACGTGCTTTTCGTGACAAACTTAGAAGAAGAAAAGAGAGAAAGAAAAGAAGAAAAGAGGAAGAAGCAGAGCAGCAAAGAATAAGATGCAGAAGAAAAGAAAGAAAAATAGAAGAGGAAGAAGAGCAAAGAATAGCAAGAAAAAGAACAGGAAGTAGAAGAAGAAACAGAAGCAAAATAAGAGAAAGAAAAAAGAAGAAGAAGAAGAGCCAGAATAAGAGAAAAAAGAAGAAGAAGAAGAATTATGTTCATTCCAGCTTAATTTGGTTTTCCCATTAACACAAGTGAGAAGAGTGTGGAAAAAGCTGCTGGAATCAGCTCTGACAGGAATAAGAGAGAACTCTTGTCGTGGACATAGTATAGGGATGTGTACTTGTGGACATAGTATAGGGATGTGTACTTGTGGACATAGTATAGGGATGTGTACTTGTGAACATAGTATAGGGATGTGTACTTGTGGACATAGTATAGTGATGTGTACTTGTGGACATAGTATAGGGATGTGTACTTGTGGACATAGTATAGGGATATGTACTTGTGGACATAGTATAGGGATGTGTACTTGTGGACATAGTATAGGGATGTGTACTTGTGGACATAGTATAGGGATGTGTACTTGTGGACATAGTATAGGGATGTGTACTTGTGGACATAGTATAGGGATGTGTACTTGTGGACATAGTTTAGGGATGTGTACTTGTGGACATAGTATAGGGATGTGTACTTGTGGACATAGTATAGGGATGTGTACTTGTGGACATAGTATAGGGATATGTACTTGTGGACATAGTATAGGGATGTGTACTTGTGGACATAGTATAGGGATGTGTACTTGTGGACATAGTATAGGGATGTGTACTTGTGGACATAGTATAGGGATGTGTACTTGTGGACATATTATAGGGATGTGTACTTGTGGACATAGTATAGGGATGTGTACTTGTGGACATGGTATAGGGATGTGTACTTGTGGACATAGTATAGGGATGTGTACTTGTGGACATAGTATAGGGATGTGTACTTGTGGACATAGTATAGGGATGTGTACTTGTGGACATAGTATAGGGATGTACTTGTGGACATAGTATAGGAATGTGTACTTGTGGACATAATATAGGGATGTGTACTTGTGGACATAGTATAGGGATGTGTACTTGTGGACATAGTATAGGAATGTGTACTTGTGGACATAGTATAGGAATGTGTACTTGTGGACATAGTATAGGGATGTGTACTTGTGGACATAGTATAGGGATGTGTACTTGTGGACATAGTATAGGGATGTGTACTTGTGGACATAGTATAGGGATGTGTACTTGTGGACATAGTATAGGAATGTGTACTTGTGGACATAGTATAGGAATGTGTACTTGTGGACATAGTATAGGGATGTGTACTTGTGGACATAGTATAGGGATGTGTACTTGTGGACATAGTATAGGGATGTGTACTTGTGGACATAGTATAGGAATGTGTACTTGTGGACATAGTATAGGGATGTGTACTTGTGGACATAGATTAGGGATGTGTACTTGTGGACATAGTATAGGAATGTGTACTTGTGGACACAGTATAGGAATGTGTACTTGTGGACATAGTATATGGATGTGTACTTGTGGACATAGTATAGGGATGTGTACTTGTGGACATAGTATAGGAATGTGTACTTGTGGACATAGTATATGGATGTGTACTTGTGGACATAGTATAGGGATGTGTACTTGTGGACATAGTATAGGAATGTATACTTGTGGACATAGTATAGGAATGTGTACTTGTGGACATAGTATAGGGATGTTTACTTGTGGACATAGTATAGGGATGTGTACTTGTGGACATAGTATATGGATGTTTACTTGTGGACATAGTATAGGGATGTGTACTTGTGGACATAGTATAGGGATGTGTACTTGTGGACATAGTATAAGGATGTGTACTTGTGGACATAGTATAGGGATGTGTACTTGTGGACATAGTATAGGGATGTGTACTTGTGGACATAGTATAGGGATGTGTACTTGTGGACATAGTATAGGGATGTGTACTTGTGGACATAGTATAGGGATGTGTACTTGTGGACATAGTATAGGGATGTGTACTTGTGGAGATAGTATAGGGATGTGTACTTATTTAATAGCTGGTCGGAGAACTGACCCGTACGGTGGAGAACAATTTTAAAAAGTATACCTCACACAACGGGAGCGTGGAGCTGGGAGGCTGGGACAAGAATGCAAGACGGTCGTTTGGATGGGAACAGAGAGAGAGAGAGGGAGAGAGAGAGAGAGAGAGAGAGAGAGAGAGAAGTAGGGTCATGCAAGGTCAAGTTTGTGATCAATGGGGCCAGTGAACTTAACGCTTGGTCAATTAAGAACCGGGCAAGCGGTGGAACGGTTTGGGCTCTAGGTGCATGGATGGACACGTCAATATGGTAACCGTTAAGAGGTCAGGAGGTACGCCAATACAGGTCGTGGATGTCTACCGTACCGGTCCTTGGCTTCTCGACTTGATGGCCGCGTGCAAACAATGTTTCAGTGGTTCAATGATGGCAAGATAACCCAGACTTTAACTTTGGATGAGAGGGATGGGCATCGCCTAAATAATACTTTACTAGAAATGAATTTGGAGTGCAGGCGTTGCTCGCGATCTTAGACTGTATGTCGCTCTATGTTGCAACATGAACAAAAACACTTTGTAAATGTTAAATTATCAGAAGTCTTAAGAGAAAAGTCCAACATAATTACTATCTGTTAAAATGAACCAAAAAAACAATCAAACAAAACTGTCATACGACTTTATTCACATTGCTTGGTTAGTCGATGTGTTTTTAAGCATAGGACTACATGTCACTTCGTCACTGCTGTCGCCACGAGGTGTGCAGGATATGTTTGTTTACTTCACCCCTGACAGAAAAACAACAAATGTCTTACCGGAAAGTCGGACGCTTTTCTTCTTGTCGGCAGACAAGTAAAAACCAGTCGCATCCTTACTAATACACAAGAATCAGTTGTACGCGTGGTTAACTGACGCAAAGCTGTGTTCTTTTCGTGGTTAACTGACGAAAAGCTGTGTTCTTCTCGTGGTTAACTGACGCAAAGCTGTATTCTTCTCGTGGTTAACTGACGCAAAGCTGTGTTCTTATCGTAGATAACGGATACAAAGATGTGTTCTTTTCGTAGTTAACTGACGCAAAGCTGTGTTTTTCTCGTAGTTAACTGATACAAAGCTGTGTTCTTCTCGTAGTTAACTGACGCAAAGCTGTGTTTTTCTCGTAGTTAACTGACGCAAAGCTGTTTTCTTCTCGTAGTTAATGGACACAAAGCTGTGTTCTTCTCGTAGTTAACTGACGTAAAGCTATGTTCTTCTCGTAGTTAATGACGCAAAGCAAGTTCTTCAGGTAGTTAACTGACGCAAAGCTGTGCTGTTCTCGTTGTTAACTGACGCAAAGTAAATTCTTCTCGTAGTTAACTGACGCAAAGTAAATTCTTCTCGTAGTTCACAAATCTCAAACATTTCTCACTGTTAATTGACATCAAGCTTAACACAAGAGACCAGTCCTTCTCGACTGAACAAAAGCTTAACACAAGAGACCAGTCCTTCTCGACTGAACAAAACCTTAACACAAGAGACCAGTCCTTCTCGACTGAACAAAAGCTTAACACAAAAGACCAGTCCTTCTCGACTGAACAAAACCTTAACACAAGAGACCAGTTCTTCTCGACTGAACAAAACCTTAACACAAGAGACCAGTCCTTCTCGACTGAACAAAACCTTAACACAAGAGACCAGTCCTTCTCGACTGAACAAAACCTTAACATAAGAGACCAGTCCTTCTCGACTGAACAAAACCTTAACTCAAGAGACCAGTTCTTCTCGACTGAACAAAACCTTAACACAAGAGACCAGTCCTTCTCGACTGAACAAAACAGCACCTCTCGCTGTTAACTAACGCTAAGCTCTACACAAGAGGCCAGTCTTACGGAGTCCTACAAGCAAATACAAGAGAATTATTCCATCTCATAGCCTCTAAAAACAAGCGCTAAACAAGTTTCCATACACAACACGCACAACAGACAATGACAAGAGAATCCGTCCTTCTCTGGCGATCGGACCTGATAGTTTCACTAGAAATAAGAGCAAGACAATTAGTCCGGGCTTCCTGACGTCAAACGCTATCCAGGAGCCGAGACCTAACCCTCACACTAGACAACATCAAGAGAGTCAATCCTTCTCAGGGTAACTGACATCAAACTGTGCACCAGACAACAGAAAACATGGCCTAATGTAACCAACAAGATTCCGTCTGTGATTGATTCATGATTCATGAAAGCAGACAGAATTGTAGACAAACAGATTACGAGTGTAGACAGACAATGTGGAACTCTAAAAGTCAGTAGCTTCTCCTGTACAAAACGATGCGTCTTATAATAGGCACCAACTTGGCTGTAATCACTTCCTTGACAAGTGTGCGGTATGGAAAGGGGTGTCACTTTCTTGACAAGTGTGCGGTATGGTAGGTGGGGGGGGGGGGGGTGTGGGCCATCACTTTCTTGACAAGTGTGCGGTACGATAGGTGGCTATCACTTTCTTGACAAGTGTGCGGTACGATAGGTGGCCATCACTTCCTTGACAAGTGTGCGGTATGGTAGCGGGGGGGGGGGGGGGGGCATCACTTTCTTGACAAGTTTGCAATACCTTAGATGGCCATCATTTTCCGTACGTGGAGGACCGATAAGAAACCCATGGATGCCAAACTGGACACGAGCGAGATTCGAACCGGGTGCGTTGGGATTGTGGAAGAGACGCTTAACCTCCAAACCACGCAGCTTCCACTAGTAAACATAAATTTATGAATATAACTCTGTTGTTGTTGTTGTTGCTGTTATATTATTCATGAGCTGGACCATGCTCTAGTGAGTTACTACTATGTTGCTTCTTCTTCTTCTTCTTCTTCTTCTTGTTCTTCTTCTTCTTCTTCTTGTTCTTCTTCTTCTTCTTCTTCTTCTTGTTCTTCTTCTTCTTCCTCTTGTTCTTCTTCTTCTTCTTCTTCTTCTTCTTCTTCTTGTTCTTCTTCATCTTCTTCTTGTTCTTCTTCTTCTTCTTCTTCTTCTTCTTGTTGTTCTTCTTCTTCTTCTTCTTCTTCTTCTTCTTCTTCTTCTTGTTCTTCTTCTTCTTCCTCTTGTTCTTCTTCTTCTTCTTCTTGTTCTTCTTCTTCTTCTTTTTCTTCTTCTTCTTCGTTTTATTCTTCTCCTCCTCCTCTTCCTCTCCCCACCTCCTCCTCCCCCCCCCCCGCCCCTGCCTTCTGTCTTCCATTAGCAAATGTCGGACCTTGTATTTTATTAACTCTAACCAGTCTGCCGGGGTCTTTGTGTGTGACAAGAACAAGAATAGCACCGCTGTCCGACAGAGAGCATGTCGTAAGAGGCGACTAACTGTGTGACATGGCATAACACCGGCCATGGTTAGGTGGTTTGTTTAGAGCAGTATAGATGGCGCCTAACAGACTGTGGGTCTACTTTGCTCAAGTGTTTGAGTCTATTAAGATGGACTCGCACATCGGTTAAGCACCCTTCGCAAGCTCTTGTCCCAACGTAGCGGAGTAATAATCTGCTCGAGCCTAGCCTGCTAGGCAGTAAACCTTTCTCCCGGCTACATCCAGCTCATACCAGAGCTGGGACCTGCACATGGTCGTCTGCCACTGTAGAAGTACAGGTCGACTAATACGAACTAAGAGCCAGCACTAAGAATGCCTGCTTCCGATCGTTGTAGTGCTGTTTCATAGCATTGGCTTCTACACGATTAGATTGCCAGATCCACGCACAACGCTGTGTAGACGTATCTTACGACATGTCAAGAAAGAAACAGTGGTTCATTTCGGTTTGGTCGTGAGACTATTTAGTTGGTGGTGATGCTGTTTGTTTTAATACTATCCACACACGGCCTCTCTCTCTCTCTCTCTTTGTCTCCTTTTTATGTGCCCTCTCTCTTGTTGTATCTCTGTCTCTTATCTCTGTCTCTTTTCTCTTTTTATCTCTTGTCTCTCTGTCTCGCTCTCTCTCTCTCTCTTTTCTCTCTCTCTCTCTTCGTTCCAGTCTCTGCTACTCTCCCTTTTACCCTCGCTATATTTCTCTATTTCTCTGTGTATCTCTTGTATCTCTCTGTTTCTTCTTTCTCTTTTTGTCTTTTCTGTCTCTCTCTCTCTCTCTCTCTTTCTTTGTTCTTGTCTTTCTCTCATTGTTTCCTGTCTGTCTGTGACTCTCCCCCGCTCTATCTTTCTTGTCACTCTGCATCTCTTCCCATCGCGGTCTCTCTTTTATTTTGCCTCTCTGTGTCTCCCTTTCTTGTCTCTCTGTCACACTCTCCCCCTCGTTTTCTCTCTCTCTCTCTCTCTCTCTCTCTCAGTCATTACGCCATTACTACCATCACCTAGCACCAACAGGAAGTGTTTCATGTTGTTACGTCACATCGTGCGCCGGATGGACAATTGTTTCAATAAAATCTACTTCTCCAACTGCATTAGGCTTGTCTATATTTGCAATGATACGTACACTTTTCATACAGTATTTTCGGTTATATTAGGGCATGTGCACACTTGATAGCACACCGTAAAATAACAGACGTCAGGCCAACAAGTTTATGTGAATGAAAGTCAAACCGTGTTTGTCAATGTTACGAAGAAATCCAGTTAGGCCCTATTGGAGCGAAACATGGATAAATCTAGAAAAAAAAAAGATTACTTGAAGCGACAGATATGGCTTACAGGCTGAAGCAAGAATCCACCGAGGAGTTTAATAAACGGATGAGGGTATGTTTGCGACAGTCAATGGATGGAGAAAGTGAATGCCACGTACCAGAAAGAGAGACAGGTCTATGCTTTACTGGCCATGTAATGACACCACGGCTTTATCACACAATGGAAACATTTACAAATGATGTGGGAAGAGACCTGTACCTAATTGTAAGAAGATGTTGGACATTAAAACGTCATTAGAAACAGACATGGGACGATATATGAGAAGATAATTGATATTAAAACGTTATTAGAAACATAGGACGATACGTGAGAAGATAACTGACATTATAACGTTATTGGAAACAGAGGACGATACGCGAGAAGATAACTGACACTACAACGTTATTGGACACAGAGAACGATATACGTGAGAAGATAATTGAAACTATAACGTCATATGACACAGAGGACGAAACATGAAAAGATAATTGATACTATAACGTTATTGGACACAGAGGACGAAACATGAAAAGATAATTGATACTATAACGTTATTGGACACAGAGGACGAAACATGAAAAGATAATTGATACTATAACGTTATTGGAAACAGAGGACGATACATGAAAAGATAATTGATACTATAACGTTATTGGACACAGAGGACGAAACATGAAAAGATAATTGATACTATAACGTTATTGGAAACAGAGGACGATACATGAAAAGATAATTGATACTATAACGTTATTGGAAATAGAAAACGAAAAATGAAAAGATAATTGATACTATAACGTCATTGGAAACAGACATTGAACGATACGTGAGAAGATAATTGACACTATACCGTTATTGCTTGGAGGAAAATTGGCAATAAAAAATCGTCAATTTGAACCAGAAGTTTTTGAGAGGTCTTGTCGCCTACTCCATCCTTAACCTCATGATAAGTAAAACAAGTAACTGCAATTATGTGTTATGTTATATTGTGTTGGGTTGGGATGTGTTATGGTATGTTGTGTTGTGTTTCATTGCGTTGTGTTATTTATTTGTTTGTTTTAGCTACTGGTCTATAACAAAGAATGCGCGCCTATATGAAATGGTTTCTACTTGTTTGTTGCAACTGAAAAAAGGTGAGTTATACTTTTTAATAAGTGTCTTAGTTCCAGCTGAAGTCACGTGACGTGCATTGAAGAGCTTTCTTCCTGTCTTCTTATTTGATTATGTGTTTTCTCTTGTCTCGGTTATTGATTATTAGCAAATCTTCTCGTCTGGTCCTGCAGCCAATGATTAGCCTATTCTTCACCTTGTTTATGAATTTTTATTTAATTGTTTTTTAACAATGTGTAATTTTCTCAGTTGTTAACCGCTGTCTTATCATTGAAGTTTTCTCCTCACATTCTTCCCTTTTTGATGACATTTCTCATTTTGGCTGATTTGTAAAACTGTTAGCAAAGCTTGTCTGACTTCATTTCAAGTGCCGTTGTGTGTACTAATTACCTATAACTGGAGACGGGTAGAGATTGGAGGCATAAATGCCGCGCATAGTTTTTAGATCAATGAAATGTAAAATAAACTGGTTGTATACAGACTGCAGAGTTTCAAGAAATCAGTATAAAGACGTTAAGTTACGTTAAGTTGTGACTGTGTGTCTGTAACAACACCATCACGAGAACGGGGAAGCTGTTCTTACTCCTCCTCTTACTCCTCCTGTTTGACCAAACGAAACATGTGACCCTCCCACTAAATATGGCTCCTTTCAGTAAGTCTGCGTCAAAACACTTTATTTGCCCAGACAGTTGTGATTTTTGTAGAATTTTATTTTACATCACGCAGTTGCTAGTCTTATGCACAGCCCACTTTAGTAGTTTTTAACGGCATAACAGAGATGAAGTGGACTATTCGTGCCTTGCTAGTAAGGACACCTGGATTGTTATATGAAGGAAACTGTGCCATGCTAGTAAGGACACCTGGATTGTTATATGAAGGAAACTGTGCCATGCTAGTAAGGACACCTGGATTGTTATATGAAGGAAACTGTGCCATGCTAGGAAGGACACCTGGATTGTTATATGAAGGAAACTGTGCCATGCTAGGAAGGACACCTGGATTGTTATATGAAGGAAACTGTGCCATGCTAGTAAGGACAACTGGATTGTTAAATGAAGGAAATTCTGTGCCTAAAATAGTTACATAAGAAGGATTCTTGACCTTTACTCACCCCTTACTTCCGTCTTGTATTCATCCGACGATGCCCAAGAGTTCGAACCTGCGTATTGCTAAAATAACTGTTATTGCGGCGTTTATTCCCATGGCTGAGGTCATTGGTGTGCAATAGTATGTTTGCGCTTAAAGTGAAATGAGTAGCCTGGCAATAAAGTGAACACACAAGTCAACCTCACCTCCAAGGGGTGCACTCTGGGAAACTATGGCCGCGAGGCTGTAGACAAACGAGGCAATGGCTCGCCTGGAAAGACGGGCTCCACCAGGTCAGATGCAGATGTTGGCCCGCACCGGCTTGGAGAGACGGGCTCCGCCAAGAGACAACCGCCCAAGATTCCCCCATGAAGACACAACCACAATCAACTATACAGGCTCGGTCACAGCCCGGGTTAACAATGACCGCGCCTGCCGTCCCACACTTATGCAGAGGTGATAAGTGTGGTACTGATGGAACCATAAAGCGGAGGAAGGACAAGCGCATAATAGGAACATGGAATGTCAGAACACTGAACCCATGTGGTAATATCTATGAGCTAACGCACGAGATGAAGAACTACCGGTGGAACATCCTGGGTATATGTGAGGCTAGATGGAAAAACTTTGGTGAGTTTACCGCGGAGGAGGTCCACAAGTTCTATTTCAGCGGCAGTGAGGACAATCATTTACATAGAGTGGGGAAACTGGTACAGAAAGACACAGTCAGACGCATATTGGGTTGTCGTCCAATATCTGGCCGATGTATCATATTACGGCTAAAGGCAGCGCCGTTTAATCTTGCGACAATACAGTGCTACGCACCTATTCAAGACTGAAGATTGTGAAATAGAGGAATTCTATGATCAGATTCAGTCTAATAACTGAAACGTCAAAAAAAAAGACATATTGGTAGTCCAGGGGAATTGTAACGCAAAATTGGAGAAGATTCAGTCTATGACTGGAGGGGAACATGTGGTCTATACGGAAACAAGAAAACTAAAGACCTGGGCTTCAGACTCATAGAATTTGCACGATGCAATAAGCTGTTGGTAGCAAACACGTTCGGGTATAACAAATGGTCTAGACGTTGGACATTGCATAACCCAAACAATGGACTGCACAGCCACAATGATTATATACTGCTCCAGAGGAGGTTTAGATATAGCATTAGCACCAACAAAAGAGAAGTTTCCCCGGAACAGATTTAGGAAGCGACCACGATCTAGTTATGATGACTATGCGTCTGCCATTGGAGAGAGTCACAAGTAAATAAGTGACTATACTAAAGTTTGACCTGGACAAACCAAAAGACCCAACAATCATCGAATTGTTCCAATCCATGGTAGGAGGGAGATGTGCTCCACGGTTGGCTCCCAGAGAGGGACTGGATACCGAAAGAGTATAAGTCTCTTAACTCAGCACTAACAAATACAGCAACAAAGATCCTGGGGTGTCACCAAACAAAAATAGAAGCACCGGTGACCAAAGACATTCTAGAGCTTCGTGATAGAAGAAGGTAACTGAAAAAAACCTCCACCTGATGAGGTCGGCAGAGGTCAAGAAAGTGAAACAACAAAAGGTGAGAAATGCGAAAGAAGCGGGAATATGGGAGCAATGTACAAACAGAGAAGAGAGATTAGACAGAAATACAAGATGGTCAAAGAACTGGTAACACCAAGACAAAGCAGGAACTTTACGATCCAGGATAAAAGCCTTATTGGTAAGTGCCTTATTGAGGACAATGACGTACTGGCACGATGGACAGAGTACTGTTACGAGCTATATAACTATGAGGGACGAAACGAACCTAAGAAAACAATCCCACCAACACCAACAACTATAGAGGATAACCAACTGATAACGAAGAAAGAGGTAGCTGCAGCGGTAAAGACATTGAGAAGAGGGAAGGCGGACGGCGTGGACAATATACCATCAGAGCTCTTACAAGCAGATGGGGGAGGTAGTGGTGGAAGGCCTGACACACATCTGCAACAAGATATGTGCGACAGGAAACTGGCCGGACATATGGACAAAATATATGGTTATATCGTTACCTAAGTCTGAAAACCTAAAGCTGTGCCAAAATTACAGAACAATAAACCTCATTAGCCATCCTAGCAAGGTCATGCTTAGATTAATCCTCGATCGATTGAAACCCCAAGCAGAGAACATTATTGTTGAGGAGCAAGCAGGGTTCAGATAGGGAAGCAGCACTACAGAACATATATTTAATTTAAGACTGCTAAGCGAGCAATATCTAGACAACCAGCAGAAACTGTATCATGTGTTTGTTGATTTTAAGAACGCGTTTGATAGGGTATGGCATAAAGCGCTATGGCCAACCATGAGGATGTTTAAAATCAACGGAAATATTATAACCGTCCTTGAACACATGTATGACAAGGCATCCGGTGCAGTTCTTGTGAATGGGAGGCGAGGGGACTGGTTTCGCACATCCATCGGGGTGAGACAGAGCTGTACACTCCCCCAACACTCTTCAATATATTCCTTGAGGAAATTGTGAGCGAGGCACTTGGAGATCACGTCGTTACTGTCAGGGCAGGTCATCTTAGTCTGTCTTAGTTCGACCCGTTCTTCGTCAAGAGGGGGTCACCCTTGAGCGGGTCCTAGCTCAGGATCCAGTCGTTTCAGTCGTGTCGTCCAGTGTGATAGTAGTCTGTCTGTTGTGGGGTCGTGAACGTTGTATTTTTCTAGCGAATCTCGCTAACGAGTTAGTGAGCCGAATAATTACCAACCTTCGTTTTGCAGATGATATCGACGGGTTGGCGGGTTCAGAAGCAGAACTCCAGGAATGGGTCAGAAGGTTCGATGAAACAGCTCTTGGCTATGGTATGGAGATAAACGCTGGAAAGACAAAATTAATGACCAACAACGCCACGGGCTTCAACAGCAGGATAAAAGCTAACGGTCAGCCGGTCAGGAACTCAAAGTGGTTGACCGTTTTAAATATCTGGGTTCGATTGTCAGTGATGAAGGATCAAAATGTGAGGTCTTAGCCAGAATAGCAGAGACAATAGCGGCGCTTGTACGGCTTAACAAAATCTGGCAAGATAGCCGGTTAGCACTATGCACGAAAATCAGATGAATGCGTACATTGGCTCTGTCAATATTTCTCTATGCGTGTGAGACATGAACAATTACAGCTGACCTGCATCCGAGTATACATGCCTTGGAGATGAGATGTTTCTGAAGACTTCTAAACGTCACCTACAAAGATCGAGTTACAAATGAGGAAATGCGAGTAAGAATTACAACATCAATTGTGCCTTTTGAAGACCTCTTGGCAACTGTCAAAAGAAGGAAACTCGCTTAGTACGGTCACATATCGAGATCAAATGGTCTTGAAAATACGATCCTGCACGGAAAGGTGCATGGCAGACGACAAATAGACCGTCCAAAAAAGAGATGGGAGGACAACATAAAAGAATGGACCAATCTCCAACCAGAAGAGGCACAGGCACCGGCCGCTGACAGATAGGGATGGCATGGGGTTGTGAGGATGTCTTCATGTGTTCTCCAACGACCTCACCAGTTACGGGATGACCTGACCTGACCTGAGGTCTACCTGGAAGATTTTTTAGGCTGATGAATATAGCCCACTTGCCCCTGCAGTCGCCACATTGTGTGCAGTAAAGGTTGTTATTTTACTTACAATATTACCAACAACATATTTAGTACCACGGTGTGAGCCCGTGTCCATTGATGGGGAAACTGGGATTCCTGTTTCGGCCACCCTGTCCTGTTGTTTTATTACAAGAAAATAGAAGTCTGCCTCTGGACTTCCTGAGTCTATCTCATGGCTACCGTCTCGGGGAAGCTACCAGACACCAAGCGCTGCACAAGAGTTGAGACATAGCAGCTGTACATCAGCACAAGTATTAGACCGCCCCAATGGCTACGTTCACTCAGAAAAGCACTAGAATTAGACAGCCCCAATGGTTACGTTCACGCAGTAGAGCATCAACATGAACAGCGGCAATATACTTAAATAATAATAATGTAAATAATAACTGATTCCGGGTTGTGGATGGGTGCGGAGATGGCTGACGAGTCCGATTTGGGATCTGCATAGTCGCAGGCAGTGAGAACACGGAAAGTTCGCTTCGCGAGACGGTGATCATGATTTTCAGCAAATCCATGTATCTCATCCGCTTTATTGCTCAGCCAGGAGTTCCTCAACTGACGCAGCGTTTTGACTGTAGTTGAGCTTGTCAGCGGGCTTACGCTCTCCGCTCCGCCCGTCGTCACAGGACTCTTCTTTCTTCTTCTTCTTCTGCGTACGCAGTCAGACAGTAACCATTATTTTTTCGAAAAAAGCGGCGGTCATCCTGAGGCTCTCGCCACTGCCATAGAGCTTGTCTTGCAGTTCCACTGGTAATGGCCACATCTGCTCTCTCTGATCCTCGTATGTCGGGCAGTTCTGCAGCAGATGTTCAGCGGTCATTTAACCAGTACCGCACGGGCATTCGTCGGTACACCCTATCTTCAATTTGTTGAATAGGTGGTACCTCAGTCTGTTGTGGCCAGTGCGAAGTCTGAAGACAACGACCTGCTCTCTTCGGTTCAACTGGTAATAGGCATCGTTTTTGGTGTAACCAGTATGTTCTGTTTCCCATTTGGTCATGTATCTGGCTTTGATAAGCCGTTTTGACTCTTCGTACGTCATACTGGTATCTGTTTGTGGTAGTCTTGCACCTTCTTTTGCCAATCTGTCTGCCTCCTCGTTGCCTTGGATGTTGCAGTGTGACGGAACCCACTGTACCACTACCCTTTTGGTGCGGACTGCTGGCACAGTTTGCAGAGTGCTGCTCTTAAGTCATTAAGCTCAGTGTTTTTCTGGCTTTTTAGCGCTGTGACTACGGCGAGAGCATCTGTCAGCAGGACTATATGGCTCTCATTTTCACTGTGTGTCACCATTTCTTCCACTGCTGCCCTCAGTGCCTCTGCCTCCGCTCTGAAATTGCTTGTGTACTTACCAGTAGCGAATGACAGTGTTATTTTTCTGCCATTTGGTAGGTTCAGGAATGCTCCTGCCCCTCCGTTCTGTGTAGTGTTTGTTACAGAACCGTCGGTGTATGCATGGGTCCAGTCCATGCTTGGGTAGCTTTTCGTTATGAAGCTTAGGGTAGTATCTCTCCTTTCTTTTTCAGTCTGGCAGTTTTTGTTTGCAATACCTGGTATATTTTCTACCACCTCTCGAAATATATCCTGCCTCCAGGTAGGTTTTCGTACAGTAGTGATGGATTTTGGTGTTGTTAGTGCGTTTATGGGATCTTCGTGCATCTTTGCTTTGGCTATTTCTGCAAAGTTTCTCCGCTTTAGTTTCCCATTTCCCAAATTGTTTAGTCTCTGGTGCATTGGATGGTCCGTCAGTCTTCGGAGTTTCTCTGACTGCAGCTGGGCTCTGCAGTCTCTTCTATCAGTCATGGATTGCAGTTTTGTAATCTTTTCAAGTTCTACAATTGGCGTTGACTTCATGCCACCTGTTATAATTCTCATGGCTTGGTTTTGAAGTTTGTTAACTTTATCGAAGTTCGCCTTCGCTGCTGTTGTCCATGCCGCAATGCCATACTCGAGAACTGGTCTCACTCTTCCAGTATACAGTTTCTTTAGTATGCCTTCGTCTGCTCCCCAGCTTGTGCCAGCAAGTTTCCTCATGATTGCCATTCTTTCTCTGGCTTTCATTCGGTTTCTCTCA
Source organism: Ariolimax columbianus (assembly GCA_036924085.1). Taxonomy (NCBI): domain Eukaryota; kingdom Metazoa; phylum Mollusca; class Gastropoda; order Stylommatophora; family Arionidae; genus Ariolimax; species Ariolimax columbianus. The sequence goes on from JAVGWX010000013.1 coordinate 6,022,098, forward strand.
ATCTGACTTTTCCATGTCATGCGCCGATCAAATGTGACTCCCAGATAGGTTGGGTTGTCGTTTGGCTGCAGGAATTTGCCATTTAGACTTAATTTGGTACTTTGGGGTTTTAATGAAAGCGAGAATATTGTGCATGTGGTTTTCTCCTCGTTTATTTTGACCAGCCATGAGTTTGCCCACTCTTCCAGCGATGTTAGGGCCGTCTGCATCCGATTTCTTGCTATGGTGAGATTCTTTTCAGAGGTCTACATAGCCAGATCGTCTGCAAACATTGAGCTATGGACTCTTCTTGGTATATTCTCTGTAATATCGTTTATATATACCAGGAAGAGTGTAGGTGACAATACTCCCCCTTGGGGTACTCCTTGCTCGAGCGTCACCTTTTTGCTCATCTGACCTTGTACTTGGACTCTGGCCGTTCTTTGTTTGAGGTAGTGGTTGATCCACTTGTACATCTTCCCACAGACATCACTTCTTCTTAGCTTGACTTTAAGTCCATCCTTCCAGGCTTTGTCAAATGCCTTTTCCAGATCCACCCAAACAGCTACTGTGTGTTTCTGTGCCTGGTAGGCATCTTCTATCTCCTGGGCTATGAGGATGACCTGGTCCTCAGTGGATCTGTGCTGTCTAAAGCCGGCTTGCTGTGGAATTAGTATTCGTTTTTCTTCCAGATGCCACATCAGTCTGGTGTTTATCATCCGTTCCATCAGCTTGCCGACACTGCTCAGTAGGCTGATGGGCCTGTATCCATTTGGATGTTTTATCCTTTCCTGTTTTTGGTACTGGTACCAGTACTGCGTCTTTCCATGCCTGTGGTACAATTCCCCTTTTCCAGCTTTGGTTCAGGACTGATAGTAGTTTCCTCTTCGCTGTTTGGCCCAGCCCCATCAGCATTTCGTTTGTTATCCCGTCTTTTCCGGGAGATTTCCTTTTCTTTAGTGTTCTCATAGCCTCTTCCATTTCGCGCATTGTTAGTTTGGCCATCATGTGCTCTTCAGGAGCCGTATTTATGTTTTCGTGTCCCTTTAGCTCTTTGCTAATGTCTGTATGCTTATCTGCAGGGACCTCGATGTGGTTTGCTCTGGCATAGTGATCGACAAAGGCGTTTGCGGCTTTCTTACCTGTGATCAAGTTCTCGCCCTGCTTGATAGTAATTTGTTTATTTGACGGGGTTTCGTCGTTCATGGCTCTGACTAGCTTCCATAGCTTGTTCCCGTCTTTGTCCAGGTTTAGACTTTCCGTTTTATTTTTCCAGCTTTCTCTTGCTGTTTGCTTGAGAGTGTGTTTGTACTTCGCCGCGGCGGCTTTGAGGGCGATGTTTGCCTCCATGGATTTTTCTCGCTCTGCCATGTTCCTAGCATTTGTTACTGCATCTTCCACTTTCTGTAACTCATCATTCCAGTAGGGCTTATAGTTTTTCCTAGCTCCTCTTGGGATGGTTTCAGTGGCGGCTTGCATTATTGCCTTGCTTAGGCTCTCTACCATGGGCTTCATTTTGGTGTTTCGTGTGTTGATGGTTTCACACAGCCCATCTGTCAGGATTGCAAATCTGTCCCAGTCGGCTCGTTTGTAATTCCAACGTGGGAGCGGTTTTGTTTCCTGTGGGCCTACTTCCATGTCAATGGTTAGCCTGATCGGCCTGTGGTCGCTACCTGGTCACAGGACTCGAATCTGTTAAGTACTGGATACATGAAAAGAGAATGACCTGCGCGATGAAGTTGATTTAAATGAGCAAGGGTTGCGCAGTTCGTTGACCTCACTCTCTCACCCGAGTCCAACTTTAACCAGTGGCAAGACAGGTCAGGACGGCTGGAAATGGAGTCAGGGGCAGAGGATGACCACGGCTGCTCAAGTGCCTCGCCGTGTTCTGTGCGGTCCACACAACTCAGCACGTTTGCTGTCGTGGTAGCCTCATGACGAGTTTGTTGCTTAGCTGGCTGGGCTTGGGCAGGGCAGGGCAAATCTAAGAAAGCCTTTCCTGTTCTTGGCTTCCTACCTTTTCTTGTCCACCTTTTCTTGTCCACCTTTCTTATCCCTTTTATTTCCATGTGTTTGTTTGGGTCTATTACAGACAAGCACCCTGAGGTAGACAAGACGTTTTTTCACGTCCAGTGGTGACGAGTGACCACTACACACTTTGGGTCTAAGTGTCAGCAAGGCACCTCGAGAGTATGTGTGCATTTTCGCTGCACGGCCCAGCGATTTTGGGCTCACGTGTTGTCCGGAATAGGGATCGATAGGCTTAGAGTTCGACTACAACTAGTACATTATCAAATAAGTGTATATTGTTTCATATACCAGTTGTAGTACGGTCCTAATGTGGTGTTCCAGCGATAACAGACTTCTTGAATTCTAGTTTTGGAAGAAGATGAAATATCACAGAATATCCGAAGCTGACGTGTCGGTGAGGCGCTTGACCGGAAGCTCGTATATACTGAAGAAGACATATATACTGGTTGACAGACAAGCACGAACATATATATTCTGGTTGACAGACAGACAAGAACATATATGATGATTGGCAGACAGCAAAGAAGATATATGATGGTTGACAGACAGACAAAAACATATACGGTGATTGACAGATAGACAAGAAGGTATTTGATGGTTGACAGACAGACTGTATATGATATTTGACAGACAGACTATATATGATGTTTGACAGACAGACAAAAACATATATGATGGTTGATAAATAGAGAAGAATATATATGCAGGTTGACAGACACATAAAAAAATATATGTGTAGATGACTAACTGACAGGAAGACAGGCAGACAGCCAAATAACCAGACAGCAGCAAGAAGGACAGATATTTATCAAGGCAGATCTACGATGTGTAAAAACAGATTGATTGACACACATGCAGTGTACGGATTGGTGGACTGACAGTTAAACAGACACATCGTTATACATACACCCAGTGATACACATTGACAGACCAGACTGACAGCCCGCCAGCCAGACACAAGACAAACTCACGTCTGACATGTTAATTGTCTAGTCAAATCTATACTAACATCCCAAGCCATAGTTAAGTCAGGTGTGGTGTGCAGTTCTGCAGAGCTCTACACGAAACAAGATGGCGTCTAAATACTGTTAAGCGATTCATATCATTATTAGCGCTACATACACGCGTTTGACTAATTTATGATAAGATGTACAGACAAAACACTACATACACGCTTTTGACTAATTTATGATAAGATGTACAGACAAAACACTACATACACGCTTTTGACTAATTTATGATAAGATGTACAGACAAAACACTACATACACGCGTTTGACTAATTTATGATAAGATGTACAGACAAAACATACCAAAATAGGAGTTGATTTAAAAATACGAAGGCACTGAATTCAATTAGATGCCCATCATTGCAAGTCTGGTATGGAAACCACTTCAACTCAGATCTATTTAGCTTGCTTCTTAAATCAGATTTGGTCTGTAGTTGCATTACATAGGGACGGACACTTTCTCTTCTGTGCCTCTCCCCCTTATTTGACAATTGTCTACACCTATTACGCAAGGGCTTCTAATAGTTTTCTGAGTCTAACGTCCAATTTGTCTATATATCTGTGTGTGTGGGTGTGTGTCTGTCTGTGTGTGTCTGTCTGTATGTGTGCGCGTGGGTGGGTGTGTGTGTTTATCTGTGCGATATGGGGTGGGGTGGGGGGAGGGGTAGTGGGAATGTATACACGACCTAAAAATGCACTGATAGAACAAGTTCCTTAAACTTGCGGTCTGTATAGGCCTATCATGTGGCCCTACTAGCCATATCATGCGACCCTCCAAGCCATATCATGCGGCCCTCCAAGCCATATCATGCGGTCCTTCTAGTGATCACAAGGGGGCCTCTTACCATATCATGCAGTTCTTCTAGTGATCACAAGAGACACTACAATCCATATCATGAGGTCCACCAAGCCATATCATGCGGTCCACCTAGCCCTATCATGCTATCCACCTAGCCATATCATGCGATCCACCAATCCATAGGATGCGGTTCACCTATCCATATCATGCGATCCACCTAGCCATATCATGCGGTCCACCTAGCCATATCATGCGGTCCACCTAGTCATATCATGCCGTCCACCTAGCCCTATCATGCTATCCACCTAGCCATATCATGCGATCCACCAAACCATATCATGCGATCCACCAAGCCATATCATGCGGTCCACCAAGCCATATCATGCGGTCCACCAAGCCATATCATGCGGTCCACCAAGCCATATCATGCGGTCCGCCCAACTAAATACGATGGACGTGACGCTGTAAGATAAGTGGTAGAAACGGGCAAACAATTATACGGGTATACATGTCAATCAATAAATATTGTTATTTGCAAATCAAAAAATATGTACAACAGTTAAACGGGCAGTGCATTCAATACCAGAGGAACGTAGATTTCATCATGTCAGCACCATCAAACACATGCTCGTGTAGTGTCAGGTGCGATACTGGCCCTTAATTCACCCTAAACAGAGTTCCCTGAGTTTCCATGCAGGTATTCGACAGCTGATGACTGTAAGGGCCCATTCCATTTCGGGCAACGGGGAGGGCAAGTCGATATAAATTATTGTAAATAAATAAGTCCATCATCATCATAGGCGTATTAGTCCCTATAGACCATGTGCGTGGCGCCCTCTAAGTTTTGTCCAGCTCTGTCTCAGTCTCTATAGACCATGTGCGTGGCGCCCTCTAAGTTTTGTCCAGCTCTGTCTCAGTCTCTATAGACCATGTGCGTGGCGCCCTCTAAGTTTTGTCCAGCTCTGTCTCAGTCTCTATAGACCATGCGCGTGGCGCCCTCTAAGTTGTGTCCAGCTCTGTCTCCTGTATTTCGACACTGTCTGCTATGGCTGTAAAGACCGATACGCGAGTGACAGTCCCTGCCACAGATCGTACAAGCATACCGAGGAGGCTGGCTTACCTGGGAGTGACAGTCCCTGCCACAGATCGTACAAGTATACTGAGGATGCTGGCTTACCTGTCTGTTCCTTGATCTTTTCGGTCTTTCTCTTTTCTCTGTAGCCAGAAGTCACATACGCGCGTCAAGATGTGCAGAAAAGATGGTTATATTCAGTTTCAAAAAGAGATGCTTGCCAGCTCTTGTGACTAGCAGTATACTAACAGAATGATCTGCCCGTAGGCCATGCGTGAGCCTTGTAGCCAAGTGTCATGTCTTACAGGGATGTCATGTCGACAATGTGCATGATGTCATGTCGACAATGTGCCTGTTGACATCTCCATCTATCCTGTCGTTCAGTCAAGGACAATACCCTAACATGGATGTTATTGTATCGTCTGACAGCATGGATAATGCCATGACTGCATGGATAATGCCATGACAGCATGGATAAATGTCATGCTGCTGTAGAAACCCGATGATACTCTCCTTTTCATGTTGACAGATTCCAGAAAGTCATCGCTGATTTCAAATAAGATGGCAGGAACAAGCTGGTGCAGAAGAGAAAACAGAAATTAGGGAAGCAGAATGTTTGACACCCCCAACGGTTAAAAAGTGGACCATTCTGTGACGCCCCAATCCCAAAACAAGATAGACTCCATCAGTGTACTCCCAGCCATCTCAAGCCCAAAACAAGATAGACTCCAGCAGTGTACTACCAGCCATCTCAAGCCCAAAACAAGATAGACTCCAGGAGCGTACTCCATGCCATCTCAAGCCCCAAACAAGATATACTCTCACACGAAATTCAACTAGAACATCGGTTGCTGTCACATAAGCCCGATCCAGTTTTACAATGGCTTTCGACCCACCCTGGAACCTTGGAAACGATTACACAGATCAGTCTGCAACAGCCGAAAGTGTCGGCACACAGACTCACCAGCGTCAGAACTATCACGAATCAAAAACACTCATCAAGCGATCTATGAGGACAGTGCTCTAATATCCTCAAACAACTAACGCTGTACTCCGTATCCGTCTAGGTGTGTGTACAATTTAATTAATTTGAAAATTAATTTCTTTCATTTTTTCAAAATATTGATGACAGACGCACTAAAAGTTTAAAAATACAGCTATTACCATGGATGATCCTACACCGGCGGACGTAGTACAGTCAAGATGGTCAACTTGATTTGGTATAACTAAAAGGATTTGGAATAGAACAACCGACCGATCAACTAACCAGCAGACTGACCGATAAACCAACAAATCAACTGAACAAACCGACCGATCAACCAACCGACCAACCAACAAATCGTCAAACCCACAAACAAACCAACCGACCAACGAACCGACCAACCAGCCAACAAATCGTCAAACCCACCAACACACCAACCAGCCGACGAACACACTTACCAACAGACGAACAAACCAATCGACCAACCAACAAACCAACCAGCCGACAAACAAACTTACCAACAGACGAACAAGCCAACCGACCAACCAACCAACCAACCAGCCGACGAACAAACTAACCAACCAACCAACGGACAAACTAACCAACCAACCGACCAACCAACCGACCAACCAACCAACCGACCAACCAACCAGCGGACGAACAGACTTACCAACAGACGAACAAACCAACCAACCGACGAACAAACCAACCAACCGACGAACAAACTAACCGACCAACCAACCGACGAACAAAGTAACCAACCAACAAACCAATCGACAGCCAACCAGCAGACGAACAAACTTACCAACAGACGAACAAACCAACCAGCCAACCAACCGACGAACAAACTAACCAACCAACCAGCCGACGAACAAACTAACCAATCAACCTACCAACCAACCAACCAACCGACCAACAAACTAACCAACCAGCCGACGAATAAACTAACCAACAAACAAAACAATCGACCAACCAACCAGCCGACGAACAAACTTACCAACAGACAAACAAACCAACCAGCCAACCAACCGACGAACAAACTAACCAACCAACCAGCCGACGAACAAACTAACCAATCAACCGACCAACCAACCAGCCGACGAACAAACTGACCAAATGAATAACCAACCGACTGACCGAACGACTAACAACCGACTGACCTATCAACCAACCAACCAACCAACCAACCAACTGATCGATCTACCAAATAACTCATACCAGAAACAGGAATCCGTGTAGAGATCATTAGAGTCCTATAGTAGACATTCTTATGGAAGTTATGGAGATCATGTAAGAGGGACTCCTGTAACAGAGACATGTAAAAGAGAGATGTAATAGAGACATGTAAGAGAGACATGTAAAAGCGACGTGTAAGAGAGACATGTAAGAGAAACCTGTAAGAGACCTATAAAAGAAGCTTCTGTAAGAGAAACATATGTAAGAGAGACACGTAAAAGCGACCTGTGAGAGAGACCTGTAAGAGAGGCTCCTGTAAGAGAGACCTGTAAGAGAGGCTCCTGTAAGAGAGGCTCCTGTAAGAGAGGCTCCTGTAAGAGAGACCTGTAAGAGAGACTCCTGTAAGAGACTCCTAGGAGAGACTCCTGTAAGAGATACATGTAAGAGAGACATGTAACAGACTCCTGTAAGAGACTCCTAGGAGAGACTCCTGTAAGAGATACATGTAAGAGAGACCTGTAAGAGAGACATGTAACAGACTCTTGTAAGAGACTCCTAGGAGAGGCTCCTGTATGAGAGACTTCTGTAAGAGAGACCTGTAAGAGAGACATGTAACAGACTCCTGTAAGAGACTCCAAGGAGAGACTCCTGTAAGAGAGACATGTAAGAGAGACATGTAACAGACTCCTGTAAGAGACTCCAAGGAGAGACTCCTGTAAGAGATACATGTAAGAGAGACCTGTAAGAGACTCCAAGGAGAGACTCCTGTAAGAGATACATGTAAGAGAGACCTGTAAGAGAGACACTTAAGAGGGACATGTAAGAGAGACACTTAAGAGGGACATGTAAGAGACTCCTGTAAGAGATACATGTAAGAGAGACCTGTAAGAGAGACACTTAAGAGGGACATGTAAGAGACTCCTGTAAGAGAGGCTCATGTAAGAGAGACTTCTGTAAGAGAGACATGTAACAGACTCCTGTAAGAGACTCCTAGGAGAGACTCCTGTAAGAGATACATGTAAGAGAGACTTCTGTAAGAGAGACCTGTAAGAGAGACATGTAACAGACTCCTGTAAGAGACTCCTAGGAGAGACTCCTGTAAGAGATACATGTAAAAGAGACCTGTTAGAGAGACACTTAAGAGGGACATGTAAGAGACTCCTGTAAGAGAGACCTGTAAGAGAGACCTGTAAGAGAGACACTTAAGAGGGACATGTAAGAGACTCCTGTAAGAGAGACCTGTAAGATATACATGTAAAAGAGTTTTGTATGAGAGTTTTATATGAGAGTCCTGCAGCAGACACTCAACAGTATCTCCTGTTTCCGGAAAATAAAACACACACGCACAGACACAAACACAAAACTACTAACGCCTAAGAAAACGTTTATCCATGAACTGCGACACTAAGGCCCTCGAATTTAAGCTTGTGAGGCCCTTAGGCCAGCACACCTTTTTTCCCCGTGGCCCTCATGACTGTTTGAGTTTGAGATTCCTACGCCAGACAGTGATTTGGTCTTACTCTGAAAATCAGACTGCAAGATTTGCATCAAACAGAGACACCATTCCTCAGAGAGATTGGATACGTGACTTAGATGACTGCAGGCTGGCTCAGGTTACCTTTCTTCTATTTGTCTTTGAGTTGGCAACTGATTTGCCTAGTCTGAAACCCATGCTACGACTTGTCAGTTATTTGACAACCAAGAACATTATGTCTCAATAGTTAGGGACAAAACACTACTTCCGTTTCCGGCATGGACTCGACAGATGATCGCAAACTAGGACAAATTAGTTCCTTTCGATAATCGTCTTGCCTTTACCTCTTTTCTGTCGGAGATTCTCTTTAATAAAATGAGTAAAAATAAAGTGAGACTTATCCAAACAAATAGAATGTAGACTGTGGATTGTACGTCGCTGTTTATTCGTCTATATGACGCCGGTGTCTTTAACTAGGTATTGTACAGCCGAATACTCAAGTTTTGTCAGTTACTAGTATCGTGAATACTTTAGCTAGGTCTTGTAGAGCCGAATACTCAAGTTTTGTCAGTTACGTGAATACTTTAGCTAGGTCTCATCTCAATGTCGCCACTTACTGTTTACAAAAACTGTCTTACGACATTTTTCCCATTGCTGGGGCAGTCTTTGGGTTTTGAAGGCGGAGGACTACAGGCCGCGTCGCCACTGCTGTCGCCGCGTCTTGTGCTCGCTATGTTTGTTTATTTCACCCCCAACAGAAAAACAACAAATGCCATACCAGGGATTCGAACCTCTGCCCTCCTTGTCGGCAGGCAGACCTCGAGATGATTCGGCCACGCGCTCCTCACTTACTGTTAACAAAGACAATATCAACAGCAGAATTATGTCGTCCCCCCCCCCCCCCCCCCCTTGTAAGTTTTGCTCAACTAATGTCATTATTCGTCCTTTTTCTCATGAAGTTTAAAAGGCGAAGCCTGTAGCATCCGTAAACTTCGCAATTTTCAAAATGGTATTTAGCCTCCAAGCGGAAAGTCCACACGTCATGTTGTGTTTTCTTCTTTACCTTCAGTCGTCTGTTCCTCCTCTTATAACAACCACCATCACCATTATTTTGTACTCCCGACATAACGTCCAATTTATTTTCCACGCCTTCGGCCAGAATGCAATTAACGATCTGCTTTAGTCAAATCGATTTTTGTCCCTTTCTCGTGTCGTTGACGCAACCAGAAAACTTGAAGAACCTGAGAAGGGGAGACCATCGATGCCGCTACCGACTCCCGATCTGAGGTCACTCAATACTAGTCTGCATCTTAGCTAGCTATGCAACCATCCGGTTGGGGTTCTTCACGATGGCTACCAGCAGGAAATGTCCAAGGGCCACGGAGAAGGCTTTGCTTCATTTTTTATTCTATCTTTACACATTTTTTCGTGTCATTATCTTTATTTTATATGTTGTTCTTTCTGTCTTCTTTCTTTCGGTTATTATTAAATCTGGTGAGACCCAGATTGGCCATTTGCTTTTATTCAGATAGATTGATTCAACATGAATGTACGTTGTATGTTTATTTGCTGAGTGAACGGTAACAGAAATAGAATATCTCAAATGGAAAGACTTTGTCGCTCATTTTATTCAATGTCCAAGCCCTCATTAGTCGTCTTGTACGATATGCAAGGCAGTTCACGGTGCTAATATTCGTAGCTGCTCCTTTCCTACCATGCATGACACTTGTGATACTAGAATCTGGGATTGCTGTATTGATTTCAACGTATAACAATATGACCAAATAAATAGAAACAGTAACAGTTGATAATAGGATAAACACCTACGTCTGAGTTACTGCATTCAGTGGGGCAGAAAAAAGCTAAACTTAGCTTTCATCATTTCTTCTTTAGCCTTTTCGCTCTTTTCTGGCATAATTCATTATTATTACCCACACACTCCTGGCCACTCTTTCTGGCAAATGGCAGCTTCTAAATTCGTATCTTATTTTGTGTTGTCAATGATAATCTTGTTATTCGTTTTGTGTTTTCATTTTAGATGTTCTTTGTCACTGATGAAAGTCTTGTGGCCGTAACACAGACCTCGTTCTGTTTCTTTTTCGGTGTGGTAACTGAGCCATCACTGTATATGTTGTTATCAGCTGTGTCAATATATGGTCAACTGAGCCATTTCTCTAAACCAACACTATTTCCGGGAATCAAATCAACACTATATCTCCTTATCAACACTATATCTCCTTATCAACACTACGTCTTCGCTTCAACACTACGTCTTCGCTTCAACACTACGTCCTCATATCAACCGTAGTTAAATGAAGCGTGTTATTGCCGTAAATGGGCGTTGAATGTGATGACAGCTGCACAGGTTAACTTTGCCAGACTGACATCAGTCCATCTTTTGATGTAGCTCTCCCACTCACAGCGCTGATCGCCTCTTGTCCATCTACCTTCAACCTTCCCTTCCAGTATTGTTTCTGTTTATAAGAATTGGTCAGAGTGGTAGAATTGGTCAGAGTGGTAGAAGAATTGGTCATAGTGGTAGAAGAATTGGTCAGAGTGGTAGAAGAATTGGTCAGAGTGGTAGAATTGGTCAGAGTGGTAGAATAATTGGTCAGAGTGGTAGAAGAATTGGTCAGAGTGGTAGAATTGGTCAGAGTGGTAGAAGAATTGGTCAGAGTGGTAGAAGAATTGGTCATAGTGGTAGAATAATTGGTCAGAGTGGTAGAAGAATTGGTCAGAGTGGTAGAATTGGTCAGAGTGGTAGAATAATTGGTCAGAGTGGTAGAAGAATTGGTCAGAGTGGTAGAATTGGTCAGAGTGGTAGAAGAATTGGTCAGAGTGGTAGAATTGGTCAGAGTGGTAGAATAATTGGTCAGAGTGGTAGAAGAATTGGTCAGAGTGGTAGAATTGGTCAGAGTGGTAGAATTGGTCAGAGTGGTAGAAGAATTGGTCAGATTGGTAGAATTGGTCAGAGTGGTAGAAGAATTGGTCAGAGTGGTAGAATTGGTCAGAGTGGTAGAATTGGTCAGAGTGGTAGAATTGGTCAGAGTGGTAGAATTGGTCAGACTGGTAGAATAATTGGTCAGAGTGGTAGAATTGGTCAGTGTGCAATATTACCAGTAGGAATTACACATTTAGGAGGACAATAGATTTAGCCACTGTAAGAGAATTAGCTAGTGTTATAGAATTAGTTAATGTCATAAAATTAGCCGGTGCAGTAATATTAGCGAAGGTGATATCATTAGCCATGGTAGTAAAATCAGACAGTGTTATAGAATTAGCCAGTGGGATATAATTAGCCAGTGCGATAAAGTTAGCCCAGAGTGGTAGAATTAGACAGTTTTATAGAATTAGCCAGTGTGACATAATTAGCCAATGAGACAGAATTAGTCAATGTGAAACAATTAGCCAAGTTATTTGACCATTTGAAAGCATCAGTAAGACATTAATCCATAATTTAACCAAACAACCTCAACGAATCGATAAAACTCTAATGGCAGAGGCCAACAAGCAATTGGTTGGACCGACTTGGCTTCATCTGGGCGCCCTCAGATTTGCTCAGTTGTTTTACTTTGATGGAAGGGCCAACTACAGAGCCTGGACTCCACAGCTCCAGCTGCGGCTCCAACATTTATCCCTGAATTGGCTAAGCACCCATTGACAGCTGGGTCGAAAAGAATGAGCAGTCATACCAGGAACACACCTTCGACACTCACGATCTTTCAATAAATGAGATTCGAACCTCATACGCTTGGATTCTAAACCAAGCTGACAACCTCTAGGCCACCGAATCTTCATCGGAAAAGGAATATGATAATGGAGAAGAGAAATTGGAATGAGAGGAGGAAGCAGGGGGGGGGGGAGGAGAAGAGGAACCAGACGGAGAAGAGGAACCAGAAGGAGAAAGGGAACCAGAAGAGAGGAGAGGAACCAGACGGAGAAGAGGAACCAGAAGGAGAAGAGGAACCAGACGGAGAAGAGGAACCAGACGGAGAAGAGGAACCAGAAGAGAGGAGCAACTAGCAGGAGAAGAAATGTATTCCATAAATAACGTTTGAATTTTCCAATTTGTTTACAATCAATTCGTTTGCCTTTTTTAAAACTTTGTTCCGGCTTTCTGTGAGGAAACAATTATTTGTAACTTGTCTTGTTGTCCTACCATGCTAAAATAACTTTGAAGGAAAGAAGTATAAGTGATTTATTCACACAGTATTCACACAGTATTCACACAGTATTCACACACAGAAATTCATCAGGAAAATAATAAAGTAGGTTGTGTAGTTGCCAGCTTGGTTTTTTTATGCCACATTCCAGAAATCTATTCTCAGAAATGGCTTGTTTGTTTCTCTATGCCACAAAACGAGAATCGTGTAAATAATTCTCTTTTCGCCACAAACACTGCACAGAGTTTCTACCTGCGGAGAAAATCTTCAACTAGAAACTTCTCTTGAAGAGTTAACGATTTTCTTCTTCTACTTCTTCTTCTTCTACTTCTTCTTCTTCTACTTCTTCTTCTTCTTCTTCCTCCTCTTCTTCTTCTTCTCTTCTGCGTTTGTTCTCAATCTCTCGCTACCAAGCCCAGAACAAGGCTTTGCACGCAGCAAGATGTAGTCCGTAGAACTGAATACGTTGTGTCGCTAATTTACAGTTTGACTGTTTGACTGATATTTGTACCTTTTAGTTCGACACATCCGCTTTCGGCAGCAGGCATTATGTGTGTACCGGGTCAGCCTTCCCACTTGGATCCCTTCTCCGTAGCCATTCAGCTCTGGTCGCTGGCCCTGACGCTAGCAGTTAGCTCTGATCGCTGGCCCTGACGCTAGCAGTTAGCTCTGGTTCGCTGGCCCTGACGCTAGCAGATAGGGGGCCGAACAATTACCAACCTTCGTTTTGCAGATGATATCGACGGGTTGGCGGGTTCAGAACTCTGACTTGCCTAATGTTAATGTCTGTCAAAAGTTCTCTAGCAATGCCTGCTCTAGTCAGGACATCGTTATCTGTTTGTTTCTCTCCCCACGAAATGCGACACATCCTTTCTGTATAACCACACTTCAAGGGCTTATATTTTGTTCTCCACCTGTTTGTTCATAGTCCATCTTTGTGGACGGTATAATAATGTTTATATATAACACCTGATGTGTCTCATTTTTAATGTGTTGGTTATTTGCTTGAGAGCAAATGTAATCTTCATCAAATTAAATACACGTTTGGCCATTTCTATTCTCTTCGTCACTCCATTCTCACATCTACCATCACCTGTAATTATCTGTATCAGATACAAGTAGTTATCTACCTGTTCTAGTATCATGCCGTTAACTTGGATATAAGTTTTGGGCTGCACATTTGTTCTGGTAAATAACAGATCGTTTTGTTTAATTAATGTTCAAGTCTAAACCAAATTCAATACTTCTAGTGTTGGCGATCTTTGCACGTTCCAGCAACTCTTCCTCACTTTCCGCCAGCAGCACAGTGTCATCTGCATATCTCAAATTGCTGATTATTCTTCCATTGATGTTTAGTCCAGTCAGGCCTGGATCTTACAGTTACCACCTGCTCACAGAACCGGTTACTGATTATCCTAATGTCTTTACCATCCAGATTGTGGATTCCGTGGCGAAGTGGTTAAGCCGTCGGCCTCGTGATCTGGTGGTGTGGGTTCGACTCCGGACTCCGCCGTCTTTTTCACGGGTGCTTGATGCGGAGTCCTCTGCATCTCGTAGTCGTCCCATAGTCGTCTTGTCCTTGACTTGCCACTGGGGTCAGGCGGCTCGAGACGAGAGAGTGAGGATAAAAAGTATCGCAGTTAATCCTAACTAAAAATAGCGCTAGCAAAATAAATTATGCCATCATCGTCTACGATTAACGGCGACCTTTGCCTTTGCCTGTTAATCTCTTCCAGACACTCAATTGGCCTTTCACGTTTATAGTTTGGCATTCCAATCATCGTGAGGGTCTCTATAATATTATAATGTATCTCAGAGATTTTTTTCCGCAGAACATTGTCATATTACGTACACAGTTTGACATTAATATCATCTTGCATAACATATTTTCCCTTCTACCCACTATCATCATGTTCTGTTCTAGAGACTAGGTCGGACCAATAGTAGACCCTATTAGTATTTATGACGACCGATTGGTTTTATTGAAAGAGACCAATCGTCCTTGTAACTGTCAGTATATCAGCGACATGGAACAAAATGATCTAGTAGTTGTTGTACTTCAATAAAATGTTCTTTAACATTATATCACTGAATTGTTTTGGTTCGGTTAGTGTACTTTGGTCAAGACAATGTTGTGGGCCTAACGCTATCTCCCCGACATGTCACTAGGCGTTTGGACGGAATCTTTGCTTCCTTTACTGAGATTTTGGTTAGTTCAGCAGAAGTGAATCAAGTCTTGGGGTCAAGACGCTAAGCAGCGAATGACTGCTAGCATCAGGGCTAGCGAACCAGAGCTGACTGCTAGCGTCAGGGCCAGCGAACCAGAGCTGACTGCTAGCATCAGGGCCAGCGAACCAAAGCTGACTGCTAGCATCAGGGCCAGCGAACCAAAGCTGATTGCTAGCATTAAGACCAGCGAACCAGAGCTGACTGCTAGCGTCAGGGCTAGCGAACCAGAGCTGACTGCTAGCGTCAGGTCAGGTCAGGTCATCCCGTAACCGGTGAGGTCGTTGGGGCACACATGAAGACATCCTCACAACTCCACGCCATCCCTCTCTGTCAGATGCCGCTGCCTGTGACTCTTCTGGTCGGAGACTGGTCCATTCTTTTATGCTGTCCTCCCATCTCTTTTTGGGCCGTCCTATTCGTCATCTGCCATGCACCTTCCCGTGGAGGATTGTGTTTGCAAGACCATTTGATCTCGATATGTGACCGTACCAAGTGAGTTTCCTTCTTTTGACAGTTGCCAAGAGATCTTCGAAAGGCCTTATTGCCGTTGTAATTCTGTTTCGGATTTCCTCGTTTGTAACTCGATCTTTGTACGTGACGTTTAAAAGTTTTCGGAAACATCTCATCTCCAAGGCCTATATCCTTCGTTGAAGGTCAGCTGTAACTGTCCATGTCTCACACGCATAGAGAAATATTGACAGGACCAGTGTACGCATTAATCTGATTTTTGTGCGTAGTGCTAACCGTTTATCTTGCCAGATTTTGTTAAGCCGTGCAAGCGCCGCTATTGTCTGTGCTATTCTGGCCAATACTTCACATTTTGATCCTCCATCACTGACAATCGACCCAAGATATTTAAAACGGTCAACTACTTCGAGTTCTTGACCGTTAGCTTGTATCTTGCTGTTGAATCCCGTGGCGTTGTTTGTCATTAGTTTTGTCTTTCCAGCGTTTATCTCCATTTGTTAGTCAAGAGCTATTTCATCGAGCCTTCTGACCCATTCCTGGAGTTCTGCTTCTGAACCCGCCAACCCGTCGATATCATCTGCAAAACGAAGGTTGGTAATTGTTCGGCCCCCTATCTGCTAGCGTCAGGGCCAGCGAACCAGATCTAACTGCTAGCGTCAGGGCCAGCGATCAGAGCTAACTGCTAGCGTCAGGGCCAGCGACCAGAGCTAACTGCTAGCGTCAGGACCAGCGAACCAGAGCTGCCAAGACCCTTCTACATCCCTATGATGTGGTCCTGGGTAACAGGCTGCAACAGAGCAGAATGGCTACGGAGAAGGGATCCAAGTGGGAAGGCTGACCCGGTACACACATAATGCCTGCTGCCGAAAGCGGATGTGTCGAACTAAAAGGTACAAATATCAGTCAAACAGTCAAACTGTAAATTAGCGACACAACGTATTCAGTTCTACGGACTACATCTTGCTGCGTGCAAAGCCTTGTTCTGGGCTTGGTAGCGAGAGATTGAGAACAAACGCAGAAGAGAAGAAGAACAAGAAGAAGAAGAAGAACAAGAAGAAGTAGAAGAAGAAAATCTTTAACTCTTCAAGAGAAGTTTCTAGTTGAAGATTTTCTCCGCAGGTAGAAACTCTGTGCAGTGTTTGTAGCGAAAAGAGAATTATTTATAGGATTCTCGTTTTGTGGCATGGAGAAACAAACAAGCCATTTCTGAGAATAGATTTCTGGAATGTGGCATAAAAAAACCAAGCTGGCAACTACACAACCTACTTTATTATTTTCCTGATGAATTTCTGTGTGTGAATACTGTGTGAATACTGTGTGAATAAATCACTTATACTTCTTTCCTTCAAAGTTATTTTAGCATGGTAGGACAACAAGACAAGTTACAAATAATTGTTTCCTCACAGAAAGCCGGAACAAAGTTTTAAAAAAGGCAAACGAATTGATTGTAAACAAATTGGAAAATTCAAACGTTATTTATGGAATACATTTCTTCTCCTGCTAGTTGCTCCTCTCTTCTGGTTCCTCTTCTCCGTCTGGTTCCTCTTCTCCGTCTGGTTCCTCTTCTCCTTCTGGTTCCTCTTCTCCTTCTGGTTCCTCTTCTCCTTCTGGTTCCTCTTCTCCTTCTGGTTCCTCTCCTCTCTTCTGGTTTCTCTTCTCCTTCTGGTTCCCTTTCTCCTTCTGGTTCCTCTTCTCCGTCTGGTTCCTCTTCTTCTTCTCGTTCCTCTTCTCCTCCCCCCTGCTTCTTCCTCTCATTCCAATTTCTCTTCTCCATTATCATATTCCTTTTCCGATGAAGATTCGGTGGCCTAGAGGTTGTCAGCTTGGTTTAGAATCCAAGCGTATGAGGTTCGAATCTCATTTGTTGAAAGATCGTGAGTGTCGAAGGTGTGTTCCTGGTATGACTGCTCATTCTTTTCGACCCAGCTGTCAATGGGTGCTTAGCCAATTCAGGGATAAATGTTGGAGCCGCAGCTGGAGCTGTGGAGTCCAGGCTCTGTAGTTGGCCCTTCCATCAAAGTAAAACAACTGAGCAAATCTGAGGGCGCCCAGATGAAGCCAAGTCGGTCCAACCAATTGCTTGTTGGCCTCTGCCATTAGAGTTTTATCGATTCGTTGAGGTTGTTTGGTTAAATTATGGATTAATGTCTTACTGATGCTTTCAAATGGTCAAATAACTTGGCTAATTGTTTCACATTGACTAATTCTGTCTCATTGGCTAATTATGTCACACTGGCTAATTCTATAAAACTGTCTAATTCTACCACTCTGGGCTAACTCTATCGCACTGGCTAATTATATCCCACTGGCTAATTCTATAACACTGTCTGATTTTACTACCATGGCTAATGATATCACCTTCGCTAATATTACTGCACCGGCTAATTTTATGACATTAACTAATTCTATAACACTAGCTAATTCTCTTACAGTGGCTAAGTCTATTGTCCTCCTAAATGTGTAATTCCTACTGGTAATATTGCACTCTGACCAATTCTACCACTCTGACCAATTCTTCTACCACTCTGACCAATTCTACCACTCTGACCAATTCTACCACTCTGACCAATTCTTCTACCACTCTGACCAATTATTCTACCACTCTGACCAATTCTACCACTCTGACCAATTCTACCACTCTGACCAATTCTTCTACCACTCTGACCAATTCTTCTATCACTCTGACCAATTCTTCTACCACTCTGACCAATTATTCTACCACTCTGACCAATTCTACCACTCTGACCAATTCTACCACTCTGACCAATTCTACCACTCTGACCAATTCTACCACTCTGACCAATTCTACCACTCTGACCAATTCTTCTACCACTCTGACCAATTCTTCTACCACTCTGACCAATTATTCTACCACTCTGACCAATTCTTCTACCACTCTGACCAATTATTCTACCACTCTGACCAATTCTTCTACCACTCTGACCAATTCTACCACTCTGACCAATTCTTCTACCACTCTGACCAATTCTACCACTCTGACCAATTCTTCTACCACTCTGACCAATTCTTCTACCACTCTGACCAATTATTCTACCACTCTGACCAATTCTACCACTCTGACCAATTCATCTACTACTCTGACCAATTCTTCTACCACTCTGACCAATTCTACCACTCTGACTAATTCTTCTACCACTCTGACTAATTCTTCTACCACTCTGACCAATTCTTCTACCACTCTGACCAATTCTTCTACCACTCTGACCAATTCTTCTACCACTCTGACCAATTCTTCTACCACTCTGACCAATTCTTCTACCACTCTGACCAATTCTTCTACCACTCTGACCAATTCTTCTACCACTCTGACCAATTCTTCTACCACTCTGACCAATTCTTCTACCACTCTGACCAATTCTTCTACCACTCTGACCAATTCTTCTACCACTCTGACCAATTCTTCTACCACTCTGACCAATTCTTCTACAACTCTGACCAATCCTACCACTCTGACCAATTCTACCACTCTGACCAATCCTACCACTCTGACCAATCCTACCACTCTGACCAATTCTACCACTCTGACCAATCCTACCACTCTGACCAATCCTACCACTCTGACCAATCCTACTACTCTGACCAATCCTGCCACTCTGACCAATTCTACCACTCTGGCCAATGCTACCACTCTGACCAATTCTTCTACCACTCTGACCAATTCTACCACTCTGACTAATTCTTCTACCACTCTGACCAATTCTTCTACCACTCTGACCAATTCTTTTACAATTCTGACCAATTCTTCTACCACTCTGACCAATTCTACCACTCTCACTAACTATCACAGTGATTAGTTATACTCCACTTGTTATTTACATTACACTGGCTAATTATGTCACACTGGCTAATTGTATCCCATTGACAAATTACCTTCAGTGTTACCTCAATGAGTCACCTTATAATCTCTTTGATTACCTTCAGTGTTACCTCAAGTCACGTCAGAATCTCTTTGATTACCTCAAGTCACCTCAGAATCTCTTTGATTACTTTCAGTGTTACTTCAAGTGTCACCTCAGAATGTCTTTGATTACATCAAGTGTTATAAAATCGCTTTAATTACCTCAAGTCACCTCAGAATCTCTTTGATTACCTTCAGTGTTACCTCAAGTGTCACCTCAGAATGTCTTTGATTACATCAAGTGTTATATAATCGCTTTAATTACCTCAAATCACCTCAGAATCTCTTTGATTACCTCAAGTCACCTCCGAATCTCTTTGATTACCTTCAGTGTTACCTCAAATGTCACCTCAGAATCTCTTTGATTACCTCAAGTGTCACATAATCTCTTTGACTACCTCGAGTCACCTCAGAATCTCACTGGTTACCTCAGCGATTCAAACATATTGAGCAACTGTTTGTTGTTTTCCTCGAGTGAGATCCGGTCGAGAACCATGGTAGGAAAGTTCGCTGACGACAGCAAAATGAAGCGCAAGTTGTCTGTCTTTTCGTGGCCTCATTTCTCTGTCTTCGGCCAGACGGATTAGTCAGAATATTGGAGACCAAGCAGTGAATAAATGAGGCACGCCACCGAACACACACATAGACACACAGTGGTAAGAAAAAGAGAGGAAAATGGCAGCCAAGTAATTTAATTTCGAGCAGACCAATCACCAATGAGTGATGTCCAATGTTTACATCATTGCGTGCGCGCGCTGTCTCCCTTCAGAGGACGCCTGGCCCAGTCTCCAAGGACTCCTGTTACCGTCTTGACGACCGTAAATTAAATGTTCCCTTATTCCGGAAACCCAAAATCTTATCACGGGCAAGTAAGATGGACTGAAAGCCACAGGCTTCCGGCAACTCAACATCTTATCACAATGAAGGAAGATGGACTGAGAGATGTAGGTTTCGATATAAAGATGCAGAAGACAATGAACGAGAAAGTGACGTTAAAAGAGTGAAAAGAGGCGGACGAGGAATAATGGCCATTCGTTGTTGTGTATATTGAAATTCATCACTTAACTACCGGGGGACTTCCTGGAAGGAGAGTTGATGCCAGATTGCATGATCAGTTTTGCGACTGACAGACCAGAAATGGGATATGGGGCGACATCAAACAAATGAGCCAACCAGTAAGCACCCAATTGATATAAGTTCGGTTTATTTTTAAAACAAACGTTCAGTTTCTCCTGAAACATTATGGATTTCTAAAGCGAATGTATGGATGTTATCACATGCCGGAGTGTACGATATCATATCAGTGTGCAACTTATCAAATGTAGATATTTTGTGACAGGTCATATGTCAGTTTGAGTGTCGATCTTGAGTACATAAACTCAAACTGACATCGGTTTCACTTGCCATGGAGAGCAGACTAATCTCTGGTCAGGCAAAACATACTGATCAGACATGTTAGTCAGGGTAGGTGCAACATACTGATCAGACATGCTAGTCAGGGTAGGTGTAACATACTGATCAGACATGCTAGTCAGGGTAGGTGTAACATACTGATCAGACATGTTAGTCAGGGTAGGTGTAACATACTGATCAGACATGTTAGTCAGGGTAGGTGTAACATACTGATCAGACATGTTAGTCAGGGTAGGTGTAACATACTGATCAGACATGTTAGTCAGGGTAGGTGTTACATACTGATCAGACATGTTAGTCAGGGTAGGTGTAACATACTGATCAGACATGCTAGTCAGGGTAGGTGTAACATACTGATCAGACATGCTAGTCAGGGTAGGTGTAACATACTGATCAGACATGTTAGTCAGGGTAGGTGTTACATACTGATCAGACATGCTAGTCAGGGTAGGTGTAACATACTGATCACACATGCTAGTCAGGGTAGGTGTAACATACTGATCAGACATGTTAGTCAGGGTAGGTGTAACATACTGATCAGACATGTTAGTCAGGGTAGGTGTAACATACTGATCAGACATGTTAGTCAGGGTAGGTGTTACATACTGATCAGACATGTTAGTCAGGGTAGGTGTAACATACTGATCAGACATGCTAGTCAGGGTAGGTGTAACATACTGATCACACATGCTAGTCAGGGTAGGTGTAACATACTGATCAGACATGTTAGTCAGGGTAGGTGTAACATACTGATCAGACATGTTAGTCAGGGTAGGCGTTACATACTGATCAGACATGTTAGTCAGGGTAGGTGTAACATACTGATCAGACATGTTAGTCAGGGTAGGTGTAACATACTGATCAGACATGTTAGTCAGTTTAGGTGTAACATACTGATCAGACATGTTAGTCAGGGTAGGTGTAACATACTGATCAGACATGTTAGTCAGGGTAGGTGTAACATACTGATCAGACATGTTAGTCAGGGTAGGTGTAACATACTGATCAGACATGTTAGTCAGGGTAGGTGTAACATACTGATGAAGACCTCACCTCACGTCCAATTAGTCCTCTCTGGAAACAGGCTGATTCATGGCAGCCTGACTGACGAGGTAGGGATTACCAAGATTCCCGTAGCAGTGGTCGTCACGCAGATAAAGTCAAACGTAGCACAACAGCCTCGAGGACCTTGATCCACCTTCATCAGTACGTTCGATACGTGAGGAAAGTTGTTGCAAGCCACCACCTAACTCCATTGTCAGGGCGCACGAAAATGTCAACATTGTGGGCGTTAAAGAAACAGCTGACCTGGACCAAGGTTTGGACAATCTGTGGCTCGTATGTAGTCCAGAGAATGGAATGCGTTGTGTCGTAGTGTACAGCTTGACTGCGATATTTTAACCTTTCGGTCCAACACATCCGACTTCAGCAAGCATTTTTTTAGTACCGAGTTAGCATTCCCTCTTCGATCCCTTCTCCTTAGCCAGTCTGCCTGCTGCAGCCTGTTGTCCATGATCACCGCGTAGAGGTGTAGAAGGGTCTTCGCTGGCCCTGACGCTAGCAGTCAGCTATGGGTCGCTGACCACGGCAGATCATATCTCTAGTGTTTAATAACAGATTTGAGGAATGCCTTCTTAATTAGTTTCATTATTATTTAACCTTGTATGGCCTTCAGAATAAGCATAGGGACACCAGTTTACTTCATTTCAGGAAGTCTGTATCAAACCTTTGATGTACTCTTGTAAAGACAGTTTCCGAAGTATGCTCTGCTAATCGTACAAACTGACCTAGTCCCTTTAGAGAATACAACATAGGTCCTCCTTTTCCATCACATAACCGAGGTCCTCCTTTACCCCCACATAACAGAGGTCATCCTCTTCCCCCACATAACAGAGGTCATCCTCTTCCACCACATAACAGAGGTCATCCTGATTTCTCTACATAACAGAGGACCTCCTACTTTCTTCAGGCAACTTAGTTCTTTGTATCCACACATTTAACCTACTTATATAGATATGAAAAAACACACACATACACACATACATACACACACATACACACATACATACACACACACACACACACACACATACACACACGCACACATGCAAACATACACACAGTTTAGTTGCAGCTGTGAACAGATCCATTTACAGAGACGACATATAGATCTTAAAGCACGTTTAGTGAACAGATCCATCTACAGAGCCGACCTATAGATCTTAAAGCACGTTTAGTGAACATATCCATCTACAGAGCCGACCTATGGATCTTAAAGCACGTTTAGTGAACAGATTCATCTACAGAGCCGACCTATAGATCTTAAAGCACGTTTAGTCACTTTTCTACGACCAAACCCACAGAGTGTGCACATCCAGTGATGATAGAAATTATCTTGCTGCCAGTCCGACCACAGATCGGCTTGCTTTCGGACGTCTGACCTGGAGGCTGGAGGACGTCTGACCTGGAGGCTGGAGGACGTCTGACCTGGAGGCTGGAAGATAGAGACCTGGAGGCTGGAGGACGTCTGACCTGGAGGCTGGAGGACGTCAGACCTGGAGGCTGGAGGACGATGACCTGGAGGCTGGGGGACGTCTGACCTGGAGGCTGGGAGACGTCTGACCTGGAGGCTGGGGGACGACTGACCTGGAGGCTGGGGAAACTTATTCCATCATCTTTTGTCGTGTGCCAGTGTGTGGGTCTCTGGTACTGGTATGTCTGGGTCTCTGGTAGTGGCATGTCCATGTGTGGGTCTCTGGTAGTGGCATGTCTGGGTCTCTGGTAGTGGCATGTCTGGGTCTCTGGTAGTGGCATATCTGGGTCTCTGGTAGTGGCATGTGTGGGTCTCTGGTAGTGGCATGTCTGGGTCTCTGGTAGTGGCATGTCTGGGTCTCTGGTAGTGGCATGTCTGGGTCTCTGGTAGTGGCATGTCTGGGTCTCTGGTAGTGGCATGTCTGGGTCTCAGGTACTGTCATGTGCGGGTCTCTGGCACTGGCATGTGTGGGTCTCTGGTACTGGCACGTCCTTGTATGGGTCTCTGGTAGTGGGATGTCTGGGTCTCTGGTAGTGGCATGTCTGGGTCTCTGGTACTGGCATGTGTGGGTCTCTGGTACTGGCATGTCCTTATATCGGTCTCTGGTACGGGCATGTGTGGGTCTCTGGTACTGGCATGTCCTTGTGTGGGTCTCTAGTACTTGTATATGTGGGTCATTGGTACTGGCATATCTGGGTCTCTGGTAGTGGCATATCTGGGTCTCTGGTAGTGGTATGTCTTGGTCTCTGGTAGTGGCATGTCTGGGTCTCTGGTAGTGGCATGTCTGGGTCTCTGGTACTGGCATGTCTGGGTCTCTGGTACTAGCATGTCTATGTGTGGGTCTCTGGTAGTGGCACGTCCTTGTATGGGTCTCTGGTAGTGGCATGTCTGGGTCTCTGGTAGTGGCATGTCTGGGTCTCTGGTACTGGTATGTCTGGGTCTCTGGTACTGGCATGTCCATGTGTGGGTCTCTGGTACTGGCATGTCTGGGTTTCTGGTACTGGCATGTCTGGGTTTCTGATACTGGCACATCTGTGTCTCTGGTACTGGCATGTCCATGCCTCAATGTTGTCCACTGATCATGTAGTAAATTTGTGTCCCTCGATCTTTTCCCAGAACCTCGGCCGTTTCACACTCACAGCTGTCATCCTTAATAGGCCTACCAAAATTATCGGTCAGCATAAAGATAGTATCGGTCAGCATAAAGATAGTATCGGTCAGTATAAAGATAGTAACGGTCAGTATAAAGATAGTATCGGTCAGTATAAAGCTAGTATCGGTCATCATAAAGATAGTATCGGTCAGCATAAAGATAGTATCGGTCAGCATAAAGATAGTATCGGTCAGCATAAAGATAGTATCGGTCAGCATAAAGATAGTATCGGTCAGTATAAAGATAGTATCGGTCATCATAAAGATAGTATCGGTCAGCATAAAGATAGTATCGGTCAGCATAAAGATAGTATCGGTCAGTATAAAGATAGTATCGGTCAGTATAAAGATAGTATCGGTCAGTATAAAGATAGTATCGGTCAGCATAAAGATAGTATCGGTCAGCATAAAGATAGTATCGGTCAGCATAAAGATAGTATCGGTCAGTATAAAGATAGTATCGGTCAGCATAAAGATAGTATCGGTCAGCCTGTCATTATTGCCAACCCCAGCAAGTGTGATTAGGGTTGGTGGGGGCTGTACGAGTTGCCTGTTTCTCAATGTTTGGCCCTTTAGTAGTAGTAGTCCCAACTCAGTCATGACTGACCACAGGTTGATGGCACCTTGGAGTTACAACTCTCTACTGAGTTTTTGGTTTTCCTTTTTCCTTTCGACGTTGTCTCTTTACTTCCCTTTGTTGCGTGAGCTTATTTTAGCCCATCCTATGGTGTCTCTTCATGTTACATCTCCATTTGGATCGGTCTGCAGATATGTCCTCCAAAGATGCCAGATCCATATCCAGAGCCTTCATGTCCCGCTTACATGCGTCCTTGAATCGCAGCTGTGGTCGACCAGCTGTTCTTTTACCACTCACCAGCTGTCCATAGAGAATATCTTTAGGGATGCGACCGTCTTCCATGCGACAAACATGACCAAGCCATCGCAGTCTTCATTGGCGAAGGAGGGTGTACATACTTGGAAGACCGGTGCGAAAATGTACCTCCGCATTTGTCACCTTGTCTCTCCATGAGATGCCAAGGATGGTTCTCAGGCGCCGTTGGTGAAAGGTGTTGAGCTTATGCTCTTGCTTGGCATAGACTGTCCACGTTTTGCTGCCATATAGACGCGTACTGACGACACAGTCATTGTAGACCGTGGCCTTGGTCATAGCTGTAAGTTTTGTTTTTTCCAGACACGTGTTGTAAGACGAGAATATATGGTAGCAGCTCTGCCAATGCGATTGCTCAATTCGGAGTCAAGGGAAGGGAGAGCGTGTCATTGATTATAGACCCCAGGTAAGTGAACTGGTCTACAGTTGCCAGTTCATAGTTATCAATAGTGATGGTTGGGGTGGTATCTACGTCATGTCACAGCACATTTGTTTTATTCAGGTTTATTGTGAGGCCGAAATCTTTGCACACCTGGGAGAAGCAATCTATCAATCTCTGGAGTTCATGCAGACTGTGACTGACAATTGCAGCGCCATCAGCAAAAACCAAGTACCTGACAGTAACCTTTCTGATCTTCGTTTTAGCTTTGAGTCTTTCAAGATTAAACAGACGGCCATCTGATCTAATGTGAAGGCAAATGCCTCCTGTTGCATTATTAATTGCGTGCTTCTATAGCAGCGCACATACGATTCTAAATAATGTTGGGGCAAGAACACAGCCTTGTTTGGGGCCAGGATACAGCCTTGTTTGGGGCAAGAACACAGCCTTGTTTGGGGCCAGGATACAGCCTTGTTTGGGGCCAGGATACAGCCTTGTTTGGGGCCAGGATACAGCCTTGTTTGGGGCCAGGATACAGCCTTGTTTGGGGGCCAGGACACCGCCTTGTTTGGGGCAAGAACCCAGCCTTGTTTGGGAGCCAGGACACAGCCTTGTTTGGGGCAAGAACACAGCCTTGTTTGGGGGCCAGGACACAGCCTTGTTTGGGGCAAGAACACAGCCTTGTTTGGGGGCCAGGACACAGCCTTGTTTGGGGCAAGAATACAGCCTTGTTTGGGGGCCAGGACACAGCCTTGTTTGGG
This sequence comes from Ariolimax columbianus, assembly GCA_036924085.1. NCBI lineage: Eukaryota > Metazoa > Mollusca > Gastropoda > Stylommatophora > Arionidae > Ariolimax > Ariolimax columbianus. The sequence continues at coordinate 6,048,527 of JAVGWX010000013.1, forward strand.
ACCAGGACACAGCCTTGTTTGGGGGCCAGGACACAGCCTTGTTTGGGGTAAGAACACAGCCTTGTTTGGGGCACTAACACAGCCTTGTTTGGGGCCAGGACACAGCCTTGTTTGGGGGCCAGGACACAGTCTTGTTTTGGGCAAAGGACACAGTCTTGTTTTTGGCCAGGACACAGCCTTGTTTGGGGCCAGGACACAGCCTTGTTTGGGGGCCAGG
>JAVGWX010000013.1:6053743-6147358 GCA_036924085.1 Ariolimax columbianus
AAGTCTGTACAAATATAATTATAGACCTGATAATAGTACCTTCATATGCGCATTTAGGTAGGAACAATATCAACGACAACTGCAGCACTATAACAAAACAAACTACATCACTATAACAAGATAAACTACATCACTATAACAAGATAAACTACATCACTATAACAAGATAAACTACATCACTATAACAAGATAAACTACATCACTATAACAAGATAAACTACATCACTATAACAAGAGATACTACATCACTATAACAAGATAAACTACATCACTATAACAAGATAAACTACATCACTATAATAAGATAAACTACATCACTATAACAAGATAAACTACATCACTATAACAAGATAAACTACATCACTATAACAAGATAAACTACTTCACTATAACAAGATAAACTACATCACTATAACAAGATAAACTACATCACTATAACAAGATAAACTACATCACTATAACAAGATAAACTACATCACTATAACAAGATAAACTACATCACTATAACAAGATAAACTACATCACTATAACAAGATAAACTACATCACTATAACAAGATAAACTACATCACTATAACAAGATAAACTACATCACTATAACAAGAGATACTACATCACTATAACAAGATAAACTACATCACTATAACAAGATAAACTACATCACTATAACAAGATAAACTACATCACTATAACAAGATAAACTACATCACTATAACAAGATAAACTACATCACTATAACAAGATAAACTACATCACTATAACAAGATAAACTACATCACTATAACAAGATAAACTACATCACTATAACAAGATAAACTACATCACTATAACAAGATAAACTACATCACTATAACAAGATAAACTACATCACTATAACAAGATAAACTACATCACTATAACAAGATAAACTACATCACTATAACAAAATAAACTACATCACTATAACAAGATAAACTACATCACTATAACAAGATAAACTACATCACTATAACAAGATAAACTACATCACTATAACAAGATAAACTACATCACTATAACAAGATAAACTACATCACTATAACAAGATAAACTACATCACTATAACAAGATAAACTACATCACTATAACAAGATAAACTACATCAATATAACAAGAGATACTACATCACTATAACAAGATAAACTACATCACTATAACAAGATAAACTACATCACTATAACAAGATAAACTACATCACTATAACAAGATAAACTACATCACTATAACAAGATAAACTACATCACTATAACAAGATAAACTACATCACTATAACAAGATAAACTACATCACTATAACAAGATAAACTACATCACTATAACAAGATAAACTACATCACTATAACAAGATAAACTACATCACTATAACAAGATAATCTACATCACTATAACAAGATAAACTACATCACTATAACAAGATAAACTACATCACTATAACAAGACAGACTACATCATTATAACAAGACAAACTACATTATTATTAGATATAACAAGACAGACTATATCACTATTAGATATAACAAGATAGACTATATCACTATTAGATATAACAAGACAGACTATATCACTATTAGATATATCATCATTAGACGAGTGTGAAGGTTGATGTACATACATCATTAGGGATGTGTTGAGGTGTATGTAAGTACATCATTAGGGATATGGTCGAGGTCAACGAAAACGGTTAACATGATTTTGACAATGCTCGACACCTGCCTGGCTATGTACAGCCTCTGGGATGATGAATATCTCCGCTGTGACGGCTACATCTTTGGTTTCCAGGATTATGAATGTCTCCGTTGTGACGGCTGCAGCTTTGTTTCCAGGTCATCCCCGAAAACCTGTTGAATCATTAAATGGTTCCCACTTGGGGATCGCCTAGTTTTGGGCAACATTAGATGCAAATCCGCTGCTCCATTCTTGCCGTCATGTCGTGGTGAATGAAAATCTGACGGGTGCTCACTACACTCATCACTGAAAGGCTGACTGCCATCGACCGACGCAGTCTGCGGGGGGGAAAATTTCACGAGTGCGCATCAAGGTCTCCTGAACCGGACAACACCCATGTTTCATTAGCTTCAGTGGAAAAAATTCAGGTTTTTGAACACACATCGTATGTATATATATACGAGACGTTTTCAAATGAAACCGGACCTAACTGCACCACGTGAACATACGTACGATGCGCATGATGACGTCACTTCTGATGTAAACAGCACATACCAACTGTCAAGTTTGCAAAATGTCATTATTTTCCGACTCATAGTTTCCTCAGCAGACCGTTGAAAACTTGACAGGTGTGCTATGGAAGCCGTCCAGAGTTGATCAGTGAGCGGTGATTCGGTTTCTAGCAGATGAAGGATGTCAACCAGTTGACATTCATCGCAGAATGCAGGTAGTGTATGGTGACAAGAGTGTGTCGAAGATAACAGCGAAGAACTGGACAACGATGTTTAAAGAAGGGCGTGAGCTAACGAAAAATCTTCCCAGACCAGGTAAGGCGCATATTGTTGCTCCAGAAGATGTCATCGTCAAAATTGATGCAGCGATTCAGGTGGACCGTCGCCAGAGGTTACTTTCGCCACACTTACGTTCGCGACGGATTTCCGTATAACATCTGCCATGTTTTCAACGGTCTGCTAAGGAAACTATGAGTCGGAAAATAATGACATTTTACAAACTTGACAGTTGGTATGTGCTGTTTACATCAGAAGTGACGTCGTTATGCGCATCGTACGTATGTTCACTTGGTGCAGTTAGGTCCGGTTTCATTTGACCCCGCCTTGTATATGACAATAAAATATTATGCTGTTATTATGTGTTATTTTTCTGATATATATTTATGGTACAATCAATTACTTTCCTGATATATATTTATGGTATAATCAATTATTTTCCTGGTATATATTCATGGTACAATCAATTACTTTCCTGATATATATGTATGGTACAATCAATTACTTTCCTGATAAATATTTATGGTACAATCAATTATTTTCCTGATATATATTTATGGTACAATCAATTACACTCCTGATATATATTTATGGTACAATCAATTATTTTCCTGATATATATTTATGGTACAATCAATTACTTTCCTGATATATATTTATGGTACAATCAATTACTTTCCTGATATATATTTATGGTACAATCAATTACTTTCCTTATTAATATTTATGGTTCAATCAATTATTTTCCTAATATATATTTATGGTACAATCAATTACTTTCCTGATATATATTTATGGTACAATCAATTATTTCCTTGTTTATACATTATCGCATTAAAATCGACACCAGTCCGGCAGATGTGCCGGAAGTCAAGAATGTTCTGTATGGGTCCCGATCTTCTGCAAGGCTGTACCAATGCGGGCCTAGGTCTTTGGTCCATCACGTCATCGCACAGGTGCGCGACCCCGTGGACGTTTAGAGAAACAGTGCCACCAAAACATCGTACCACATGTCCACCTATTGTCGCTCATGCGTACCACATGTCCAGTCCTACAATGGTTGCCTGATATCGATGCTTCCACAACGTCCAGAAAAGACGTTTGATGTCGAATTTCCTTGTTCCGGATCTTACCCCGTATCTCATTGGCGTCGTTCCATTGCTCTCTGAGTGACTCTGGTCTTCTCAACATCTGTTTTGTGCAAGTTCCGGACTTCGCATCCGTAAATCATCGCTGGAATGACCATGACATTGAAAGTGAGTGCTCTTGCTGTGGTGTCTCTCATCTTTTGGAGTATTGGCTTCATGGAGTTCAAGGAATACCAAGCGGTTCTTCGTCGTTTAGAGATTTTGTTGTTGGCATTTATCTTTTGACCTGGGTAGATAAGGAGTTGACATCCTCGATGGTTTCCTATCCAAGTTTGATGTCCTGATTTGGGCAGTAAGGGTTTCTGAGGCATTGTGTTTTACTTGTATTTATCTTCAGACCAGCAGCTGTGCTCACCCCATGTATATCGTTCAGGATTTGTTGGGCTTCCCCAATTGTATGACTTGTGAGCACGGTGTCGTCTGCAAATTGTAAATTGGTGAGCCACTCGCCGTCTATATTTACGCCTCTGTTGTTCCAATGTAAATGGGTGAGCCACTCGCCGTCTATATTTACGTTTCTGTTGATCCAATGTAAATGGGTGAGCCACTCGCCGTCTATATTTACGCTTCTGTTGATCCAATGTAAATGGGTGAGCCACTCACCGTCTATATTTACGCTTCTGTTGATCCAATGTAAATGGGTGAGCCACTCGCCGTCTATATTTACGCTTCTGTTGATCCAATGTAAATGTTAGAAAATCTTGTCGAGAGCCGCCGAGAATAGTTTTGGATAGATGGTGTCGTCCTGTCGGACTCGTGGTGTCGGACTCGTGGTGTCGTCCTGTCGGACTCGTGGTGTCGTCCTGTCGGACTCTTGGTGTCGTCCTGTCGGACTCGTGGTGTCGTCCTGTCGGACTCGTGGTGTCGTCCTGTCGGACTCGTGGTGTCGTCCTGTCGGACTCGTGGTGTCGTCCTGTCGGACTCGTGGTGTCGTCCTGTCGGACTTCTCTTGCCATCTGAACATATAATTGACGATGGAATAGCGTGATGGCTGTATTTAAGGTGCAATCAATTATTTTACTGATATATACTTATGGGGCAATCTACCTTTTGACTTATAAATATATTTCTGTAGGAATTAATTATTTTTCAATTATTTATTTATGGTGCAATCAGTTATTTTTATGATAAATATGTGTGTAACAATAGTTTGCTTTCTGTGTATATGCATGTAACAATCAATAATTTTAAAGTTATATTTATGTTCAATCTATTTTTTTGTGAGACATTTATGTAAGACTTTATATTTGTCTCAATGTCATAATGATTGAAATGTATGTAGCATATCAATCATGTGTCTATTAAATGCCTTAGATCTCGCAACAATCTCTTCGAGATGATTGAACCTACTGCCAATGGATGTACCAACCTATCGAGACAGCTGCCGTATTTGTTGTTTCAAGCATGTAGACATTGATTACATTTCTTGGTTATGTTATTGCACCGTTACTGAACAGCACACATTGAAAATGTAAAACTGTGCATGCACACTGTATTTCAATGCTACAGCAGACATAACTGTATGTCTGTCGTTCTCTGTCTATCTGTTTGTCTGTCTGTCTATCTATCTATATGTCTGTCTGTCTGTCTGTCTGTCTGCCTGTCTATTTATCTATCTATCTTTCTGCCTATCTGTCTATCTGTTTGTCCATCCATCTATCTAGTTTTCTCGCTAGAGGAGACTAACACAAACCAAAACATATCGATCACTTTATGGTCAGGATATATCATCAGTTAAGGTCAGTGACAACATACTGATCAAGACACGACTTTATTTCTAAGCAGTTCTACCTGAAAACAAGCTGCTTTATTGCATCTTGGCTAACGAAGTGGGGATCGAAACTGTAATCCCAATAGTAGTGAACGACACATAAACGCAACCAAGCAAAGCACAACGGCCTGGAGGACCACGTTACTCCTTCAGGGTGTAAGAAAAACTACTGCAACCCATGACTTAACGCCCTAATTAGGGCGCACAAAAAAGTAAACTTACTCATTGTGGGCATTCAGCAACAACAACAATAACAATGCGTATGCCTCTCTCACTCTCTCTCTCTCTCTCTATCTTTATATATATATATGTCAGTCTGTCTTTAATCTTTAAATACGCAACACTATTTCTCCAGTTCTGATGCGTGTCCCCTCCCAGGTCCCATATGGCCTAGTGGTCGTCTATATCTACAGCTGAGTGCACTAGTCTAGCCAATATTTAAGAGACAGTAAAAGAGTAAAAAACATAGGGACAGTAGAAGACATACACCATATTATAATTATTGACCACTGACCAGCTCATTCCCTCGTTCGCCAAATGTCCACTTGAACAAGAACGGGAGCTGCCTCCTCTGTGGACTCTTTGATTGGCCACCAGTCTGTGTTCCGTAACGATCTCCACCCAGTCTTAAAACCCAAGGTCTTAAGCTCGCCCATTGACCACTACCGTCCCAGGGGCGCGAGCGGCGATGGGGTACTCACTTTCTTGCCAGTTTGGCCCTTCCTTTTACAGTCTCTATCGATCCGACCACTGACCAATACTGCAATGGGCCGAAATGTTAAGTGTTTGAGGATGGACATTTCTACAAGCACTGGGCAATATTTCTGCGTTGACAAGTTCTCTACGAATATCAGATGGTTGATATTCAAGGAAGATAACAGGCTGGTATTTGTTGGTCATTACATTCTCTTTCTATAATCTCGCAAATATATTAATAGATTTGTGCTACATATTGGAAAGTCTAGGTCACTGAGGTATTACAAAAGTTGGAGGTTAAAAGAAAATGAATTGCCTAAATCAGGGTTAGACAATTCAGTTATTTTGGCCGTATAACAAGACATACTTCCTTGTCGAAGAGCAAACTAGAGGGTAGGGTGACAGTCGTTCAAGAGGCAGACAACATTATAAGTCAGTGAATAGCATCAGGAGATGGATTGAAAAAAACCTGACAGATTGCACCATTACGGCATGAGATAGAGTACACGGGAGAACTATTGAAGCCGATCTTCGATGCAGAGATGACACTTGAACTGAACTGAACTGAACTACATACTTCGCTCCAATCGAGAAGCTTGGAGAACAGTCATTCAACAGAAGATGACTAATTTATAGATAAACCATTGTCTAATATCATATATCAAAGCTGCGGTGATGGAGAAGGTCAACAATTGTAAGAAATGGCTCAGCAAGTACACATTTTTTTTCGCCGAGTATCAATTAAATAGCATCAGTATCTATCTGATGTCTGCAAAATGCTCTCCAACACCTGGGGTCCCATACTTCGTCCAGTTTAGATCACATACTTTGTTTGAAGAACTGTTATGGACATTGCCGTAACGTAGCATATCTTTCAGAGAACGTCGCTCTCACAACAGCTGATCTGTTAGGTTCTGGTTCGTTCGCCAGCTCTCCCGTCTGTCATCGTCACCGTTACAACCTCTTTAATGTGACGTGTCTTTCTCCTCGACCTGTCTCACTGTCCAAGTATCGACGATTTGTAAACCATTGTGTCGTTTGATGTAGCCAAAGATTTCTAAACCATTGTGTCGTTTGATGTAGCCAAAGATTTCTAAACCATTGTGTCGTTTGATGTAGCCAAAGATTTCTAAACCATTGTGGCGTTTGATGTAGCCAAAGATTACTAAACCATTGTGGTGTTTGATGTATCCAAAGTATTTTAGTTTCCTGTACGTAACCTTCAGGACACACTTCTAAACCCAGACTGGATACATCTTAAGGGATCTAGACTGGTCAACCCTCATCAAGTGACCTAGACTGGACACACTTCCTCAAGGGACCTAGACTGGACTCACTTCCTCGTTAACCTAGACTGGACACACTTCCTCAAGTGACCTAGACTGGACACACTTCCTCAAGGGACCTATACTGGACATACTTTCTCAAGTGACCTAGACTGGACACACTTCCTCAGATGACCTAGACTGGACACACTTCCCCAAGGGACCTAGACTGGACACACTTCCTCAATTGACCTAGACTGGACACACTTCCTCGAGTTACCTAGACTGGACACACATTCTTATGTAGGACCACACACTTCCTCAAGTGACTTAGACTGGACACACTTCTTCAAGTCACCACTGTGTGTGATGTTTGGAAGGTAACTGAAGTTTGCTGGATAACTGATGTTTGACTGGAAACTGATGTTTCGGTAGGAATGTGAAGTTTGTTGGAAATTTGACGTTTGATGGGAAATTGATGTTTCGGTAGGAATGTGAAGTTTGTTGGATAACTGATGTTTGATGTGAAAGTGATGTGTGATAGCGAGACGGATCCGCGACAGATGATCAAGTTTATGAGCAAATAGGTGAGATCATTTGATAGTTAAACTGCATGGGCACGAGCGAGATCAGAAAGAGGCCTTCAAGTATATCAGGGATATCGATGTCATTGGGGATATTCAGGAGCTGGTGGCCCGGCTTTTTGAATTCCAGTCTCCTGGCCATGTCGGCACAGGTTCAAAACACTAGTGGTAAAGCATAGTTTATCATCGAAGATACGAGTGCGTGAAATCAAAACCTAACCAGCGAACTGTGAGGTAATTCCAGGAACAAGCGGCTTTTATTCCTGAGCCCTATTGATCTCTCGGCTGACCCAATTAAGCGACATTAACGCGGTAATGATAGTCGATTTGGGTGCATTTCTTTCTTAAATACGAATGCAGTTATTCGTGAGCCCAACACCAATAGAGTAGAACTTTATTAGAAATGTTCAAAACTTGGAGCAGGTTCAAATACTATAGCCGTTGCCATGGGAGACACTCTATCATGTTCTGTGAGGTTTCAATTCGCTGCCATGACAGGGTATCAGTAATTCTATGTGTCATTTCCCTGCCACGGCAGAGTATCAGTAATTATATGTGTCATTTCACTGTCACGGCAGGGTATCAGTAATTCTATGTGTTATTTCACTGTTATGGCAGGGTATCAATAATTCTATGTGTCATTTCACTGCCACGACAGGGTATCAGTAATTATATGTGTCATTACACTGCCACGACAGGGTATCAATAATTCTATGTGTTGTTGCCTCGATTACCCGGATGATGAATCTCCGAAGTATAGACGACATATTCCTGCTGTCAAATCCAAATGGTGGAATATAGGTCAAATACTACATTTGGTTTACCGAAACCAGCTTTCAGGGAAACGTGAACACAGTTATTTGCAGTATGACTTTAATAGTAATGGTTTTACATGGTGAGGTTGCAGGCAGCATGTACAACCCTACTTAGTCGCCTCTTAGAAGAGTCTATCGTCCGGTCTCGCCATAACATACCGACCGGACAATGTTAGTCAGGGTCAAGTAAAATAGATTGACCAAGATCCCCATTTCTCTTCTACAGTTCTCCCTGAAAACAGACGGTTTTATGGCAGTATGGTTAGCGAAGCAGAAGATCGACGTGATCTCCGTAGTAGTGAGCGATATACACATGAATCAAGCATAGCAGAACCGCCTGGAGGACCCCGGTCCACCTTTACCAGCCATCTCGGGATGTGAGGAATGCAACTGCAACCCGCCACTCAATGTCCTTTTCAAGGCGAAGAGTAACCTTACGCCTTGTGAGCATTCAATAACAGCAACAACACAGTCGCATCTTACGACTTACTGGGAAGGTAGCACCGGGACAGCTGGGATCTTACGACTTACTGGGAAGGTAACATCGGTACAGCTGGTATCTTACGACTTACTGGGAAGGTAGCACCGGGACAGCTGGGATCTTACGACTTACTGGGAAGGTAGCACCGGGACAGCTAGTTCTGGTATCTTACGACTTACTGGGAATGTCACATCGGTACAGCTGGTATCTTACGACTTACTGGGAAGGTAACATCGGGACAGCTAGTTCTGGTATCTTACGACTTACTGGGAAGGTAACATCGGTACAGCTGGTATCTTACGACTTACTGGGAAGGTTACATCGGGACAGCTAGTTCTGGTATCTTACGACTTACTGGGAAGGTAACATCGGTACAGCTGGTATCTTACGACTTACTGGGAAGGTAACATCGGTACAGCTGGTATCTTACGACTTACTGGGAAGGTAGCACCGGGACAGCTAGTTCTGGTATCTTACGACTTACTGGGAAGGTAACATCGGTACAGCTGGTATCTTACGACTTACTGGGAAGGTAACATCGGTACAGCTGGTATCTTACGACTTACTGGGAAGGTAACATCGGGACAGCTGGGGGCCGCCATCTTACGTCACATAACCCAAATACACCGAGCAGCTGCAGTATTCCAAGTTTAATAGAAAACCGGAAACACAATTACAGTCAAATTATCAATTAACTTGATGTTCTTCCTGTATAACATTCGCCACCTTCTTCCCGCCTTCGTTCAAAATCTTATTTCCCATTCAGGAAAGTCGACTCCTGGTCTCCTGTCGTGCAGAGATCCACTGAGACTGCACTCGTGGGTGAAGTCATCAGAATTATTTCCCTTTCCTTGTCACTGTTCCTGTTAATTCTGTCTATTGCCAGAAGCTGATTTTCGTGGGCAGGGGAGGGAAAGACATTGCAACTTGTGGTGCAGTGTTCCGAGTGCGCATGTCAGAACCAATTACTACCATACAGTTTCTTCCGGTTATTATTCCTACCATTTTTTGGATTACTCGCAAGGGACACAATCAGTCTCATTCAGGAAGTTGCTTTTTTCTGACTCAAATCATTTGTTACCACCTGTGTGAATCCAGAGGTGCAAGGAATAGGGGTATAGGCACCACAATAATTTATATCACAGACATAGGAGCAACAAACATAGGAACAATAAAAACCAATAAAAACATAGACAGCACAAACACAGAAAACTGAGAAGCAATGCAAATATAACGCAGAAACCCCTACAAACAATACAAACATAGACTTCACAAACACAGAAAACCCCCTAAACAATACAAACATACACATCACAAGCACAGAAAACCCACACAAACAATACACAAATAGACATTAAAAACAACCAACGCAAATTAAGTCAAATATGGAAAGCCCTTTTATCTGCATTTCTTTTACGCTGTTGCTTCTCTATGCCATAACGACCCACGTATTGTCCATGCTATAACGACCCACGTATTGTCCATGATATAACGACCCACGTATTGTCCATGATATAACGACCCACGTGTTGTCCATGATATAACGACCCACATATTGTCCATGCTAAAACGACCTACGTATTGTCCATGCTATAACGACCCACATATTATCCATGCTATAACGACCCACGTATTATCCATGTTATTTCCACCATTGTGTGTTCTATACTGGCTGAAAGTTGATAGTAACTCAGTCTGTAAAAACCTGTTTATTGAACTAGACACATAGTTACAAATTTAGTCGTGAGGAAGGAAAGACCAAACGATAAACATTATTTGGGTGTCTTATTTGCGTAATCCCAAAACTCTTGTCTTTTTAATAGCGAGGCGCATGCGTCACCTACTGGACTCTATAACCTTCCGTGTCTATTACTTCACTTTCTTTTCCTGCTGTTTTATGTACATGTTTTTCCTGTGCTCAGAATACGTTTAGTTATCATCGCTGTTAGTGCACTGTTAATCAAACGCTGAAACTTTTCTAACCTTTTTGTAAACGTAGTATATGAAGCGAAGTCGTGGCACGCCTAATGTAATCCCAATATTACTTAACAACAACAACATTGGCTTTTCCAACAAGTTTCATTTCAAGGCTGTCTTATCCGATAATTGATATCTGAATATGTGTGTCCATGAATTCTGCTTATCTCATTTGCTTTCGTGAATTCTTTAACAGTTTTTTTCCCTCGAGAGCTTTGGCATTTTCTTCTGCCCCGTTCGCTCTCAAATAATGGCATCTTTTCCCTTCATAAACCTGGCGGCTCTTCTCAAGCTGCTCTGGTCGCTATACAGTTTATCCCACAATTGCGTTTGGGATGGCAATGTTGTCGCTCTACTCCACACGTGGAGCCGGCAGACCTAGAGAAGACGGTCCACGTTCCATTTGTTGTTGCCAGATGGGCACACTTGCCTGTGTGTCCAATTTATATTTTTCATGAATTTTATGTTTTTTAACTTAACTTAACGTCTTTATACTGGTTTAGAAGACCCTGCAGAGTCTGTATACAACCAGTTACATTTACATCACCTTGCTCTAAAATCTATGCGCATCCAGTTTATTCTTAAACGCATTAACTGTCCCTGCCTCCACCACCTCCCCTGGCAATGCATTCCAAGCAGACACCACTCTCTGACTAAAAAAATATTTCCTAATATCTAACCTGGATCTCTCTTTAGTCAGCTTGTAGCTATGCCCTCGTGTTATTGTAGGTGGCTGTATTTTAAAAAACTTGTTATAGTCTAATTTATCGATTCCTCTGATCATCTTATAAACCTGAATTAAGTCACCACGAATTCTTCTCTCTTCGAGACACTGTAGGCCTGTTTTTCTGAGTCGTTCCTCATAACTGTAATTCTGGAATCCCACTATCATCTTTGTCGCTCTTTTTTGTATTCTTTCCAGCATGTTTATGTCCCCTCTAGGATAAGGACTCCACACCTGTACACAGTACTCCAATCTAGGTCTAACTAAAGCTTTATACAGTTTGACGATCACTTCCTTGCTCCTATGTTTAATATTTCTTTTTATCATACCTAACATTGCATTTGCCTTTTTCACTGCTACCTTAACTTGCTCACTCACCTTTCCTGTATGATCTATTATAACCCCTAGGTCCCTTTCCTTATCTATCTTTCTAATATTGTTTTCTGCAGTGGTCTGCTCACAGTTTGAATATTGTCACCTGATCTATACTTGGCAACAGTGACCATTCTCAAAGTGGACTAGGTTCGGAGACACCTTTCATTATTGTGCTAAAGAAGAATACGCTTCATATAATGTACAATACGTCGCTTATCAATGCCAATGTTACCGTTCACAGTTCACACAGTTTAGCTCACTTCTGCCGGTAACAGTTCATGCAGTTTAGCTCACTTCAACCGGTCACAGTTCACGTGGTTTAGCTCACTTTTACCGGTCATAGTTCACTTCTACCGATCACAGTTCACGTGGTTTAGTTCACTTCAGCCGGTCACATTTCACACAGTTTAACTCACTTCAACCGGTCACAGTTTAACTCACTTCAACCGGTCACAGTTCACGCAGTTTAGCTCACTTCAACCGGTCACAGCTCACGCAGTTTAGCTCACTTCAGCCGGTCACAGTTCACACAGTTTAGCTCACTTCAGCCGATCACAATTCACACAGTTTAGCTCACTTCAACCGATGCACATTATTTAGAAATGGAATTAAAAAAACAAATATAAAATATATATATTTTCAAAAATCTATTCCGGTTTTCCTGACAGTTTTTAATTTAGTGATATTTTTTTTTATTTTATTTTTTTTTTGGGGGGGGGGGGGGAAGGGGAGGGGGGAGGGGGGGGAGAGGATAGCTGTGAGGGAGTGAGTGGCGTATCTTGGCTTGGGGGACATGACTGATGTCACAAGTCATTAATACTCCACGCTCTCTGATCTGTATCGAACAGCACATAAGGCCAACAATACGATCTGTTTCTTGGTTTACATGCAGTTAACCATTTTGACGAAGTGTAATACTCTGTTTTGAAATGACGTGTTCAGTCCTTCATTTTTGTTTTAACAAAAATGTCTGAAGTTGGGTTAACTTTTGGTAGCCGGGTTAGACTTTGACACACTTTTATCACCATCATACACTGCCTGCATTGGACATATAGTCGGTTGACATTTTTTTCAATTTGATTTATCAATGTTAATCTGCTCTTCTGGTAGCTCATGTCTATTTAGTTTCAGATTGATTTTGTTTGTTCTATCTGAAAGAGTGAAGATCGATTTTGTTTGCTCTATCTGAAAGTGTGAAGATCGATTTTGTTTGCTCTATCTGAAAGTGTGAAGTTTGATTTTGTTTGCGCTATCTGAAAGTGTGAAGTTTGATTTTGTTTGTTCTATCTGAAAGTGTGAAGATCGATTTTGTTTGTTCTATCTGAAAGTGTGAAGTTTGATTTTGTTTGTACTATCTTCTTCTTCTTCTTCGTTCGTTCTCAATCTCCCACTACCAAACCCTGAAAAGGCTTAAGTAGCAGAATGTAGTCCAAAGAACGGAATGCGTAGTGTCGTAGTTTACAGCTTGGCTACGATATTTACACCTTTCGGTATAACACATCCGACTTCAGCAAGCATTTTTTGAGTACCGGGTTAGCATTCCCTCTTCGATCTCTTCTCCTTAGCCAGTCTGCCCTACTGCAGCCTGTTATCCAGGATCACCGCGTGGAGGTGTAGAAGGGTCTTGGCAGCTATGGTTCGCTGGCCCTGACGCCAGCAGTCAGCTATGGGTCGCTGACCACTGCAGCATCTTGATCCCGTTTGTTCTATCTGAAAGTGTGAAGATCGATTTTGTTTGTTCTATCTGAAAGTGTGAAGATCGATTTTGTTTGTTCTATCTGAAAGTGTGAAGATCGATTTTGTTCGTTCTATCTGAAAGTGTGAAGATCGATTTTGTTTGTTCTATCTGAAAGTGTGAAGATCGATTTTGTTCGTTCTATCTGAAAGTGTGAAGATCGATTTTGTTTGTTCTACCTGAAAGTGTGAAGATTGTGTATGTTGTTTTCTTCTCTCTGATGTCCAGGAGCTATTTCTGAGTCCACTGATCGAATCTACCCACAACGCTAGATCACCAGGGTGTAGTTAGGTGTGGACTCTCTGCGGTATTTTATCCACAATTCCGTTGATGAAGATCAAGAGGTAGTCACATAGCCCTGGACCACTTCTTGTTCCAATTTCCTTCTATGGATTATAGGGCCCTGTACCTTCACTCTGGCACATTTATTTTGGAGGAAGTGACCTATCCATTTGTACATACCACTATATATAGATTGACTCGACTCTCCTGACACTTCAACTGTTAAAGTACCAAACAAAAATACATTGACTCTACTGGTACTTCGACTGTTAGTCCCCCCAAAAAATACATTGACTCTCCTGGTACTTCGACTGTTAAAGTCCAGTCCCCCAACAAAAATACATTGACTCTCCTGGTACTTCGGCTGTTAAAGTACCCAACAAAAATACATTGACTCTCCTGGTACTTCGACTTTCCAATTCCATGGTACTTCCGGGTGGGTAATACAGATTAAATACGACTATCGTTTACATGGTGTTCACGTTCAATGATCATGTTACATTACAGGGTGTTCACGTTAAATGATCATGATGCATTACATGGTTTTCACGTTCAATGATCATGTTACATTACACGGTGTTCACGTTCAATGATCATGTTACATTACACGGTGTTCACGTTCAATGATCATGTTACATTACATGGTGGTCACGTTCAATGATCATGTTACATTATATGGTGTCACGTTCAATGATCATGTTACATTACATGGTGTTCACGTTCAATGATCATGTTACATTACATGGTGTTCACGTTCAATGATCATGTTACATTACATAGTGTCACGTTCAATGATCATGTTACATTACATGGGGTCACGTTCAATGATCATGTTACATTACATGGTGTTCACGTTCAATGATCATGTTACGTTACATGGTGTTCACGTTTAATGATCATGTTACATTATATGGTGTCATGTTCAATGATCATGTTACATTTTTTGTAAGCTACTTTAAATTGCTGTCATTTAGATCTGCAGGTCTTTCGCTATGCCCTTTTTTAGGTCGAAGCCAGCCCACAACTCGTGCCTTTGCTCTGCGCCCCCTGGATGAGTCGCTTCCCAATTATGCAACCTTGTGAATGAGTTCAATTATTGGAACCATGTTCTCTATGGATTCTCTCTGTCTCGTATTTTGTTGTATTGCTAAATTGCTTTCGTATTTTGTTGTATTGCTAAAAGGCTTGTTGGGTTGAAACACTGAATGAAGATGGAGTCTCTTCCTTTTGTCTTGAATTTTGCTCTTATACTTTCTGGGCCATATTAGTTGCAATTTTGTCAGAGTCATCTGTCTCTGTTTTTACATCATGGAGACGACTACCCGTGTAGGCCCATGACCTACATTTTCATGTTCTGAATAGATGATGCGACCTCTTGTGTTTAGCACGCTGCACCCTTCTTCGCTCCATCTTGTCTCCACCAATCCCTGGAGACTGGCAGTTTGGGCTTCATGTTCTTAGTCAATTCCGCCTTCTCTAGCCACTTTGCATTATGTAAAAGTATATTTTGGATCATGCAAGCGCGTATATACGTTTAGTTATATAATCGTATGCGATTGCTTGCTTTACCTAAGTGCTTCAACTTTAATATATATATATATATATATATATATATATATATATATATATATATATATATATATATATATATATATGATGGGCGTTCGAATAAAACCGGAACTTTTTGTTATAGTTCTACCTGAACGGGTTATAGCGTGCTGGAACTACTGTCAATAGTTAGGAGCACTTGTGTCCTATTACTGCTAGGTGGCCTACTTGTCATGGGCCAGTCCCGTGACAGATAACTAAAAATGACGAACAGTATTGTTGGTGCTTGCATGGAACAGAGTGTTGTGATGAAGGTTCTTGTGAAAGAAGGGAGGAAACCTTTTGGGAAATTTACAGAAGACTGCAATCACAATACGGTGATGAGACACTCAGTCGCAGTTTGACATATGAATGGTACAACCGTTTTATAGAAGGCCGTACATTCGTGAGTGATGATCCTGGCCATGGTGGCTCTCAAACCACTGCAGTCCTTCCTGTGAATATCAAGATTGTGGAACGCTTTATTCTGGAAAATCGACGCATAACCTACCAGGAAATTGCACAAGAGGTAAGTCTTTCTCTGAGTGGGTGAACACTATTTTTCATGAGCATTTGGTTTTTCGGAAGGTTAGTGCACGTTGGGTGCCAATACAGCTTTCCGCTTTTGACCGGCAGAGTAGTGTTCCATCCTGCTCGACCTCATACGGCTCACCGCATAATGTGTCGTCTGCAGCAACTCGGTTCGGAAGTATTGCCACATCCATTTTACAACTCAGACCTAGCTCCAAGCGATTTCCACCTGTTTGGACCTTTAAAAGAATTCATGGGAGGTCAGCATTTCAGCACTGATGACGAAGTGAAACAGGCTGTCCCGGATTGGTTCAGACATATTGACAAATCTATCGACGCTGAAACTTTTCAAGCATTACTTAAACACTGGGGTAAGTACATAAATGTTGCAGGAGATTATTTCGAAAAATAAATGGCGTTTTGACTACTTCAAAATAATATTTTTTTTCCTTCCAATAAAAAATACCGATTTGACGAAAACCCCCCTCGTATATATATATATATATATATATATATATATATATATATATATATATATATATATATATATATATATATATATATATATATATACACACACACATACTCACATTCACTCACACACACATACACACTTACATTCACACATAGACAGACAGACAGCCATGCAGACACACAACACAGACAGACTCAGACAGACACAGACAAGCAGACAATGACCGACAGATACACAGACCTAGCCAGACAGACACAGACAGACACACAGACGGACAAACAGACACACAAACACAAAGACAGACACACAGATAGACAGATACACAGACACATAGACAGACACACAAACAGACAGACACACAGACAGGATCACAGACAGACACACAGACACACATAGACACAGACACACACCAATACACACAGACACACACAAACACACACACAGACACACACGGACACAGACACATACCTCGACACACACACACACATAGACACACACATACACAGGCAGACACACAGACACTCACACACACACGCACATACACACACGCATGCACGCGAGGTAGCTTTAAAAAAAGTGTTTGAAATTTGAATATTGTATATTAAGCAAGTGATAAGCAATCATACAATTATTGACGCCACATTCTGTTTGAAATAGTTTCGTTTACCAACTTTTACTTTTGCCATAGTCCAAACAGCTGTCGGAAACATTGATAAAACCCATTCTTGGACCCTATCTTTCGGCTGTATGTATCCATACAGCTGTCGGAAACATTGATGAAACGCATTCTTGGTCCCTATCTCTCAGCTGTTTGGTCACGCTGCTAATAACCTCGCCAGCATCCTTGAATCGCTGTCATTTCAGTGCCGATGTTTAGGCCGTAAAGCGGCAAATTCAGTCGGTACCAGGCCTGGAGAATATGGAAGGTGTTCCAGGGCAGTCATATTGGGCTCTGCAAGGTACAGCTTCATCAGTGAGGATCGATGTGCTGGCTCACTGCAATGCATCTGAATCCAACTATTTGTTCTCCGTTTCTCTGGACGATTCCTCCTAATTGCATCCACCAGACGATTTCCCCCTGATTGCATCCACCAGACGATTCCTCCTGATTGCATCCACCAGACGATTCCTCCTCGCGGTAACACCATTTGAATTTTGAAGGAAGGTCACTGTCTCTAAGGATGACCGCTCAAAGAAAATAAAATAATGGACATTCGTACGTTGTTCAATAAAGAGCATTTGTAACTCGGACGATCCTACGTGTGCAACCCTCACATACAGTTATGTATGCGTGCGTGGGTGGTGCGTGTGTGTGTTTTTGCGTGCGTGTGTGTGTGTGTGTGTATGTATGTATGTAATATACACACACACATATATATATATATACATGCCAATTACATCTATCTACATTTCGTCAATGTGCCATTCTATTTGTCTCCACACGACCCTGAATGTTTATTTCGTCATCTGGTAGCTCCTATCCCTGCAATTGGCCTCCTCTCAGTAAAGTATATCACATGTGTATCAGACTCCACCCCCCTCCCCTCCCCTTACTATACCCTTACCCACCACATCATCTCCCCTTACCCTCAACTTACCCTTCACAAAAGACTAAACCTACTCATTGTGGGCATTCGAAACAACAACAACCATTCTCTCTCAACCACACACTCTCTGGCTCCATTTCTCTTTCTCACACATACACATACTCCATTCAACACTCCCCTTCCCTCTCTCTCTCTCTCTCTCTCTCTCTCTCTCTCTCTATCTCTCGCATATATTTAGATGGACTGCACACAGTTAGTAACAGATACAAGCTTACTATTAGTGTGAATGATAGAGCCAAGAGAGGGATAAGAGGCGTCAACAAGAGACAAATGGAGGCAGGAGTCTCGGAGAATCTCAGGAGAGTTCAGTTATTTACGGTTGGAGATTTGAAGAGATGGAATAGAGGACTTTGGGGAAGAGGAAGTGGATGAGCGTAATCACGTGCTGTGTGATTGAATTCTCGTCTCTGATTGGTTCCTGACTAAAGGTCGAGGAATGCAAGAGGAAGTTGACGAGGAGACTTTCACAAGAGGAAGGTAAGGGGAGGGTAAGGGTAAGGTAAGGGGAGGGTAAAAGGAGGGTAAGGGGAGGGTAAGTGGAGGGTAAGGGGAGGGTAAGGTAAGGGGAGGGTAAAAGGAGGGTAAGGGGAGGGTAAGGGGAGGGTAAGGGTAAGGTAAGGGGAGGGTAAAAGGAGGGTAAGGGGAGGGTAAGTGGACGGTAAGGGGAGGGTAAGGGTAGGTTAAGTGGAGGGTAAGGGGAGGGTCAGAGTAAGGTAAGGGGAGGGTAAGGGTAAGGTAAGGGTAGGGTAAAAGGAGGGTAAGGGGAGGGTAAGTGGAGGGTAAGGGGAGGGTAAGGGGAGGGTAAGGGGAGGGTAAGTGGAGGGTAAGGGGAGGGTAAGGTAAGGGGAGGGTAAAAGGAGGGTAAGGGGAGGGTAAGGGGAGGGTAAGGGTAAGGTAAGGGGAGGGTAAGGGGAGGGTAAGTGGACGGTAAGGGGAGGGTAAGGGTAGGTTAAGTGGAGGGTAAGGGGAGGGTCAGAGTAAATGGATGGTAAGGGGAAGGGGCGATTAAGGGGAGGGTAAGGAGAGATTAATGGGAAGGTAAGGGGAAGGGGAGGGTACACGGAGGGTAAGGAGAAGGGAAGGGGAGGAGAAGGTAAGGGTAAGGGGAGGGTAAATGGATGGTAAGGGGAGGGTAAGGGGAGGGTAAAGGTTAGGTAATGGGAGGGTAAGGAGAGGGTAAATGGAGGATAAGAGGAGGGTGCAGGGAGGGTAAAGTGAGGTGACGTGGACGTTAAGGCCAGGGTAAGGAGATGGTAAGATGAGGGTAAAGGGAGGGTAATGGGAGGTGAAGTGAAGGGTAAGTTGAGGGTAAGGGGAGATGATGTGGTGGGTAAGGGCTAAAAAAAGGACGTTAAGTGGCGGGTTGCGGTAGCTTTCCTCACATCCTGAGCGTGCTGATGAAGGTAAACCGGGTCCTATAGGCCGTTGTGCTGTACTTGCCTCCATCTGCGTATCTCTTACTACAAAGGGGATCACGTTGATCCCTCACCTCGTTATAACCATTATGTTATCGCGTTTCCCGTCCCTACCATTCAATGAAAATAATAATAATAGTTACCCATCGAAAGCAAAGATGGCGACATCATAAGGCTATCAGCGTTTTCGCTGATACTCTGCGAAACCTATACTTTCTGCGATGTGAGCACCTTCGGTGATACTAGCCCGCCAGGTGGTACGGTCTTGTGAGAGCATCTTCCAGGACGTGACATCAGTATTGAAGCATTTAAGAAACACTTTTAATGAGTCTGAAGCATTTCCTTCTTCCCTCCTGGTGATCGTCTGCCTGTTGTGAGCTCACCGTATAACAGCTGCTTGAGGATGCGTTTATCTGGCATGCAAACATGTTCCGTCCGTCGTAGCTGAGTCAATTGTTGAAGTGAATGGATAACCAACATGTTAGTAATGCTAATAATTTCAGAGTTAGGCATTTATTCCGTCACGTGAACCTGAGTAGACTACACTAACAGCTGAAGTGAAAACGGTTGAGCTGTCTGACATGTCTGCAATACACTGTTCACGTCTCATATGTAGTGAAATAACTACAATTTCACCAACCAGAAAAGGAATAATCAAGTTGATGACATCTTCAAACTTGGTTGCTCAACATCAGCGAATAGTGGAGGATTGTCGGCAATGATTAACAGATCAACAATTATCATTGGAAAACATTCCTACGCAGTCATGTTTCACATTGGTGTGCCCTCAACTTACGTGTATTCACATCTCTGTACCCTCAACTTACGTGTACTCCCATACTCTGAAGCTACGGTGCTTGCTTGCGAGGTGCATACACTTTGCGTATGCTATGTTCAATGCCTCCCGTGCAGCGCATAATCCGTTCCAAAACATGCGCCCTCAAAATGTATCTAATTTCTTCCGAATTCAATAACTTATCAAAGAAAGTGTTTGCACGCGCTCTTATATTTGGTATGACGTTGAGATATTGTTCATTAGAATTATGAAGGCAATACGGTTATATCAAAGCGGGTGATTCTCTTTTATCTTTTTCGGCGACAAAAATATTTGGTTCCTCTAATAAGACATACTTTCCTGTACTTGTACAAACAGTTTGCGATTGAGTCAAGGCGTATCTCCAATGTCCATGTGAAGAGATGTC
This sequence comes from Ariolimax columbianus, assembly GCA_036924085.1. Taxonomy (NCBI): domain Eukaryota; kingdom Metazoa; phylum Mollusca; class Gastropoda; order Stylommatophora; family Arionidae; genus Ariolimax; species Ariolimax columbianus. The sequence goes on from JAVGWX010000013.1 coordinate 6,074,883, forward strand.
TGAGACTAGTTACAGATAAGAAGCATTGATATTTATCTTGTGTTTAATTCATGTTCGTAGAAGATAGCGAAGGAAGTTTTATGCCAACATGTGTGTGGATGTGTGTGTGTGTGAGTATGTGTATGTGTGTGTGGGCTTGTGTGTATGTGTATGTGTGTGTGTGAGTGTACCAACTATGGTCTCTGGTGCGCCCTTAGCCCAATACCAGGCGTTTCCAGCTTCCGCTTTCAGAGTCGATGTCGGCCAGGTCCATCTTCCGCCTCTTTCACCAGCAGCTGTGTGAACTTGTTAGGGGAGGAATCCCCTTCTTGTCGTTTCGCGCACGTAGTTTAGCCGGCCAGTATAAGCCGTTGCCGGGGGGGGGGGGGTTGCGCTGCCGTACACAGACATACTCTAGGAGCCATATGTGAGCTAGACAGAAGTGGGGGAACCAAATAGGATCCTGGCCATCAAAGATGTGGCTGCCTCTCACCGTGAGGTACTATCCCTTACACACTTCTGTCCTACCCCTTCCTACATTTCAGCTCTAGGTGTATGATGGGATAACCACACAGTAAACCTTCTCTTTATCCGGTCCTGAGTTTCTATGTGCATTATCTTGTATAGCCTATTCACTTAGCTCTAGAAATCCTCATGACCGTCGAGTGGTCCTCTCCAGTTGGCTGGTTAGCCATCAGTCTGATTTTGTCTCACCCAATCTAGAATCCCGTTGGCTGCAATACTTATAGGCCATTGTCCCTTCGAATATGGCAGCCTATTGCGTGCGCTCCTATCTTCAATCTAAACCCCTGCACTGAGGTCTGATACCAGAATTGGTCAAACTGATAGCCCTCCCTAAACTAGTCATGTTTTTCTCCAGTTGCATCAAATTCTCATCTCACGCGCGATCCGCGTGGTTACCAGGGTGTGATCTGAGCCCGTTAACTGCTATTCAGACAACGTTTGATTCTTAACGAACAAAGTGGCTAGCCCAATCTCACCTGCCCCAAACGCCCATGCTCCACAGAGAACTGGAACTGTCACACAAGAATGTGAACCAGACATTTTTTGTATCTTTTTATCGACACAGTCCACATGTCTGGCAACACACTTTCTCCACCTGTCGACTAGTTTGTTGATGCCCTCTAGAAAAAAAGTCTTTTGGTGTGACCTTGAACCGATTATGCACCGCCTCCATTACCTCGTTCTTAGCTGCTTTGGGACCCATTTGCTACCCACTTTCCTATAACCGAGTTCATCATGGACAATTGTGTGCGCAGCCCCGTGACTCAGGTTGAAATCTACGGCTATTCCATCAATAGTGACTCGTCTGTTGCCAGGGACCAGCTGGTCGATCTGCTGTTTCGCTGTATCAGTTGCCACGTATGCTGATCTCCCACGCCGCGGCTCTTCAATAACGTTTTGTTTTCCGTTTCAAAATATTTCTACTTATTCAAACACTCTTCTCTGACTCGAACAACTGTCTTTATACTGTACCTTCATTCTTCTGTACATTTCAGAAGGTTTCACACCCTCTAACCACAACAAACGAACAACGTCTAATTGCTCTATCACGGTACAAGTCAACAGTGGGGTGGCCATGTTTTGCACTACTTTGCACCTGCGCATACTGTCCGATCGTCACAAACCCTACATACAGAATTGCTAAAGAGCCAATTTGTGTCCTGATATTGAGATTGTCCGTTGTACACACTCTTCCACGTATGCTCCTGAGCGACTGTTCCTCGTATATTGTTTCGCCTTACGGACATGTTCAACGTCCTACTTACGGACACACTCTAAAACCTAACCTGCCGTAGATCAAACCCTCCCCCCCCCCTCCTCCCCTTTCCTGTCCCCAGGGCGGTGGCCATGCCACTGGTTTGGTTTTCTCCTTAAAGCGATATTTCAATGTTGTCTAATATTGGCATATAACCTGATAACCACTTACATTTGATATCATTAGCAAAAATCAACAGATGGTTTGAGTTTTAGCAGAACTGCAGATGGATCTGACCAGGACAGTTAATCAATCGTTTAGCTTGAGTGACAAATGCTATATATAGCTCATTTAATTCATTTTCTCTGGAGAGCGTGAGGGAAGTAAAAGCCACAAAAATGATGAGACAATCTCTCTGATGTCATCATTTTGTTAAACACATTCAGTGGTAGGTGTATGAGATGAGGTTGCCAGCTTCGCCAACCTCTATACCCGTCTTTCAGTTAGGAAAAGCAGAGCAGGGGTGGGGGGGGGGGGGGAGAGAGAGAAACGGACGGGTAACTAATCTTCCTTCACTCTCCTCTTTCCCAAGTATCTAAAAAGCTAATATCTAATACTATCCACTCTCTGATAAAGCTAATACCTAATACTATCCACTCTCTGATAAAGCTAATACCTAATACTATCCATTCTCTAATAAAGCTAATATCTAATACTATACCCTCTCAAATAAATCTATGATCTAATACTGCATCTCCTCTCTAATAAAGTTGAGACATAACACTGTCTACACTCTCAGATACAGCTGGAACGTAATACTATCTCTTATCTAATAAAACGTGGATAAAAAAATGCATTACATTTTCCAATAAAGTTAAGACCTAATACTACTGAGGTTTTTCCACTTTATCTTTGCCGGCAGTGACTGCTATGGTCTACTTCTCATCGACTTTTAACCCAAAATGCTGAACGAGGATTACCAAGAGCTTGTTGTGCTCTGAGGCTGTTAGGTCTGAGATATTGAGCAGCACTTGCTGTCATGAGAATGACTGTAATACTATCCCCTGAGAGCGACTAGCAACACTGACAACTTGAGGGCGTCGTTGGTTGTCAGTTAGCCTTCAGGGGGACTCTCTTATCTTAAAAAAACTAGAAGTAGATTTGTCAGTCTAGAGTGGCTTGGATTCGAAGAATGCAATATCGCACGAGCTGAGATCCATGACACTAGAAACAGTCATTATGAGTGTGTAGATCCATTTTCGTCTCATCATCTGCGATAGTCAAATCAATATTGTATTTCATTAGAAATGTTCAAAAATTAAACTTTGACTCGGTCTGACATTACTTGCAGAAACCTAGCATTATGTTCCGGTTGTATAGTTGCGCAGAGATGTCCAACACGTCATCAAACCTGGACAGCGTGAAAAGTGAGCTCAAGATGGGAAATACCCTCCACGAGTTGTCGTCACAAGGAAGTAATATAATTCTACAACTAGTGGAACGTATGGTCGAACATATACATATGATCATTATTGTTACTTTCATCAACACGTGTCCTGCCATCATCATCAGGTTGATCAGTCCAGAGGATGGTTGTAGGGTTGTCTGAGCATGTCTCTCCATTTGACCGTATCTTCTGGTTGACCAATCATGACGCTGGTTGTAGGGTTGTCTGACCCTCTCTCTCCATCTGACCTTATCTTCTGCCTCTCTCTCCATTTAATCTTATCTTCTGCCTCTCTCTACATTTGATCCTATCTTCTGCCTCTCTCTCCATTTGATCCTATCTTCTGCCTCTCTCTCCATCTGACCCTATCTTCTGCCTCTCTCTCCATCTGACCCTATCTTCTGCTGCTCTCTCCATCTGACCCTATCTTCTGCCGCTCTCTCCATCTGACCCTATCTTCTGCCGCTCTCTCCATCTGACCCTATCTTCTTCTGCTCTCTCCATGCCAGCATAGGTTCGTACCTTAATGTTCTACATCATGCTTGTGATATAAAGGTGAGCCTTGGTTGCCCCCTTTCTCTTTCTCCCTGCATTTTTCTCAATTGTATCTTCTGAAGTAGACATCTAACTTGCATATTGTGTCCCAGCAAACCTTAACTTCGTTCTTATATCATGTTCTATATTTCCCTTTGTGCGCATACCTCAATGAGGACATTGTCATTATATATTTTTCCTGCCCAACTCACTTTTTTTATTCCAAGGTATCACCCCGTTTCAAATTCTTCCCAAGCTTTTTTTTTTTCACTCTTATTTGCCAGAGTCCATGTTTCAGCTCCATACAGTGCGATTGCCCATACATGACTCGTGATTATTCTTTCCTCAGTTTTATCCTGATATTCTCTGAGGAAGAAATTTGTTTGTTCTTTTTGTTTTTGTTGTGTTTTTTGCCAATTGCAATTCTTGTTTTATGGCTGTCTATTTGCGGACATTTTTTGTGATAGTTCGCCCATATATGTAAACTAATGTACGTGTTCCATTATTTCTCAATTGATGATTATATTCAGTTGCCAATGATGCTTGGCTATTACCAATGTCTTTGTCTTCAATATTTTCATTTACATGCCAAACTTTTTGGCTGTGTTGTTCATTTTTTAAGCAGCCTTCGCAACGTTGGTACTGACCCTCCCACTATGACTTGATCATCAGCAAATTTGATGGCATTAACTTTCATACCATTGTCTTGCACACCCTTAACTTTCATACCATTAACTTTCATACCATTGACTTGCATACCATTATTACAACTCCGAAATACTTATTCCATCATCATCTCAGAATATGCGTTATAGAGACTTGGTGAAAACAAGCAATCTTGTCTTACTCCCTGTCTTATAGAGATTTGGTGAAAGCAAGCAATCTCGTCTTACCCTCTGTCTTATAGAGATTTGGTGAAAGCAAGCAATCTTGTCGTATCCCCTGTCTTATAGAGACTTGGTCTGTTAGTCCTTTGATTTCAAAAATTATCTCTTGTGTTTTTACACATGTTCTGCATTAACCTACAAATTGGTCTCTTCATACCTATTCGCTGCATCATCTGAAAAAGTGAGTATCAGTGTAACCAATCAACGGCTTTCTCGAAGTCAATAAAGCAGATACATAATGGCCATCTTTCTTTCAGCGTGAAGGCCCGATGTTGCAATGGCACCCATGTAACCTCAGGCCTTGCGAAAACCAAAATGGCTATCTTTTAGCCCCTTCCTTATTTTGCCATCGATTTTCTCCTTAATTATCTTTATTATAATTTGATATGCTTGTGGTATTAAGCTTATCATTCAGAATTGGCAACTTTCTTTTCCACTAGAGTTTTTGGACGAAGGAAATTATGTGTTCGTTTGGCCATTTTCCATTGTTGTAAATATCATTAATATGTTGAGAAAGTAAATTTGGTAAAGTCTCTCCTGCTGTTTTAAGAAGCTCGATACACCATCTATGCCTAGTGCTTTGTTTTTCTGGACTAAGTAAAATGCCCTACTAAATTCATCTCTGGATACAGGTGATCTCTCTTCTATCAAAGGCTTGTCTCGTCTATCAAAGGCATATCTCTTCTATCGAAGGCATGTCTCTTCTATCAAACGCATTTCTCTTCTATCAAACGCATGTCTCTTCTATCAAAGGCATGTCTCTTTTATCAAACGCATGTCTCTTCTATCAAACGCATCTCTTCTATCAAACGCATCTCTTCTATCAAAAGCATGTCTCTTCTATCAAAGGCATGTCTCTTCTATCAAAAGCGTCTCTCTTCTATCAAACGCATCTCTTCTATCAAACGCATCTCTTCTATCCAAAGCAAATCTCTTCTATCAAAGGCATGTCTTTTCTATCAAAAACATATCTCTTCTATCAAAAACATGTCTCTTCTATCAAAAGCATGTCTCTTCTATCCAAGGCATCTCTCTTTTATCAAAGGCATCTCTCTTCTATCAAAGGCATGTCTCTTCTATCAAAAACATATCTCTTCTATCAAAAACATGTCTCTTCTATCAAAAGCATCTCTCTTCTATCCAAGGCATCTCTCTTTTATCAAAGGCATTTCTCTTCTATCAAAGGCATGTCTCTTCTATCAAAAGCATCTCTCTTCTATCAAACGCATCTCTTCTATAAAAAGCATGTCTCTTCTATCAAAGGCATGTCCGTTTAAGGTTGTGTTATCCTGATAAGACCCCCCCCCCCCTCCCTTCCCACACCCGTCCTCAAATAGTTTCTAAACATATTCTTACCATCTTTCTGTTTTGCTCTCTAATTTGTTTCTCATTCTTCTCATTAATCATCTGTGATTGCATACCCTTATTTTCCTAAAAGATTGTTTTACTTGCTTATGTTAGTTAGTTAGTTAGTTAGTTAGTTAGTTGCTTGGTTGCTTGGTTGGTTGGTTGGTATGGTTTGGTTTGGTTTGTTTGGTTGGTTTGGTTTAGTTGGTTAGGTTGGTTTGGTTTAGTTGGTTTGTTTGGTTTGGTTGGTTTGGTTGGTTTGGTTTGTTTGGTTGGTTTGGTTTAGTTGGTTAGGTTGGTTTGGTTTGTTTGGTTTGGTTTGTTTGGTTTGGTTGGTTTGGTTTAGTTGGTTAGGTTGGTTTGGTTAGTTTGGTTGGTTTGGTTTGTTTGGTTGGTTTGGTTTAGTTGGTTAGGTTGGTTTGGTTTGTTTGGTTTGGTTTGTTTGGTTTGGTTTGGTTGGTTTGGTTGGTTTGGTTTAGTTGGTTAGGTTGGTTTGGTTTGTTTGGTTTGGTTGGTTTGGTTGGTTTGGTTTAGTTGGTTAGGTTGGTTTGGTTTGTTTGGTTTGTTTGGTTGGTTTGGTTTGGTTTGGTTGGTTTGGTTTGTTTGGTTTGTTTGGTTGGTTGGTTTGGTTGGTTTGGTTTGGTTTGGTTGGTTTGGTTTGTTTGGTTTGGTTGGTTTGGTTGGTTGGTTTGGTTGGTTTGTTGGTTTGGTTTAGTTGGTTTGGTTTGTTTGGTTTGGTTGGTTTGGTTTAATTTGGTTTGTTTGGTTGGTTGGTTTGGTTGGTTGGTTGGTTGGTTGGTTGGTTGGTTGGTTTGGTTGGTTGGTTGGTTGGTTTGGTTTGGTTGGTTTGGTTTGGTTTGGTTTGTTTGGTTTGGTTTGGTTTGGTTTGGTTTGTTTGGTTTGGTTGGTTTGGTTGGTTGGTTTGGTTGGTTGGTTGGTTGGTTTGGTTTAGTTGGTTTTGTTGGTTTGGTTTGTTTGGTTTGATTGGTTTGGTTTGGTTTGGTTTGGTTTGATTGGTTTGTTTGGTTTGGTTGGTTGGTTGGTTGGTTGGTTGGTTTGGTTTAGCTGTTGGTTTGGTTTGGTTTGTTTGGTTTGTTTGGTTTGGTTTGGTTTGTTTGGTTTGGTTTGTTTGGTTTGGTTTGGTTTGGTTTGGTTTGGTTTGTTTGGTTTGGTTGGTTGGTTGGTTTGGTTTAGTTGGTTTAGTTGGTTTTGTTGGTTTGGTTTGGTTGGTTTGGTTTGGTTTGGTTTGTTTGGTTTGGTTGGTTGGTTGGTTGGTTGGTTGGTTGGTTGGTTTGGTTTAGCTGTTGGTTTGGTTTGTTTGGTTTGGTTTGGTTTGGTTTGTTTGGTTTGGTTTGGTTTGGTTTGTTTGGTTTGGTTGGTTGGTTTGGTTGGTTGGTTGGTTGGTTTGGTTTAGTTGGTTTAGTTGGTTTTGTTGGTTTGGTTTGGTTGGTTTGGTTTGGTTTGGTTTGATTGGTTTGTTTGGTTTGGTTGGTTGGTTGGTTGGTTGGTTGGTTTGGTTTAGCTGTTGGTTTGGTTTGTTTGGTTTGGTTGGTTGGTTGGTTGGTTTGGTTTAGCTGTTGGTTTGGTTTGTTTGGTTTGGTTGGTTGGTTGGTTGGTTTGGGTTGGGTTGGGTTGGGTGGTTAGTTAGTATTCTTTTTCACTTTCTGTCGTCGAGCGTTGTGGAAAGCTTGAGTCGCCTATTCTGCACCAAGTGCGTTGCGTCGGTCAATGTGAGCCCTTGTCCCTGCACAATCGCTCTAATGTCATCTATCCACCTACCTCGCGGCCGACCCCTTGCTCTGTAGCCAGATCTACCAGCATTGTAAGCGATCAGTGGAAGTTGATGAGGGTGCATTCTCATGAAACTTATTTCCTACCTGGAAATGTATTCGGCACAAGACGTAGTGCTAACCATACTTCGAATGTCGTTCCGCATTCTGTTTCTCGTGATAACATCGATGACTTTCCTCAAACACATCATTTTACACGTCGAAATTCTGCTCTCCCGCGCCCTGGACAGAGGCCATGTTTGGCATTTATAGCACATAGTCGGCATAAATATCCTGTTTATCATGTGTTGATTTGTTGGTACTCGGGTGCCTAAGCAGTGGTGACAGCTGATAAGTCACAGCAGATACTTTCTGACACGTAATCTCAATTTCTCTGTCGATCCTGCCGTCTGCCAAAAGAATATTTTCCAATTGCTTCAACTCGTGGGACTGTTGAAGAGTGGTATCTTTTACAGTTATCTTGAGTGGCCCGGCTGTTCTACTGATAATCATAGTTTCTATTTTGTTCTCGATGTATCGCATATTGTATTTAGCCTAATTCTTTCTTATGTACTTGTTCGAACTTCTCTGTTCTTTCCACGTTTTTCATATGTTCGCAGCAACCTATCCACCATTTTTCTCGCTCCATCTTACATTCCCGATCTAATTCATTCCTGACATGTCTTGCTCTTTAATACTCTTCTCCCACGTGCGTCTTTACTCGAGGTTGTTTGCCATTTCAGGTGTTACCCACGGTTTCTTGTTTTCTGCTTTCTTCTTTCCCAATGTTATCTCTGCTGCCTCTTATACGCCTCTTTGATATTCTGGAACTGTTTATTTATATCCTCAGAGACTTGTTTTGTGTGTCTCTAAGGCGTCATTGATTGGATTTTGGAAGTAACCATTTTTTCCCAACTCATTTAAGGCACTTTCACTTCGCTAGTTTTTGTTAATTTTTTTTTCTATCTTAGTTGACATTTCATAATAAGAAAGTGAGCCGTATCATCTTCCGCTCTCGTTTAAGATATAGAATTTGTTAACTTGGTTTATATATCCTGTTTTCACTATAATGTAATTTATTTGAAATCTTCCCGGATTCCCTGAACTTGTCCATGTATATCTCTTTCTTTTCGGGACTTCATTCCCGATGTTTGCTATAATGCCTTCGCACCAACCATATCTGTTTTTTTAGCTTTTGGTTTCTTTAAGATACCCTGAGTAGTGAGTAGAGAAAAATGTCTGGTCAGGCGAAATATACTGATCAGACATATTAGCCAGGGTCAAGTGGTGCACTCAGGCCCTCAACCTCACTTAATTCAGTTCTCGCTGGAAACAGATTGTTTCGACTTGATTCTGTAGTAGTGAGCGTCATATAGATGAAGTCAGGCATAGCACAACAGACTGGAGGGCGTCGGTCCACCTTCATCAGCACTTCTGATGCGTGGAAAACTATTGCAACCCGCCACTTAATGCTTTTTACAGGTACATGAAAGAGAAACATACTCATAGTTGGCATACAACAACAACAGCAGCAGCAATAGCAACAGCAAAACAGCAACAGCAACATCAACGACAACAACAGCTCCGAGTAGTACCAGGTTGAACGGAATGTGACCACTGCAACCTTCCAAGCATATTGAAGAAGGCGCCTAATTAGGGCTGTAAGAGTAGTTTTCACATAATTTTCCAGTGGATGAACTAACGTTTTTTTTTTTTTATCTCGGTAGGTAACATATATTCCTGGGACTCCATTCTTCACTGTTCTTATTGCTGATCCATCAGTATATACCTGGATCCATGCTTCTCTGGGGTACAGTTCACTGCTCTTATTGCTGATCCATCAGTATATACCTGGATCCATGCTTCTCTGGGGTACAGTTCACTGCTCTTATTGCTGATCCATCAGTATATACCTGGATCCATGCTTCTCTGGGGTACAGTTCACTGCTCTTATTGCTGATCCATCAGTATATACCTGGATCCATGCTTCTCTGGGGTACAGTTCACTGCTCTTATTGCTGATCCATCAGTACATATCTGCATCCATGCTTCTCTGTGGTACAGTTCAGCGATCAGTTTGCAGGTTGCTACATTCATTTGGAAACCATTTGCCATGGGGTAGATGGTAGTTATGAATGTTTTTATGATGATGCGTTGGTGGTGTTCACGTGGGGGTTAGAAGGGATATTGAATTTACCTTCTAGACGGTGTATAGAAACTCATCCACATATGTTCTTATTAAATTAGTTAGACCGATGTATAAAGCTAATTGTCTTCAATCTTCCACTGACAAGATCTTTGAATCTAGTCTTCACTGTGTGTGCTGTCATGTTTTTGCATTTTTCTGCTTGTAGCATCGTCTTGGTGTCCCGTCTATAGTATAGGGTATGATTGTTTCCATTTCATTTATTGGAATGGTCTTCATTTCACCCTAAGCGCTTGGTTGTGTACCTTATCTAAGGTCTGTAGGGGGGATTTGGCTTTGTGGACCAGGCTACTGATCCATAGTCCACTATTGGTCTTAATACCCCATTATAGACCTTCTTCAGTGTTGTTTCATTCGCTCCCCAGTTTGATCCATCTGTTCTCCTTAATATAGCGATTGTTTTCCTTGCCCTTGCCTCTGCTTTTTTCAATGTGAGGCCTCCTCGTCATTCTCTTATCCAATGTGATGCCCAGATGTACCGGCTCATCATCTATTTGGACTTGTATATTTCCAAATCGTATTTGTCCTGCCTTTTCTTTGTTTGAGAGTGTGAACAGTGTTGTTGCTGATTTCTTGGTGTTGATCTGTACCATCCATTTCTCAGTCCATGCTGCTAGTGTCTGCTGCTCCTTGTATTCGCTTATTTGCAATTGTTGGGTGTTCTTCTACTAACCCTACCACCAAGTCATCTGCGTATAGAGCAGCTTTCACTCCTTGTGGCAGATCGTGGGTGAGATCATTGATAAACACGAGGAACAATGTGGGAGACAGTACCTGCCCTCGATGAACTCTGTGTTTTAGAAGGATTTTTTTGCTGTTATAACCATCCGTGGTAACTCTAGCTTTCTGGTTGTGTAAGAATGCCTGGATCCATTTTCTCATGTTATTCTTTATCCCATTCCTTCACAGTTTTGCTATTAGTCCATCTTGTCATACCTTATCGAAGGCTTTCTGGAAATCTATCCATAGTGTAAGGACCTCTTTCTTTTCTTGGAAGACGTCATCACAAATTTGGGACAAGTATGTGATCTGGTCTTCTGTGCTGCTACACTGTCTAAACCCTGCTTGTCCTAGAATTAGTATTTTCTCTGTTTCTAGGTACCATTTCAGTCTTCTGTTGACCATCCATTCCATTGTCCTACAGACACAGTTGGAAAAGCTTATTGGTCTGGAACTTGTAGCCTTTTTCTGATGCTTTCTCTTCGTTATGATGAAAGACATGCGTCTCTCTCATTGTCTGCGGCACATTGCCTGTCGTCGAGCTATAATTGTATATTTGCAACAGTTTGTTCATTGCTGCATGTCCAAGGTGTTTGAACATTTCGTTGGTTATACCATCCGGACCTGATGATTTTTTGTCCTTTAGTTCCATAAGGCTGTTTTTAGCTCTTCCAAAGTAAAAGAAATGGACATTACATCCGGACTGTTTTCGGTGCTTTTTGCGGGGGTTATTTCTTGTTGAATGTCTCTTTGTCTGCCCGAGCTGATGGTAATGGTACTCTTATTCATGTAGGATTCCGAAGTATATTGGCTGCTTGCTTGTCGGTGCATAGTTCACCTGCCTCTTCTAGTCTGCTTGTTTGTCGGTGTATAGTTCACCTGCCTCTTCTAGTCTGCTTGTTTGTCGGTGCATAGTTCACCTGCCTCTTCTAGTCTGCTTGTTTGTCGGTGCATAGCTCACCTGCCTCTTCTAGTCTGCTTGTTTTTCGGTGCATAGTTCACCTGCCTCTTCTAGTCTGCTTGTTTGTCGGTGCATAGTTCACCTGTCTCTTCTAGTCTGCTTGTTTGTTGGTGCATAGTTCACCTGCCTCTTCTAGTCTGCTTGTTTGTCGGTGCATAGTTCACCTGCCTCTTCTGGTGTGGTTGTTTGTCGGTACAAAGTTCACCTGCCTCTTCTGGTGTGGTTGTTTGTCGGTACAAAGTTCACCTGCCTCTTCTGGTGTGGTTGTTTGTCGGTACAAAGTTCAGCTGCCTCTTCTGGTGTGGTTGTTTGTCGGTGCATAGCTCACCTGCCTCTTCTAGTCTGCTTGTTTGTCGGTGCATAGTTCACCTGCCTCTTCTGGTGTGGTTGTTTGTCGGTACATAGTTCACCTGCCTCTTCTAGTCTGCTTGTTTGTCGGTGCATAGTTCACCTGCCTCTTCTAGTCTGCTTGTTTGTCGGTGCATAGTTCACCTGCCTCTTCTGGTGTGGTTGTTTGTCGGTACAAAGTTCACCTGCCTCTTCTGGTGTGGTTGTTTGTCGGTACAAAGTTCACCTGCCTCTTCTGGTGGGGTTGTTTGTCGGTACAAAGTTCACCTGCCTCTTCTGGTGTGGTTGTTTGTCGGTACAAAGTTCACCTGCCTCTTCTGGTGTGGTTGTTTGTCTGTACAAAGTTCACCTGCCTCTTCTAGTCTACTTATTTGTCGGTACAAAGTTCACCTGCCTCTTCTAGCTGCTTGTTTGTCGGTACAAAGTTCACCTGCCTCTTCTGGTGTGGTTGTTTGTCTGTACAAAGTTCACCTGCCTCTTCTAGTCTACTTATTTGTCGGTACAAAGTTCACCTGCCTCTTCTAGCTGCTTGTTTGTCGGTACAAAGTTCACCTGCCTCTTCTAGCTGCTTGTTTGTCGGTACAAAGTTCACCTGCCTCTTCTGGTGTGGTTGTTTGTCGGTACAAAGTTCACCTGCCTCTTCTGGTGTGGTTGTTTGTCGAGTTATCATCGTCCCTTAGTTAGTTTCCACAATCTCCTTCCTTCCTTCTCGAAGTTTAATTCATAATTGGTTTTCTCTTTCCATCTTGTCTTCTGATCTTCTAGTTTTTGTTTTTTTTATGCATTGTACTTTGGTCTTTAGCGGCGTGATGTAGTTCTGTTTGCAATGGTTGTAAAACTGCAATGTCTTTCGCCTCATTCAATGCTTCATGTATTGTGTGTAAAGTTTTAGTGCAGCATGGTACATAATTCTCTTCCTCGCCTCTCTTGGTGTTGTCTCTTTTGTTGCTTGGAGCACTCCGTTATTAAACTCCCTGCTGACAATGTCTCTGTCTAGTACCCTAATCTCTCTTGCTGCCTGGAGCACTCCCTTATTAAACTCCCTGCTGACACTGTTAACGTCTCTGTCTAGTACCGTAATATCCTTTGTGATCAGGTTTCCTCTATGTTGGTATGTGCACCAATTTACTTTTTTTTATATAATTCTATCGTGGATGGTCATCTTGGATCCATATATTTTGATGAATACAGGGGGATGATCACTTCCACCCAGTTGTTTTGATATTTCTCTTTCTGCTGTTCCTGCCAGATCCGACGTGCAAAATGCCAAGTCTGGGGTAGAGGTACTATGCCATCTTCTGGCGTAGAAGGTTCGGGGGTTTGTTAGGTTTGTATAATTGGGTCAGATTGTTGTCATCTTGCCAGTTGACTACCTCTTCTTCCTTTCTGTCTCGTTGACCCTATCCCCAGCTTTGGGAGTGACTGTTGTTCTGTCTAGTTGACCCTATCCCCAGCTTTGGGAGTGACTGTTGAAGTCTCCTACCGCTAGGAAGTTTACACTGGGGACATATATACTTGCTATGTTCAGTGGTATGTTGCTGGGGCAGTAGAAGCTGACGAGGTCCAGCTCTAGAGTGTTCTGTTTGAGATGGATTATTTGCTATTCTGGACCTTCTTTGTGCACCTTGGTTTCTAAAGCATTCCGTATCAAGGTTAGAATACCTTCCACTCTTTTTTGTTCACTCTGAAGCATTGATACTCCCGTATCTTAAACTGTTTTCCTTCTCCTGGATGGGTTTCTTATATTCAACATGCACTGATGTCGTTCTGGAATAGTGTGTTGTCTAATACTGTGTATGTGTTGCTGACTCCCTCCACATTCCAATGCATAACGTTCAGAAGGGTCTTTTTGTCTGATTGGACAGAATTTACTCCTTTGCGACTCATGGCTCCACAAGGCATGCTAGGGAGACCTCCAATAGCTGAAGGTGGGTTCTGTAGAGGCTCAGAACACGGTACTGCTACTGCCTGGAGGGGCTTCACAGTGCGAGCACCATATCTATTTTTCTTTGACTTTTGTGTAGACATACAAGAAAAAGGGGTCGGTCGGATTGCATGGTATCATGGTTGTTAGTGCCCCTCCTGGCCTGGTACCTGTTTTCAGCACCTGTTCTGTGGTGGAATGTGCTCCACCTCCTGGCCTGGTACCTGTCTTCAGCACCTGTTCTGTGGTGGAATGTGCTCCACCTCCTGGCCTGGTACCTGTCTTCAGCACCTGTTCTGTGGTAGAATGTGCTCCACCTCCTGGCCTGGTACCTGTCTTCAGCACCTGTTCTGTGGTAGAATGTGCTCCACCTCCTGGCCTGGTACCTGTCTTCAGCACCTGTTCTGTGGTGGAATGTGCTCCACCTCTCCCCAATCTGGCTGGGGGCTCTGACTTCGTCTTAACCTCGTTTGCTGTCCCAACTTACCTCCCGCTGGGGTTAACACCCAACCTTTGGCAAGATTACCTGGTATAACAGGATTAACCAACGCGTAGGCGAGGTATACTTGGGCAGTAAAGGCTAAGAGACATATGAGTCTTGTATTCTGCGATCCCCGCCCGGCGTGGTACCTCGGGTGCTCAAAGGGAAAATTTTAACAAAAATAGAAACACAGCTATCCGCCCCCCCCCCCCCCCCTCCAGTAAGGCTTATGTAGAGGAAAAAGCACAATTAATGCAATTGAAACCTAAAAATCCCTAGCAGAAATTATGGTTAGTCAATATAGAACAACGTATGTATGTTTCAACGACCGTAAGAAAGCGTCCGATATAGTGGGATGGACCAAACTATTTGAAATTCTTGATCAAATAGCGATTGAACACTTGTCCTCAGATTAATTCAAAATGTATACACAAACCAATACGCCACAATTTCACTAATCAAGGGAATGACCAAGCCAATGCCACAAGGAAAGGGGAGAGACAAAGGTGTCTCCTGTCCCTGGTTCACATAACGTTTACTCAGAGAGAATAATGGAACTCCACTTCTAAAATTGCAAAATTACGATCATTGTAGACGGAAAACGTTTGGCAGATCAAATTTCAGACGATCAGACGATAGTCGAAAAGACGGGGAGGGCTCTACACGAGTTGCTAAATTACATTAGCAACACCACAAAGAAGTATGGAACTAATATAAACCTAAAGAAGACAACAGTTATGGTGATTGCAAAAAAACCACAAAACAGCAAATCTAGTCATAGATGGACAGAGCATGTCCTACTTAAGATAGGCCGTCTGACTGACCAGGAAAACCCCTTGAAATGTCACATTCCACAGCCGACTAAATAACGGAACTTATATTGTGCCAAGATTTACAATCAATCCATGCTCCACACAGAGAAATCAAACAAATTCACGGAACAAAACCCAGCAAATCCCTGTCGAGAGTTATCCTCTCACAACACGCTATTATAGTTGCACTGATAGTTGACACATGCAAGCTCCGTTATTTAGTCAGCCGTGGAATGTGACGTTTCAAAGGGATTTCTCCGTGAGTGATGCGGCCTGTGGACAGAGCATTGACCAGGTGACACAAAGTCCATATGTGAGGTTATTGATTACAAAAGAAGCCCTTATACTGGAATTACTAGGATTGCAATGGGAAAAACAGCGTTCAGAGAGTAGCGAAGAATTCTAACTCAGAAATGGGATCATCTCACTTTGTATAAAAATTCTCTATGCATATATATGGTCTGTGACGCTTTATGGAGCAGAGGCCTGGACTACAAATAATCAGTTAAGGCCTTTGAGATGTGGTGGGTGTTATCAGAGGATGGTGTTTTCAGAGGATGGTGTTTTCAGAGGATGGTGTTATCAGATGATGGTGTTATCAGAGGATGGAGGCGATCAGCTGGACAGAAATGAAGTTTAAGAAAAGGAGTTAGACAAAACAATACAGTTTCTCACAATAATCCGGAGTGGAAGATTGTCTTGGCTTGACCACAGTCCAGTACAGGCAGCCCTTGCTGAGGACGACAAGGCAGATGAGGCTGGGGTCAGCCAAGGACTACTTTCATCCATCAGGCCTGAAGAGACGAGGTAGAAGTTGCCCAAGAACTACTTTCATCACTCAGACCTGCAGAGATATGGCAGTCAAATTCTACGACGAACTCAGAAGTGCCTTAGAGGACCAAAGACATTGGCGTGACATGATGCAGGGTCTCTAAAACAAGACTACGAACCGAAGACATTTGCGTGACATGATACAGTGTCTCCTAAACCAGTCTATATGCTGAAGACATTGACGTGACATGGTACAGGGTCTCCTAAACCAGTCTATGGACAGGATACATTCACGTTACCTGATACAGAATCTGCAAAACAGTCTATAGGCTGAAGACATTGACGTGACATTGTACAGGGTCTCTAAGACCAGTCTATGGACTGAAGACATTGACGTGACATGGTACAGGGTCTCCTAAACCAGTCTATGGGTTGAAGACGTTGACGTGACATGGTACATGGTCTCTAAAACCAATCTAGGGGCTGAAGTCATTGGCAAGGACGAGGTTCATATCCAGACAATGGCACTAGAGTCAACACAACAGTGACCTACCTCCTGACACGTGATACGTGACACATGGTACAGCATCAAAACTCGAGAAGGCTCTGTTGGGATAACCCTCTCCCCGCCCACCGCCCCCAGAAATGAAACGACCCGAAAGTCGTCGGCAGACCACCAGTCATATGTAGACCGACACTAGCTATCTTCGTTTTCGATGGGTATCTAAGACCCACGGGATCTGCTGAGATCACGTAAGTCCATCATGTCTGGAGCACCCCTACCCAGAATGTACTTTCCAAAGTGTGCATCTGTTGATTCCAAGATTATTTTAGTCTATAGCTCAAAATCTATGTTAGGATTGCGTAGGCCTGGCCTATAGGCCCCATGGCTCTGTTGGTATAATGTAGACCCAATCTTAAGACCCCAAGCCTTTGTCGGAGTCAATATAACTCAGCCTAAAGACCCCAAGGCTCTGTTGAGGATCCCATAAGCTCAGCCTGTAGATCCCACGGCTCTGTTAGTATCATGTAGGCCCAAGCTATAGAACCCCCTGACCCTTCCCCCAACCCGAGGGTGTCTGTGGATCAGAGTTTAAGAATCCCTGCATTAGTGGACGCAATCTCAGACTGGCATATTTGGTGATTACTCTTAGTGTCTTTCTCACAGGGGGCACAACCCTTGATTTTCCTGAAAGTAAATCAATTTTCACCATTTGGGGAGGGGAGAGAATATGGATGTCTCGCAACCAACAAAAAAAGATGTAAAATCGAGACTGGATAGAAGTGATTTTTTTTTCAATCTTAGGTGTAGGTCCAAGTGGGAAATAAGGTTATTGATGGCTACAGTGAGGGTCGGTGTGCTGTTTGTTATATAATAGACGCTGTTATGTTGGGTGTTGTTGCGTTGGGTATTTTTGTGTTGGATATTTTTGTGTTGGATACTGTTGTGTTGGGTACTGCTGTGTTGTTGTGTTGGGTACTGCTGTGTTGTTGTGTTGGATATTGTTGTGTTGGATACTGTTGTGTTAAGTACTGTTGTGTTGAGTACTGTTGTGTTGGGTACTGTTTTGTTGTTGTGTTGGGTACTGTTGTGATGTGGTGGGTACTGCCGTGTTGGGTACAGTTGTGTTGTTGTGATTGGTACTGCTGTGTTGGGTACTGATGTGTTGGGTACTGTTGTGTTGGGTACTGTTGTGTTTAATACGGTTGTGGTTGGTACTATTGTGTTCGGTACTGTTGTGGAGGGTACTGTTGTGTTGGATATTGTTGTGTTGGATACTGTTGTGTTGTGTACTGTTGTATTGGGTATTGTTGTGTTGGGTACTGTTGTGTTGTTGTGTTGGGTAATGTTATGTTGCATATTGTTGTGTTGGATACTCTTGTGTTAAGTACTGTTGTGTTGTGTTGGGTACTGTTGTGCTGTGGTGGGTACTGCCGTGTTGGGTACAGTTATGTTGCTGTGATGGGTCTGCTGTGTTGGGTAATGATGTGTTGGGTACTGTTGTGTTTGGTACTGTTAGAGTGGGTACTGTTGTGTTGAGTACTGTTGTGGTGCGTACTGTTGTGTTGGTGTGTTGGGTACTGTTGTGTTGGATATTGTTGTGCTGGATACTGCTGTGTTGGGTACTGTTGTGTTGGGTACTGTTGTGTTGGATACTGTTGTGTTTCTGTGTTTGGTATTGTTGTGTTGGGTACTGTTTTGTTGGGTGCTGTTGTGGTGGGTACTGTTTTGTTGGGTACTGTTGTGGTGGATTTTGTGTTAGGTAATGTTGTGTTGTTGTGGTTGGTACTGTTGTGTTATTGTGAATGGATTATAGCTCAATCAGACTGCCATTCTTTATATTAATCGTTTCAGTCTTATTTGTTTTAAGTTTCATCTGTTCTAAGTCCTATCTGTTCTCAGTCTTATCTGTTCTCAGTCCTATCTGTTCTCAGTCTTATCTGTTCTCAGTCCTATCTGTTCTCAGTCTTATCTGTTCTCAGTCCTATCTGTTCTCAGTCTTATCTGTTCTCAGTCTTATCTGTTCTCAGTCCTATCTGTTCTCAGTCCTATCTGTTCTCAGTCCTATCTGTTCTCAGTCTTATCTGTTCTCAGTCCTATCTGTTCTCAGTCTTATCTGTTCTCAGACTCTTATAATTTACTTTCTAATGTATCTAAATCCCCCCTAATTCAGTTTTCATGGGAGCATCAGACATATTGTAGCAGATCCTCTATTTCTTTGCCCTGACCCTCTGCTGCCGTGATCGAACTTAGAACATTCTCACACTCATCCACATCATCATGACCATACTCAGTAAATGACATATCACACATCAGGTGGCATATTTATTATATCATACTCATATCATAGAATGAGTAGAGAAATTACAAACACAATATAATACATATCTTAACTAAACATTCTACTAAAACGGGAATTGTAAGCATTAGCTATTGATGGAATTCCCAACTATCTAAAAACCCAGTTCTATTGCCTTGCAATTGCATCACACACACATCGCCTTAACTGCGTCTTCAACACACCTTATCAAATACTCTTCCTCACTGAAATCCCCTCAGGCGGGCGATCTCGACATAACTCGTTCACAATGTGTCCTTGCTTACAAACACACTTTCAGATTATCTATTAATGCAAAACGCACACACCTATTTGAGCGATCCTTTTCTATCACTAAACATTCGTCCAACCGTCTATCAATCGCTCCTCTATCTAAAGTCGGTGAGTTAAACACACTATCTACATTCAGTCTCTCTCTCTCTCTCACTCTCTCCCCCTCTCCATCTCTCATCCAGCCTCTCGAGCTCAACTTTGTCTCGAGTTATATATCCTCAAGCAAGGCCAGAGCTTGACCAATCGATCTCAGGTATGGTCATCTTCAATTCCAATTGGAACGAAACACTTTGCACACCTGTCACTCATTCTCTCGCAGCAAGCCCCGTTGCCAATTTCGTCTGTCAATCAATCTCCCCCTACCAAAATCGGAAGGCCAGTGGTCAGTTTCTACCTGTCCACATTCCTTAACCCAACTCTGTTCTCCTTTGCTGAGATAGTGAGTGACCTTGACATGCATTCATGTAGCTTTAAGCTTTAACATGTTCAGGCATCCTAAACTCCCCTTGCTCCGGCGGGAACTGTTACAATATGCTTCCAGTATGCTCTTATTGTGAACCATCTTCTAGTGCTCCATCTACTAGCCGTCAGCTGACTTGACCTCCTCTCCTGTTGTGACTCACTAGGTGTTTCGTGGCTTCCTCTCTCATAGCATTCCTCGTGCTTTTCAATCTAGCTCATGTCTGATTATATTGTTTCTCTTCTTTCAGTGTATTTGAGCTATCCGCATCCACTTTCTCTCCCCAACCTTCCGTAACAATAAAAACACGAGAATAACAACATGTCTAGAGATGATGTTAGCTGATATAATGTAATGATGACACGTCTAGAGATGATGTTAGCTGATATAATGTAATGATGACACGTCTAGAGATGATGTTAGCTGATATAATGTAATGATGACACGTCTAGAGATGATATTAGCTGATATAATGTAATGATGACACGTCTAGAGATGACGTTAGCTGATATAATGTAATGATGACACGTCTAGAGATGATGTTAGCTGATATAATGTAATGATGACTAGACTTGACTTGACTTCTCCTCTTCTATCCCAGGAGGAAGACGTCTCCTTTTCTTTCTCTCGTGGGGTCTAGTATCTAGAGGAATAGATAGTCAGTCCCATGTCTGACTTTTCCTAGTTGTCTCGTCTGGTATGCAAGGCAGGTTACAGTGCTACTAGTAATCGGTCCCTTTTAGACCCAGATAACTCACACGCATC
Organism: Ariolimax columbianus; assembly: GCA_036924085.1. Lineage (NCBI taxonomy): Eukaryota > Metazoa > Mollusca > Gastropoda > Stylommatophora > Arionidae > Ariolimax > Ariolimax columbianus. The sequence goes on from JAVGWX010000013.1 coordinate 6,095,127, forward strand.
GTGCTGATAACATTAATGATGATGATGGCATAGAGGTTAAGGTAGTGCTGATGGTAGTAGTGATGGAGATGTTGTTATAGAGGTGAAGGTAGTGCTGATGGTAGTAGTGATGGAGATGTTGTTAAAGAGGTGATGGTAGTACTGATGGTAGTAGTGATTGTAGTGGAAATGGTAGTAGGGATGGAGAGGTTGTTATTGAGGTGATAGTAGTAGTAGTGATGGAGAGGTTGTTGTTTTTGTTGTTGTCGTCGTCGCCGTCGCCGTCGCCGCCGCCTGTTTGTTGTTTTTTGAAGTTTGGTGGGTGGTGGGGGGTGGGTAGTTGTCGTCGTTGTTGCTGCTGAATGCCCTCAATGCCCTGCCTCAATGCCCTGAATGCCCTCAATGAGTATATTTCATTTTTTATGTTCTGCAAATGTCATTACATGGCGGGTTGTAGTAGCTTCGGTTACATCCCAATCGCAATGATGAAGGTGGTCCGGGTTCTTTCGGGCGCTTGTGCTAGTTTTGTCTTCATTTGTGTTACGCTCACTACTACATGGATCATGTTCATTCCTCACCTCGTTAGCCAGACTGTCATACTGTTTCCGGGGATAACTGCGTAAAAGTGAAGCAGGATATTCGTCAGTATATTTTTGTCTGACTCTGACTAACATGACTGATCAGTATATTTTGTCTGACTCTGACTAACATGCCTGATCAGTTTGTTTTGTTTGACCCTGACTAACATGTCTGATCAGTATATTTTGTCTGACTCTGACTAACATGTCTGATCAGTATATTTTGTCTGACTCTGACTAACATGTCTGACTCTGACTAACATGTCTGATCAGCCTATTTTGTCTGACTGACTAACATGTCTGATCAGTATATTTTGTCTGATTCTGACTAACATGTCTGATCAGTATGCTTTTGTCTGACTCTGACTACCATGCCTGATCAGTATGTTTTTTCTGACTCTGACTAACATGCCTGATAAGTATGTTTTGTCTGACTCTGACTAACATGTCTGATCAGTATGTTTTGTTTGACCCTGACTAACATATCTGATCAGTATATTTTGTCTGACTCTGACTAACATGTCTGATCAGTATATTTTGTCTGACTCTGACTAACATGCCTGATCAGTGTGTTTTGTTTGACCCTGACTAACATGTCTGATCAGTATATTTTGTCTGACTAACTAACATGTCTGATCAGTATATTTTGTCTGACTCTGACTAACATGTCTGATCAGTATATTTTGTCTGACTCTGACTAACATGTCTTATCAGTATATTTTGTCTGACTCTGACTAACATGTCTGATCAGTATATTTTGTCTGACTGACTAACATGTCTGATCAGTATATTTTGTCTGATTCTGACTAACATGTCTGATCAGTATGTTTTTGTCTGACTCTGACTACCATGCCTGATCAGTATGTTTTTTCTGACTCTGACTAACATACCTGATAAGTATGTTTTGTCTGACTCTGACTAACATGTCTGATCAGTATGTTTTGTTTGACCCTGACTAACATATCTGATCAGTATATTTTGTCTGACTCTGACTAACATGTCTGATCAGTATTTTTGTCTGACTCTGACTAACATGCCTGATCAGTGTGTTTTGTTTGACCCTGACTAACATGTCTGATCAGTATATTTTGTCTGACTAACTAACATGTCTGATCAGTATATTTTGTCTGACTCTGACTAACATGTCTGATCAGTATATTTTGTCTGACTCTGACTTACATGTCTGATCAGTATGTTTTGTTTGACCCTGACTAACATGTCTGATCAGTATATTTTGTCTGACTCTAACATGTCTGATCAGCATATTTTGTCTGACTCTGACTAACATGTCTGATCAACATATTTTGTCTGACTCTAACTATCATGTCTGATCAGTATGTTTTGTCGGACTCTGACTAACAAGCCTGATCAGTATGTTTTGTCTGACTCTGACTAACATGCCTGATAAGAATGTTTTGTCTGACTCTGACTAACATGTCTGATCAGTATGTTTTGTTTGACCCTGACTAACATGTCTGATCAGTATATTTTGTCTCTCTGACTAACATGTCTGATCAGTATATTTCGTCTGACTCTGACTAACATGTCTGATCAGTATATTTTGTCTGACTCCGACTAACATGTCTGATCAGTATGTTTTGTCTGACTTTGACTAACATGCCTGATCAGTATGTTTTGTCTGACTCTGACTAATATGCCTGATCAGTATGTTTTGTCTGACTCTGACTTACATGTCTGATCAGTATGTTTTGTTTGACCCTGACTAACATGTCTGATCAGTATATTTATTTTGTCTGACTCTAACATGTCTGATCAGCATATTTTGTCTGACTCTGACTAACATGTCTGATCAGCATATTTTGTCTGACTCTGACTAACATGTCTGATCAGTATATTTTGTTTGACTCTGACTAACAAGCCTGATCAGTATGTTTTGTCTGACTCTGACTAACATGTCTGATCAGTATGTTTTGTTTGACCCTGACTAACATGTCTGATCAGTATATTTTGTCTGATTCTGACTAACATGCCTGATCAGTATGTTTTGTTTGACCCTGACTAACATGTCTGATCAGAATATTTTGTCTGACTCTGACTAACACGTCTGATAAGTATGTTTTGTTTGACCCTGACTAACATGTCTGATCAGCATATTTTGTCTGACTCTGACTAACATGTCTGATCAGTATATTTTGTCTGACTCTGACTAACATAGTCTGATCAGCATATTTTGTCTGACTGACTAACATGTCTGATCAGCATATTTTGTCTGACTCTAACTAACATGTCTGATCAGCATATTTTATCTGACTCTGACTAACATAGTCTGATCAGTATATTTTGTCTGACCCTGACTAACATAGTCTGATCAGTATATTTTGTCTGACTCTGACTAACATAGTCTTATCAGTATGTTTTGTCTGACTCTGACTAACCTGTCTGATCAGCATATTTTGTCATACTCTGACTAACATGTCTGATCAGCATATTTTGTCTGACTCTAACATAGTCTGATCAGTATATTTTGTCTGACCCTGACTAACATAGTCTGATCAGTATATTTTGTCTGACCCTGACTAACATAGTCTGACCAGTATGTTTTACCAGCCCAGATGTTAGTCCCTTGTCTCCAGATCAATATATAAGTTGTTGTATAATGAGGGTGGTGGGTGGGGGTGGGGGTAGGAGTGGCTTTGATAAAGACGTTGAGTTAGACTAATATTACAGTTGTAGTTTTATTATTATGGTGATGGTAATTTTAAGGATGGTGATGATGATGATGATGATGAAGATGATATTGATGATGATGATGATGATTGTGAGGGCAGAGCAAACAAGAACAGAAAGGACCAATTTTTCAGTTGTGGTTCTGATGTGGGGAAAAAAAAGGAAAAAAAAACTCACCCAAAAAGCAGAAAGTTGTGGCCCTTTGCAATCCCATGATGCCTAAAGTTTAAATTTCGAAACCGGAAGACGTGTCTTTCCAAGGTTCATTTCAGTCCGGAAGTTGGAACGCTGGGTTAATGCAGACGGCGGCCAGGGGCGTCTTGTTGTGGCTGCTATGTCCCTTTTTGTATTCCCCTATACTTTTTGAAAATAGTTTTCTGTCAATCCTGCTTTTCTTACACTCTTTCGAAATAATTTTCTCTCAGTCTTTCTTCTCCTTTCCTCTTACATAAATTATGTCTCTCTTGATTCGTCCTCTTCTATTTTCTTTCATAATAATGTATTTCTCTCTGAATCTGTCTTCTCCAATACTCATAAAATCGTTCTTTCTCAATCTGTCTTCTCCAATCCTCTGATCAAGTACCCACAGTACTTCCATGCAGATCTCCCTGGAAACAGCTGTATCACGGCAGTCTGGCTGGCGAGGTGGGGATCGATGTGATCCCCGACGTAGTGAGTGTCTCGTGGATGAAGCCTGAAGGAAACTGCAATCTGCCACTTAACGTCCTTTACAAGGTGCACAAGAGAGAAAACTTACTCATTGGAGCCATTTAGCAACAACAATATTCTCTTTCAAAACATATTTCTCTCTTAAAATATTTCTTCTCCTATCCTCTCTCATAATATCCTTTTCTCAATCTTTCTCTCCATATCTTCTCCCATAATATTCTTTTGTTAATCTTTCTTCTCCAATCTTTTATCATAAAATCATTTTTATCTTAATCTCTTTTCTCTTATCCTCTTTCATAAAATCATAATATTCTAATCTCTCTTCGCCTATCCTTTTTCATACAGTGACTAAATCTTAATCTCTCTTCTCTTATCCTTTTTCATAATCAAATATTTTTCTCTCAATCTTTCTTATATTATTAGAGTTTCCTAAAATCCTAGTCTCTCAAACTTGTTCTTCTATCCCTTTCATAATATCTTTCTATCGGCATGGCTATTTCCCCCGCGCCCCCGCCCCCCCCCCCCCCCACCCACTGATTAAACCCTTGCCAATGTGTCCGCCCTAGGTTCTCGTCTATAGCGACCGGCCCTGATGTCGCCATTACCCCGCGCCGACTGCATTCCGGTCTGCCGGCGTATAATAAACGGTCTTAATAAGACAGAACCGGAAAGTGGATGATATATGGCTCCCTGCAACACTTTTACTCACTCAGTCTCTGCTTCCCCATTCAACTGATATCTGTAAACATAGCTCTGCCCCCCCCCCCAACTTATGTCTGTAAACATAGCTCTACCCCCCTTCCCCAACTTATGTCTGTAAACATAGCTCTGCCCCCCCCCCAACTTATGTCTGTAAACATAGCTCTACCCCCCTTCCCCAACTTATGTCTGTAAACATAGCTCTGCCCCTCCCCAATTTATGTGAACATAGCTCTTCCCCACCCCCAACTGATGTCTGCAAATATAGCTCTGCCCCCCCCCCCCCAACTGATGTCTGTAAACATAGTTTTGCCCCCCCCCCCCCCAACTGTTGTCTGTAAACATAGCTCTTTCCCCTCAACTGAAGTCTATTTAACCTCACCTCTTCGTCTGTTCCTCTAGAAGCTCTCTGTGAGGCACGGGATCACCACTATAGGTGGATCCTGTACAAGATGCCTGCGCCATAGCATTTCTAGTGTTGAGTTAGGTTCTGTTATATTGCGTATGGCCAACACCACTTTCCTCCTGACAGACCCACATGTGATCAGTGTGTACCAAAGCCGATCTATTGGGTGGAACTATGTCACAGACGGTAAAAAGGTCTCCTCTATTATATTTCACTCTACACTCTAAACAAATTCAAGAAACACTAAATCTAAACTCAATACAATTGTTTCTTTATTCAAGTAACACTGACAACTATAAACTCTCTAACACCTTAAATTCTTTCTCTCACAAGCTTATCTAAAACACTCCTACCGCTAAACCTAACCTTATCTATACTGTTGTTTCCCGGTTCTTTCTCCTCACCTAATCTGGTCTGCTGCGATCAAACTAAGTTGCGGATTGCCGCTGATGGTGAAGCTCGTAGTTTCTGAAGCTAGGTATAACGTCCATGGTCTGATTCCTCTTTGTCGGCGGTAGATCGAAGTGGTCTCCACGTGGTCAGGATAGACTGCATGAAATATGTTCCATGGGATCACTGGACAACTGCCTCTAGATGCAACCGATGACTTACATTCACGTGATCAAGGTGATATCGTCGTGATCAGTGGGACTGCGTCAATATGATGAATGGGATGCCTTTAAGACTGCTTCTATAAGCTACTGACGACTTGTAATCACGACCACTACATAAAATGGAGGTAGTTACTTTGCTTGCGGCATATCTCCGTCTCATGCCCTCCACTGAGCGTCTCTTTCCAAAGTACCTCTGTCTCTGAAGTGAAATGTTCTCTTTCTGTCTCTGAAGTGAGATGTTCTCTTTCTGTCTCTGAAGTGAGATGTTCTCTCTCTGATCCTATCTCATGTAATCTCTGAAGTCAAATGTTCTATCTCTGTGGCTCTCTCGTAAGGCTCTGTGAAGTGCTCTCTCTTTCTCACTCTCTCTCTCTCTCTCACACACTCTCTGAAGTCTCTGCCACCTGCTCTCACTCACCGTCCCTCTCAAAAGTGTTGTCAGGTAATGATCCTCACGCTTTTTCTGTCGGGCTTTTATATTCGATCTCCATCCCCGCATGATTTCCAAAATAACGCGCGTTTTTGTCCGTCTGCTTGCCATTATCCCCCATCCCATTCGCGCGGTCTCCAGACGACGCGAGTTAGGCGGCAACAAGTCTACGTGTCACCAAACATTATCGTTCCAGGTGTTGACACATGGCCCCTAGCTTACGAATGTTGTTTACCAACACTCTGGTGGGACTGAGTTCAGCTGCACTGACTCAAATCCCACGAAGAAGAAAGAAAGAAATGGTTGTCCAAGTTCCTACCTATATATTGTCTCTAAGATCTGTTACAACACCTTCCCCAGCCAGAAAACAATAGGGTCTACACTACGCCATTTGTTCCACTTATACACAACTCTCAGATATCCTTCTTTGATTTTCAAAAAATATTTGACAGTCAATGTTACAACATAAAACATGCAATTCATGAATAAAGCAACAACAAATACACAACAACAACCGAAATCAATAACGTCTCTTGCGGCCTTTCCGCGCTACCATTCTTACATTCGCGTGGCGGATCTTTCCTCCGCCTTACCCTAGTCGTGCCTACTCACACAGCGGATCTTTCCTCCGCCTTACCCTAGTCGTGCCTACTCACACAGCGGATCTTTCCTCCGCCTTACCCTAGTCGTGCCTACTCACACAGCGGATCTTTCCTCCACCTTACCCTAGTCGTGCCTACTCACACAGCGGATCTTTCCTCCGCCTTACCCTAGTCGTGCCTACTCACACAGCGGATCTTTCCTCCGCCTTACCCTAGTCGTGCCTACTCACACAGCGGATCTTTCCTCCACCTTATCCTAGTCGTGCCTACTCACACAGCGGATCTTTCATCCGCCTTACTCTAGTCGTGCCTACTCACACACAGGATCTTTCCTCCTCCTTACTTTAGTCGTGCCTACTCACACAGCGGATCTTTCCTCAGCCTTACCCTAGTCGTGCCTACTCACACAGCAGATCTTTCCTCCGCCTAACTTTAGTCGTGCCTACTCACACAGCGGATCTTTCCTCAGCCTTACCCTAGTCGTGCCTACTCACACACCATACACATAACATTTTATGGTAATATATTTTTATAATAAATCATAGAACGAAATACATTCTTATAGTAACATAACATTCTGAGAACCGTCTCGGTCCATTATTAATGTGTCCCAATACCTCTCTAAATCTTTGTGGTATCCTCCTTCACATTCTGCCCAGACAAGTGCATTTGTGTGTGTTCTCAATCGCTCAGTTGTAGTAACAACATCTCCTGCTCCAAAGGAGGTAATTTCCTCTCCTCTGTCAGTCCCACATGAGTACATCCTCTCTCATGCGCTACCCAACCATAGGAGGCACCCGCCTTTACCTATGTCGAACAAATCCAGGTGATCATTCCTTCAACCTGATCGCTCAGTTATTACCACAACAAATACTGCTCAAATGAGACACTCGTTTCCCCATCTGACTACTTCAAGCTCCATAGGGCATTCTTTCCTTCCCACGAACTTCACCCGTTTGCTCCCCACATTTAATTGTTTCTATATACGAAATTCCCTTAGCAATACACAAACAAATAGCAATACACAACAATAGCAATACACAACAATAGCAATACACAACAATAGCAATACACAACAATAACAATACACAACAATAACAATACACAACAATAGCAATACACAACAATAACAATACACAACAATAACAATACACAACAATAACAATACACAACAATAACAATACACAACAATACACAACAATAACAATACACAACAATAACAATTCACAACAATAACAATACATAACAATAACAATACACAACAATAGCAATACACAACAATAACAATACACAACAATAACAATACACAACAATAGCAATACACAACAATAACAATACACAACAATAGCAATACACAACAATAGCAATACACAACAATAACAATACACAACAATAGCAATACACAACAATAACAATACACAACAATAGCAATACACAACAATAACAATACACAACAATAGCAATACACAACAATAACAATACACAACAATAACAATACACAACAATAACAATACACAACAATAGCAATACACAACAATAACAATACACAACAATAACAATACACAACAATAACAATACACAACAATAACAATACACAACAATACACAACAATAACAATACACAACAATAACAATTCACAACAATAACAATACATAACAATAACAATACACAACAATAGCAATACACAACAATAACAATACACAACAATAGCAATACACAACAATAGCAATACACAACAATAACAATACACAACAATAGCAATACACAACAATAGCAATACACAACAATAACAATACACAACAATAACAATACACAACAATAGCAATACACAACAATAACAATGCACAACAATAACAATACACAACAATAGCAATACACAACAATAACAATACACAACAATAACAATATACAACAATAGCAATACACAACAATAGCAATACACAACAATAACAATACACAACAATAACAATACACAACAATAACAATACACAACAATACACAACAATAACAATACACAACAATAACAATACACAACAATAACAATACACAACAATAACAATACCTGACGAAAGAAATAAGAAACAACCAAAAATATTTGTCCTTCTCCGAACGAGAAATCTCCCCCCCCCCCCCCCCCAGCATACGGGGGTGGCTGTGGGGCTGGGCACTATTTACCTACCGTCTATTCATTGTAATGTGGGCTGACAAAAGCCTCTTCCAACAGGCTTCTCATTGCTGTGGTCCCACCTATAGTTCCGTTCAGGGCCAGAACTCTCAGTGACTTCCCTGGTGGCGATGGCGATATTATGCCATGCTGACACTTATGGTCGCTTTTTACGACATGAACGCAGTGGGGCAGTGGACATATTCTTTGGACCTGTACAAGACAGCGTCCCCCGTTAACCACTCGGTCAATATTATTGACCTGCAAAACAAAATAACACCTTCCTGTTCACAAGAAAAAAACACAATGCAAATGTTCCTGACCTTCATCGCCCCATCCTGCTGCAATATTTCTAGGCTGGGTAACTCCCAGCTTACATCAGTTCTAGGCTGGGTAACTCCCAGCTTACATCAGTTCTAGGTTGGGTAACTCCCAGCTTACATCAGTTCTAGGCTGGGTAACTCCCAGCTTACATCAGTTCTAGGCTGGGTAACTCCCAGCTTACATCAGTTCTAGGCTGGGTAACTCCCAGCTTACATCAGTTCTAGGCTAGGTAACTCCCAGCTTACATCAGTTCTAGGCTAGGTAACTCCCAGCTTACATCAGTTCTAGGCGGTGGTAACTCCCAGCTTACATCAGTTCTAGGCTGGGTAACTCCCAGCTTACATCAGTTCTAGGCTAGGTAACTCCCAGCTTACATCAGTTCTAGGCTAGGTAACTCCCAGCTTACATCAGTTCTAGACTGGATAACTCCCAGCTTACATCAGTTCTAGGCTGGGTAACTCCCAGCTTAGATCAGTTCTAGGCTGGGTAACTCCCAGCTTACATCAGTTCTAGGCCAGGTAACTCCCAGCTTTCATCAGTTCTAGGCCAGGTAACTCCCAGCTTACATCAGTTCTAGGCCAGGTAACTCCCAGCTTACACCAGTTCTAGGTTGGGTAACTCCCAGCTTACACTAGTTCTAGGCTGGGTAACTCCCAGCTTACACCAGTTCTAGGTTGGGTAACTCCCAGCTTACGCCAGTTCTAGGCTGGGTAACTCCCAGCTTACACCAGTTCTAGGTTGGGTAACTCCCAGCTTACACCAGTTCTAGGCTGGGTAACTCCCAGCTTACACCAGTTCTAGGCCAGGTAACTCCCAGCTTACACCAGTTGTAGGCCAGGTAGCTCCCAGCTTACACCAGTTCTAGGAGGATAGGTAGCTCCCAGCTTACAGTTTTGTCACCTCCTTATTATTTCACACCTCACTTGAACAGTGTTGTTACCTCCTTATTACATGTCACACCTCACTTGAACAGTGTTACCTCCTAATTACATGTCACAACTCACTTGAACAGTGTTGTCACTTCCTTATTACATGTCACACCTCACTTGAACAGTGTTGTTACTTCCTTATTACTTGTCACACCTATTAATCCATACTTGACTATCACAAATGTGGGACACTTCCTTTATTCTACGACACACCCACACCAACTCTTCACAACAGAAACACAACTTACTTTGGAACAAATGTGAACGAACTTGTATTTAGTTTTTCAAACGCTTCTTTTCGTACGTCCATTCCCATAAATGCAGTTCTAACGCCGTCTTAAAGACTTACCCTACATCCCCCAAAGGTCGATAGATATGTGCACTAGAACAAATGGTATATCGGACCAACTGTTCTAGAGTTCCGTCTCGTGGTAAGTACTCCGCTACGTGTAGATAATTATGCTGTTTTAACATATTTTGCCTGTTCGAAACTTCTTAACGTTACTATACACAATTCGCCTAGCTAAAGGATGAAAAATAAGAGTGATGGATTGCATCTTCAAAGAACCTGTGGTGTTTCTGTAGATCTACAAGAGGCAATGACATCCATTAGTTTTCTCTCTCTCTCTCTCTCTGTTTCTGTCTCTCTCTCTCTCTCTCTCTCTCTCTCTCTCTCTCTCCCTCTCTCCTTTTTGTTGCGCTTAGAAATAATTGTGGACTACTTGTCCTGGTGGTATTAGTCATTGAACTTTATTCAGAGAGAAATTACTTTCTCTCTCTTTCTCTCTCTCTCTCTTTCTCTCTCTCTCTCTCTCTCTCTCTCTCTCTCTCTCTCTCTCTTTCCTGTTCACTGCAGTAATGAAAATCATTACTATTAAATGTTACTAATTTGTCAGTTCTTGTGTTGCTCCACATTAGCAGCTTCCTCATCCCTGCATTCTCACCTTATGAGGGTTTTCCTGCACCGTACTTACTTACTTTCCGTGTCCAAACACCATGTCACACAGCATCCGCCCAGTATTCAGCAAACAACTGCCTTGTCGTTCGCCTCCATCATGTCGTTCCTGTCACAGGTTTCAAGTATGTTGGGGCAAGACATCAGATGATCTTAGTCTTGAACTGCGCCGCATTCACATGTGTCGATATTTGAGAATTCCCATTTCATCAAGTTCACTCTGCATCGTGAAACACCAGTTCCAAGTCAATATAGAGACTTCCATGTTGCGTAAGGCAGGTAATGTCCAGGCATAATGCAGGTAATGTCCAGGCGTAAGGCAGGTAATGTCCAGGTGTAATGCAGGTAATGTCCAGGCATAATGCAGGTGATGTCCAGGCGTAAGGCAGGTGATGTCCAGGCGTAAGGCATGTGATGTCCAGGCGTAACGCAGGTGATGTCCAGGCATAAGGCAGGTGATGTCCAGGCATAAGGCAGGTGATGTCCAGGCGTAACGCAGGTGATGTCCAGGCGTAAGGCAGGTGATGTCCAGGCATAAGGCAGGTGAGGTCCAGGCGTAATGCATGTAATGTCCAGGCGTAAGGCAGGTAATGTCCAGGCGTAAGGCAGGTGATGTCCAGGCATAAGGCATGTGAGGTCCAGGCGTAAGTCCGTCATGTAACTCGATACAGAGAACCTGCGTCAGCTCCTTCCATTTCTTGATGCGCCGTTTTCCAGAACTAGTCTGTAGGGGCTGGGTTGACTGTCAGATATGTCGTCTTGATTATAATCTTGTGCGCTGGACCTGATGTCCAAACATTAGGTCTTAGAAGACTCTGCAGAGTCTGTATACAACAAGTTTCATTTACATTTACTTGCTCTAAAAGCTATGCGCATCCAATCTATTCTTAAATGCATTAAATGTCTCTGCCTCCACTACTTCATGTGGCAATGCATTCCACGCATTCACCACTCTCTGATTAGAAAAAAATATTTCCTAATATCTAATCTGGACCATTTGTTAGTTAATTTGTAACTATGCTCTCTTGTTCTTGTATGTGGTTGTATTTTGAAAAAAAACGTGTTAAAGTCTAATTTATCCGTTCCTCTGATCATCTTATAAATCTGAATTAAGTCACCGCGAATTCTTCTCTTTTCTAGACACTGTAGGCCGGTTTTTCTGAGTCTTTCCTCACAACTGTAATTCTGGAATCCCACTATCAGCTTTGTCGCTCTTTTTTGTATTCTTTCCAGCATTTTTATATCCCTTCTTTGAAAAGCACTCCACACATGTACACAGTACTCCATTCTAGGTCTAACTAAAGCTTTAAACAGTTTGACTATCACTTCATTGTTCCTTTGTTTAATATTTCTTGTAATCGATCTACTTAACATTGAATTTGCCTTTTTCACTTCTACCTGGACTTGCTCACTCGCCTTATCTGTATGATCTATTATAACGCCTAAGTCCCTTTCCTTATCTATCATTCTAATATTATTCTCTCCCATTCTGTAATTATGTTCCATATTGGATCTACCCATGTGGATGACTGTACATGTATCTACATTAAACTCCATTTGCCAGCTTACAGACCATTCTTGAATTTTATCTAAATCCGACCTAAATATATCCACTTCTGCTTTAGATGAGAGACTACTGCATAGTTTTGTGTCATCATTGAATTTTGCAATCATGGATACCATATCAATGTCCAAATCATTTATATATATTAAAAACGAAATTGGTCTAACACCGAGCCCCATGACACTCCACTTTTCACTTCACACCACTCAGAGTACTCCTTATTTATGCCCACCCTCTGCCTTCTTCATGTTAACCAATTTTCAATCCATTTGACAACTTCCCCACCTATTCCATGTGATTTTAACTTTCGAAATAATCTTTGATGAGGTACTCTATCAAAGGCCTTTGCAAAGTCTAGATAAATAACGTCCACTGGCTCCCCTTTATCTATAATTTTAGTAACTTCCTCCATGAATTCTAATAGATTTGTTTAGCATGATATCCCTCTAGTAAACCCATGCTGACTATTTCTAATTAGATTACATTTGTCTAAATGCATTACAATGTTTTCTTTGATTATTGACTCTAATAACAATTTACAGACTATGCTCGTTAAACTCACCGGTCTATAATTTGCTGGATCTGATTGTTTGCCCTCTTTTGAATAAGGGGATCACTCCTGCATCTTTCCAATCCCGTGGAACAATCCCTTTTGTAAGTGATTGAGAACATAATATAGCCAAAGGTTTTGCTAGTTGGTCTCTAATTTCATACAGCAATTTTGAATGAATACCATCTTGACCTGGACATTTATCCACTTTCAACCCCTTCAATTTTAAAAAACCATTTCCTCTGTAATACAGATTGATCTCAATCCCGCTGTATCCATGTCTCTTTGAAAAATATCTACAGGCTCTGGGATCTTGGAGCAGTCTTCTTTTGTGTAGACTGTGCCAAAGTACTGATTGAGCAGATTAGCAGCCTCCCTATTCTTATATTATTTTTCGTGTGCTGTCTATGAGAGGGCATACTTTGTCTTTTGTTCTTTGTTTATTTCTAACATAAGAGAAGAAGCTTTTACTGTCTGTCTTGATATCGGTTCTTCGTGTCTCATGTGATGCTGCGCCGATAACGGGCTCCGTTTTCCCAGTTGGTGAAGGTCTTTAGCACCAAGTCAATATCCGGCCTGTCTCAGTCATTGCTGTATCAATAAGTTCGCCATGTGACGTGTTCTTCCAAACGGGAAGTGCTGATGTTCTGTGGACATCGGGCTTTGCTCCCCTTGTTGTGTCAGTGCTGATGTTCTGTGGACATCTGGCTTTGCTCCCCTTGTTGTGTCAGTGCTGATGTTCTGTGGACATCTGGCTTTGCTCCCCTTGTTGTGTCAGTGCTGATGTTCTGTGGACATCTGGCTTTGCTCCCCTTGTTGTGTCAGTGCTGATGTTCTGTGGACATCGGGCTTTGCTCCCCTTGTTGTGTCAGTGCTGATATTCTGAGGACATTTGGCTTTGTTCTCTATTTTGTGTCAGTGCTGATATTCTGAGGACATCTGGCTTTGTTCTCTATATTGTGCTAGTGCTGATATTCTGATGACATCTGGCTTTGCTCTCCTTGTTGTGCCAGTCAGTCTTCGTATAGTACTGTTTCTCGCATGTATTTTCTGGTTTGTCTCCTAGCAATGTACCACATAGAAAAGCGAGCGATCCATCTTTTTTCCAAGGTATTTTGGAACCGTTCTGTGCTCTAGCTCCCGCCCTTGATATTTGATCTGTCGCTTTCTTCTTGCTTCTCTGGTTCTGAAATAGTAAGCGCATACTTGAATCTTACAGGGGTTTGATCTGAGGTGATCTTTATGATAGTATTGAGCAAGTGTATCAAAGGCGCTTGTCAATTTCTGTTCGACTTCTTTGAAGCCATTTCCCTGAACAGCTACTGCTGTACTATCGGTATAAATGAATTGTGTCCCCTTTGTATATATGGGTTGGTCGTTGGTATGTATGTAATTCAGCCTATGTGCAAGGACGCTTTCTGATAGGGCAAATCTTGGGTGTCGCCATCTACTTCTCTCCCATCATTAAACTCCTTAATCGAACCGAGCACCCAACCAGTGGAAGCATACGCAATCACTACCACCAACACATTTTCGGACCATTGCGTATGCAGGTAAAGTGATGCCAGTGTTTTCTGGGACAAACGACATCTTTCATGTTGATTGTCTGCCCCGTGGTGCCACTATCAACAGTGAACAGTACATGCACATTTTGAGTGATGTGCATAACCGTCTACGGAAAAACGGCCTGATTGGATTACAAAGGGCGTCCTGCTCACGGCACTATGTGTCATGTGCAGTAACTCGGCTGGGAGGTATTACCATATCCACCATACAGACCAGATCTCGATCCAAGCGATTTCCACCTGTTTGGACCCCTAAAATAATTCCAGGGAGGCCAGAATTTCAGCACTGATGATGAAGTGGAACAGGCTGTCCTGGCTTGGCTTAGACATACTGTCAAATCTTTCTACGCTGAAGCTTTCCAAGCATTACATAAACACTGAGATAAATGCATAAACGTTGTAGGGAATTATATCGAAAAATAAATCGCCTTTTTGACAACTTTAAAAACAAATTGTCCTTGCAAAAAATGTCCCGGTTTAACTTGAACGTCCCTCGTATTAGTTACGTTCAGTGTTTGCGCTCTCATATTAGATCTCTTTGACCAATAACACATGCATAAGATATCCTTACCCAACTTTAACTATCCCCCCACCCCCACAGCCGACCGTAACCCCCTTTAGTGGTACGCATAGTTAACCTCAACAAAGATATTTATCTTAATCGACTGCACCAGACCACATGCGCCGACACCCCACTCTAACTGTCCAATGACGTACACAACACCTTACACTTTTATAAAAGCGAAGGAAAAAAAATAAGTAGACTGCCCTATATCCATCTTTAGTTAATAATGTTGTGTCCTGAACTAAGAGCTTCTATATGGAGCCTCCGGAAATCGCAGAGGTTTCTCTAGTCTTGACTGAGAGCATAATACAGGTGGTGTATGAAGAGATAACACTGGTCTGTTAGTGTTTGGATGACTATAACCATACAGGTGGTGTGTCAAGAGATAACACTGGTCTGTTAGTGTTTGGATGACTATAACCATACAGGCGGTGTCTCAAGAGATAACACTGGTCTGTTAGTGTTTGGATGACTATAAGCATACAGGTGGTGTGTCAAGAGATAACACTGGTCTGTTAGTGTTTGGATGACTATAACCATACAGGTGGTGTGTCAAGAGATAACACTGGTCTGTTAGTGTTTGGATGACTATAACCATACAGGTGGTGTGTCAAGAGATAACACTGGTCTGTTAGTGTTTGGATGACTATAAGCATACAGGTGGTATCTCAAGAGATAACACTGGTTTGTTAGTATTTGGCCTTACCAAAAGCCACGATAAAGACATGTGTTGCCTAGCACATTGGTTTGTGTGGACTGAAATTTGCGAACATCAGATATAAAGAAGTCAACCAGGAGCCGTCAAGATACAACTGTAAAGTGGTCATGTTCGATAACCCATCTGACGAGAACTTTTCTTTTCATCTAAGCAACATCATATTCATTGGATCAAAACTGACCATCTACATTTCTTCTTCTTCCTATTTTTTTTTACCAGACATCCACATCTGTGGCTACCTCCACCATCATACCTCTTCATCAATGGCTCCACCATAGCCCATCCACATCAATTGCTACCTTCACCATCAGACACCCACATCAATGGCTCACTTCACCATCAAACCTCCACATCAATGGCTCCCTCCACCATCAGACATTCCCATCAATGGCTCCCCTTACCATCAAATCTCAACCATCAAACCGCCACATCAATGGCTCCCTCTATCATCAAACCTCCACATCAATGGCTCACTCCACCATCAAACCTCCACATCAATGAATCACTCCACCATCAAACCTCCATATCAATTAATCCCTCCACCATCAAACCTCCACATCAATGACTCCCTCCACCATCAAACCTCCACATCAATGACTCCCTCCACATCAATGACTCTCTCCACCATCAAATCTCCACATCAATGACTCCCTCCACCATCAAAGATCCACATTAATTGTTCCTTCCACCATCAAACCTCCGCATTAATTGTTCCTTCCACCATCAAACATCCACATTAATTGCTCCCTCCACCATCAAACATCCACATTAATTGTTCTTTCCACCATCAAACATCCACATTAATTGCTCCCTCCACCATCAAACATCCACATTAATTTCTCCTTCCACCATCAAACCTCCACATCAATAGCTCCCTTTACCATCAAACCTTTACATCAATGACTCCCTCCACCATCAAACCTTCACATCAATGACTCCCTCCACCATCAAACCTCCACATCAATGAATCCCTCCACCATCAAACATCCACATGTATTTCTTCTTCCACCATCAAACCTCCACATCAATAGCTCCCTTTACCATCAAACCTTCACATCAATGACTCCCTCCACCATCAAACCTTCACATCAATGACTCCCTCCACCATCAAATCTTCACATCAATGACTCCCTCCACCATCAAACCTCCACATCAATGAATCCCTCCACCATAAAACCTCCACATCAGTGAATCCCTCAACCATCAAACCTTCACATCAATGACTCCCTCCACCATCAAACCTCCACATTAATAGCTCCCTTTACCATCAAACCTTTACATCAATGACTCCCTCCACCATCAAACCTTCACATCAATGACTCCCTCCACCATCAAACCTCCACATCAATGAATCCCTCCACCATAAAACCTCCACATCAGTGAATCCCTCAACCATCAAACCTTCACATCAATGTCTCCCTCCACCATCAAACCTCCACATTAATAGCTCCCTTTACCATCAAACCTTTACATCAATGACTCCCTCCACCATCACATCTTCACATCAATGACTCCCTCCACCATCAAACCTCCACATCAATGAATCCCTCCACCATAAAACCTCCACATCAGTGAATCCCTCAACCATCAAACCTTCACATCAATGACTCCCTCCACCATCAAACCTCCACATTAATAGCTCCCTTTACCATCAAACCTTTACATCAATGACTCCCTCCACCATCAAACCTTCACATCAATGACTCCCTCCACCATCAAACCTCCACATCAATGACTCCCTCCACCACCAATTATTCAAACAAAGTCATGTCTGTTTGTTTGTACCAATTTCCCTAGCATCGACTGTCTCCAACCTACCAGCAAGGCAGTACATGGTTGTTGTAAGTGTGATCTCTCGTGCTGAAGGTGTTTGATCGAACCTCTCCTAGCTTAACAATGCCCAATAATATATTTCATCTGTGTACATATTATAGTATTTAAATTCTGACAGAATTAAGGGACCTTGCCGGGGTAGTGTACATTTGAGAGACACCATGACAAACAGTGACATCTCTCCAACAGTGAGTCAGCGGATTTTATCCATTAGTTAATGTCCACCACTCAGATAGTAGTACTCGTACTCAAGTTTAACAATGCTGTTCACTTACTTAGAATTAAAATTCAACTCCATCTCGAGAAATCAAATGACACTTGGGAATATTGGTGAATTCTTCCACGCACGACACAGGTCTTCCGGCAAGCTTAACCTAGCCAAGTTCTAACAACTCTGTCAATGTTGTGTCTCCAAATATCGGGTTTTGGTCTAGACATGAAAATCGCACAGCTCCACTATGTTAGTCCCACTATTTTAGTCCCACTATGTTAGTCCCACTATGTTAGTTCCACAATGTTAGTCCCACTATGTTAGTCCCACCATGTTAGTCCCACCATGTTAGTCCCACCATGTTAGTCCCACTATGTTAGTCCCACCATGTTAGTCCCACCATGTTAGTCCCACCATGTTAGTCCCACTATGTTAGTCCCACCATGTTAGTCCCACAATATTAGTCCCACAATATTAGTCCCACAATATTAGTCCCACTATATTAGTCCCACCATGTTATTCCCACTATATTAGTCTCCCTATGTTAGTCCCACCATGTTAGTCCCACCATGTTAGTCCCACCATGTTAGTTCCACCATGTTAGTCCCACTATATTAGTCTCCCTATGTTAGTCCCACCATGTTAGTCCCACCATGTTAGTCCCACTATGTTAGCCCCACTATATTGCTTCCAAAGTTGGAATGTTAATATACATGAAGAAAAGGTCGTCCCATAAATTGTCAGAAGTGCCTTTTTTTCCAAGCTCGAAGTCCTCTTGTCTGATGCCTGGCTTGGATGTCCGGAGAGGAGAACAGTCAGTGTGTGGGAGAACAGTCAGTGTGTGGGAGAACAGTCAGTGTGTGGGAGAACAGTCAGTATGTGGGAGAACAGTCAGTATGTGGGAGAACAGTCAGTATGTGGGAGAACAGTCAGTATGTGGGAGAACAGTCAGTGTGTGGGAGAACAGTCAGTGTGTGGGAGAACAGTCAGTGTGTGGGAGAACAGTCAGTGTGTTGGAGAACAGTCAGTGTGTGGGAGAACCGTCAGTATGTGGGAGAACAGTCAGTATGTGGGAGAACAGTCAGTGTGTGGGAGAACAGTCAGTGTGTGAGAGAACCGTCAGTATGTGGGATAACAGTCAGTATGTGGGAGAACCGTCTGTGACTGAGGTAATAATACCAAGTGTATGTTACTGAGGTAATGATGATGATATAATCCTATTAGCTGTGAGCTGCCAGCTCCTGACAGCCCAATGCCTCCAGGACAAAAGCACACGTCCTCCTCAATTGTTGTAGTGGTGTGTAGAGCATGTTGAGTATGGTGGGGTGTGGTGGTAGCATCAGGTTCTGCAGATCAGCCAGCCTTGGGCAAAAGTCAGGAGGTCCTCGACTGACTCCTCGAGGTCATGGCAGAATCTGAAGTTTGGTTCACGTAGTGGGTCTAATCTATTCAGATGTTTGTTGAAAGGGGTATGGCCTGTTCTCAGCTTGAAGATCAAACTCTGGTCTCCTCGTTTTTTGAGAAAGACATGGCCTGTTCTCAGCTTCTTGGCTGGGTTCTGGGGATGTGGTTTTGCTTGATGTTTGAAATTCACTCCGTCTATCTGGGGTGTGACCCACTGATCTAGCCACTCTCGTCTGGGATGTGGCACACTGATCTAGCCACTCCTGTCTGGGATGTGGCCCACTGATCTAGCGACTCTTGTTTGGGATGTGGCACACTGTTCTAGCCACGCCTGTCTGGGATGTGGCCCACTGATCTAGCCACGCATGTCTGGGATGTGGCCCACTGATCTAGCCACGCATGTCTGGGATGTGGCCCACTGATCTAGCCACTCTTGTCCGGAATGTGGCCCACTGATCTAGCCACGCCTTTCTGGGATGTGGCCCACTGATCTAGCCACGCATGTCTGCGATGTGGCCCACTGATCTAGCCACTCTTTTCTGAGATTTGGCCCACTGATCTTGCCACTCCTGTCTGGGATGTGGCCCACTGATCTTGCGACTCTTGCTTTGGATGTGGCCCACTGATCTAGCCACGCCTGTCTGGGATGTGGCCCATTGATCTAGCCACGCATGTCTAGGGTGTGGCCCACTGATCTAGCCACTCCTGTCTGGGATATGGCCCACTGATCTAGCCACGCCTGTCTGGGATGTGGCCCACTGATCTAGCCACGCATGTCTGATATGTGGCCCACTGATCTAGCCACTCCTGTCTGGGATATGGCCCACTGATCTAGCCACGCCTGTCTGGGATGTGGCCCACTGATCTAGCCACGCATGTCTGGGATGTGGCCCACTGATCTAGCCACTCTTGTCTGGGATGTGGCCCACTGATCTAGCCACTCCTGTCTGGGATATGACCCACTGATCTAGCCACGCATGTCTGGGATGTGGCCCACTGATCTAGCCACTCTTGTCTGGGATGTGGCCCACTGATCTTGCCACTCTTGCCTGGAATGTGGCCCACTGATCTAGCCACGCCTGTCTGGGATGTGGCCCACTGATCTAGCCACTCCTGTCTATAGTTAAATTTCAGGATTTGCTTGCAGGTTTGTAGCGTGGTACAAGGTAGTGGCTGTTGCAGCGTTGCCCCGCTTCTGGCCAGCTCATCAGCCTTCTCATTTCCTGGGACTCCGACATGGCCAGGTACCCACTGGAGCACTACTTCCACTCCATAAGAGGTGGACAATCGGTAAACTAATTTGTAGATATTATTAACATCTGGAGACATTCTGTTTTCCCAAGGCTTGGAGCGCAGACTGAGTCTAAAACAACGATTTCCTCAGGCTGTATAGTGCCATGAGAAAACAACGATCTCCTCAGGCTGTATAGTGCCATGAGAAAACAACGATCTCCTCAGGCTGTATAGTGCTATGAGAAAACAACGATCTCCTCAGGCTGTATAGTGCCATGAGAAAACAACGATCTCCTCAGGCTGTATAGTGCCATGAGAAAACAACGATCTCCTCAGGCTGTATAGTGCCGCTTTCAAAATCTCAGATTATTTGGCACAAAGCTTTTTCTGTTGCTATTATTTCAATTATAGTCAATCACTGACTAAATTTGGCAAAGATGGCGCCGTAACTGGCTGCGAGTCTACATTTCTATACTGTTTTGGATCATTGTGGATGCCGCCAGACCACGGATTTGCCTGGAATTCACACTAGTCGACGACTTACACTTGTGTTCACGGATACGTGGAGTTGTTTTCCGTCTGGACTTGTTATTTCGTTCTTTTTTTGTGATTTCTTCCATCCGTGTATCCTGGTCTGGACGCCGGCTGAATGGCGCTACGCTTAAACTAGTTATACCTGTGTCGTATCTCACGGGTTAGTTCTGCCGGTTCACCTTCACGAATTTGGCGTGTGAGAATTTTAGATGCTACTATGATGAACTGAATACAGCTGGGGAGAGATGCCAGACTCACTCATACGCTGAGTGTTGCCCATACGACCTCTTGTGGTTATCGAAAAGGCACGACAAACTGCGTTAGATGCCTTCCCACCTTTGTACCCTGCGGGTTACATGTTTACGGAAAGGCTTCGGTGGTAATCCTGAGACAAAATCTGCATCCTATGCTATCTCCAGTTGTCTCGATGAATGTCTTGCCACTGGCAAAAGGTAGCTTAGGCTCTGTGAGTGAGGTTGACTAAAGGCGCAGTTTCTTCCTCACTTTAATCCAAATCTCCGCGCAAGTCACCCATTTCAGCGGACACAGCAAGAGATACGACTGTCCACACGGCTGAACAAAGAGAGTGGTCTTCATCACTTGTGATGGACAAACTATCAATCACTGAGCGGACATATCCAATGTATAACTGCCGTAGCGAATCTTGATATGTCCCCTCATCCACAAGTAGAGAGGTGCTTGATGAGCCTGAGCCTTGTCTTGTTCAATCAGCTTGTCTATATGGGGTTTCAAAGTGAGTCTACGGTCAAGCTCGACTCCGAGTTATCTCGGGGTTTTGTCATATGCTAATTTCACTCCGTTTATTTTGACATTGATATTTTCATCTGTAATCCTTTTATTTATGCTGAACAAGCTGAACACAGTTTTCAATATATTCTTCTTCTTCGTTCGTTCTCAATCTCCTACTACCAAACCCTGAAAGGGCTTAAGTAGCAGAATGTAGTCCAGAAAACGGAATGCGTTGTGTCGTAGTTTACAGCTTGGCTGCGATATTTGCACCTTTCGGTCCAACACATCCGACTTCAGCAAGCATTTTTTGAGTACCGGGTTAGCATTCCCTCTTCGATCCCTTCTCCTTAGCCAGTCTGCCCTGATGCAGCCTGTTATCCAGGATCACCGCGTGGAGGTGTAGAAGGGTCTTGGCAGCTATGGTTCGCTGGCCCTGATGCTAGCAGTCAGCTATGGGTCGCTGACCACTGCAGCTCATGCGCTGCTCAGCATCTTGATCCCGTTTTCAATATATTACTTTCAAGCTTCCAAAACTGGCAATATGTAGAGATGGTTGTCAGAGATAGGCCAATTATTCTGAGGTCAATGAATTTTGCCAGCACATTGTTTTTCTCCTGGAAAGCATCACCTTCCTCTTGGGTGAATCTTATCAGCTGGTCCATTGTCTGTTTCTTTCTTCTGAAGTTTGATTGGTTTGTATTATGAATCTTGGAGCTTTCTAGCCACCAATATAACCTTTTGTTTATCATCCTTTCCAGCGACCTTGCCTAGATTTGAAGTCAGGGAGATCGGACGATAACTTGTTATTAGGTTTGATGGTTTGTCTTTCTTTAGAACTGGGGTGATGTTGGATTTTCACCAGTCTGTTGATAGGTTGCTTTCTCTCCAGTCTGTTGATAGCTTGCCTTCTCTCCAGTCTGTTGGTAGCTTGCCTTCTCTCTAGTCTGTTGGTAGCTTGCCTTCTCTCTAGTCTGTTGGTAGCTTGCTTTCTCTCCAGTCTGTTGGTAGCTTGCCTTCTCTCTAGTCTGTTGATAGCTTGCCTTCTCTCCAGTCTGTTGGTAGCTTGCCTTCTCTCCAGTCTGTTGGTAGCTTGCCTTCTCTCCAGTCTGTTGGTAGCTTGCCTTCTCTCCAGTCTGTTGGTAGCTTGCCTTCTCTCCTGTCTGTTGGTAGCTTGCCTTCTCTCCGGTCTGTTGATAGCTTGCCTTCTCTCCAGTCTGTTGATAGCTTGCCTTCTCTCCAGTCTGTTGATAGCTTGCCTTCTCTCCGGTCTGTTGGTAGCTTGCCTTCTCTCCCTGTTTTGTTAATGAGGTCAAGGATGGTATGGAGCTCATCATTTTAGAGTTAAGAGCATCTCGTTAGTGAGCCGGTCAGGTCCAGCGACTTTACGTTTCTTAAATTTTTTTAGGGCCATCTTAAGTTCTGGAAGGGTAACATTCTTGTCAAAGATCTCACAGCTGTAGGTTGTTTTTCCATCATTTTGGTGAGCGTTTTGATAGCCTTGTTCTGATTTTTTATTTCGTTTTTTATTTTTCTTAACATTAGCAAAGTACTTATTAAGGACTTCTGCTTTCTGAGAATCTCCTGTTATCAATTCTGTGTCTGTTCTAATGGATTTGTGATTTTTATTTCTTTGAACTCCTGAAAGGCTGGATATGAGGCACCCCGCCTCTCCCAGTCCAACTCTCCACATTTCTTAACCCATGCTTCTCTTTGTGCTTGTCTGCTCAACAATTTAACTTTAGCGATGAGCCTGTCATAACTGGTTTTGTTTGCAGGGGTAGACTGTTTCTTAACTTGCCGTCTTGCTTTCTTTCTCTCTTTGACGGTGGCCTATAATTCTGTACTCAAGTGTGGATTGAACTTTGTCCCGTATCCTCGTGGGATGGCTTTTTTTGCCGATTGGAGCAATGCAGTAGTGGGTTTACTATAGACCTTGTCTATATCCTGCGTCATGTCGATGTCCGCGAGACTTTGGCGTACTTGTCTCCTGAAAAACTGCCAGTCTGCCTTTTTGTAATTCCATGGGAGGGATGTTATTTGGTTTCTTACTTTCTCCCTGGTATTTGTGATCTCCAGGAGTATTGGTCTACGGTCACTCCCTGGTGTTAGTCTGTGGTCACTCTCTGATGTTGGTCTGTGGTTACTTCCTGGTGTTGGTGATCTCCAGGAGTATTGGTCAGTGGTCACTCCCTGGTGTTAGTCTGTGGTCACTCTCTGGTGTTGATCTGTGGTCACTCTCTGGTGTTGGTCTGTGGTCACTCTCTGGTGTTGGTCTGTGGTCACTCCCTGGTGTTAGTCTGTGGTCACTCTCTGGTGTTGGTCTGTGGTCACTCTCTGGTGTTGGTCTGTGGTCACTCTCTGGTGTTAGTCTGTGGTCACTCTCTGGTGTTGGTCTGTAGTCACTCTCTGGTGTTGGTCTGTGGTCACTCTCTTGTGTTGGTCTGTGAGCACTCCCTGGTGTTGGTCTGTGATCACTCCATGGTGTTGATCTGTGGTCACTCTCTGGTGTTGGTGATCTCAAGCAGTATTGGTCTGTGGTCACTCCCGATGTCATCGAGGACTCTAATTGAACAATACGGGTGTATATCGGCTGTTACAAGGATGAGGTCAGGTCTGCTTTTGGTTCCACTGGCTCGATGGAGCAGTGTTCGTGGGGTATTGGCGTTCTGCAACAGGATGAGTGAGGTAGTGTTAGTGAATTTCTCTATGGCTGCTCCTGTTGCGTTTCTATCTGTATAGCCTCACAGGGGGAAGTGACCATTCATGTCGCCAACAATAATCAGTCTTATTAGATCAGTAGAATGGGGGATCTGTGAGGTGTCCTCATGGGGGAGGGGGGGGGGGGGGTTGTATAAAGTATGTTCAGTGGTCTTCCCCCTATCCAGACTATCACTTCCTGTAGGTCAGTTTCGCCATTGGTTTCAAGAGTGGAAACCCCTGCCGCCTGGATGTCATTCCGGATAAGTGTCACTAATCCATGACATTTTATGCACCTGCATTGGTACTCTGTGACACTGGTGATGCGGAAGGGGGCGTCCTTCGGACATTGTTTCCTGGATAAGTGCCACATGGATTTCAAGATCCATCAGAAGCTAAGTCAGTGAGTATCCCCGAAGGGAGACAGTCCAGTGTGTCGGTGTCCCAGGATCGTCACGTCCTGCCAGGGGCATATCATATTTCTGTGAGTCGGCTATCTCATCATTCTTCCGTCAGTTTTTCCAGCCCACCTGTAGTGATGGTATGTGTGACATCCCCTCCACCTGGGAGATCGTCAGGTCCTGCCAGCCTATCTGAAGTGATGGTATATGTGGCATCCCCACCACCTGGAAGATCGTCATGTCCTGCCAGCCCATCTGAAGTGATGGTATGTGTGGCCTACCCCTCACCTGGAAGATCGTCACGTCCTGCCAGCCCATCTGAAGTGATGGTATGTGTGGCATCCCCACCACCTGGAAGATCGTCATGTCCTGCCATCCCACCTGTAGGGATGGTATGTGTGGCCTATCCCTCACCTGGAAGATCATCACAAAGTGGCAGAGGTGCAATGGCCGCTAGTCTGCATCTCTTCGTCATCCATGGGTCTAAATTATAGACGACAAAAAAGTAAAGAACGAGACATGAGTACATTTCACGCATGAAGTGGTGATGGTTGGTTCAGCCCAGAGCATGTACCACTCGCCGGTGGGTTATGCAGCTATACCTATAGGGCTCCAAAAGCTCCTCATTCCTTATGTCTGGTCCCTCTTCAATTACCTGTCCGGCTTGGGTAACGCTGCCAGATGTAAAACTCCCGCCGGCATAGCTCTTTGAATCATTGGGGCCGGCAAGATCGCCAACCTCAGCAAGATAGGCTTACATCACTGAGGTAATAACGACAAGTGTATGTCACTGAGATAATAATGACAAGTTAATCTCACTAAGGCAATAACAACGAAAAACATGCAGAATAAAGCAAAACCAAGACAGATATAGAGACATGATATGCAAAACAAAGGAAAGAGAAAGTTTATGGTAAAAGCAATCTAGAATAGCGTGGTGATTTATATATATAGGCAACGAGGAGGCAGACAGACTGGCAAAAGAAGGTGCAAGGCTACCACAAACAGATACCAGTATGACGTACGAAGAGTCAAAACGGCTTATCAAAGCCAGATACATGTCCAAATGGGAAACCGAACATACTGGTTACACCAAAAACGATGCCTATTACCAGTTGAACCGAAGAGAGCAGGTCGTTGTCTTCAGACTTCGCACTGGCCACAACAGACTGAGGTACCACCTATTCAACAAACTGAAGATAGGGTGTACCGACGAATGCCCGTGCGGTACTGGTAAAATGACCACTGAACATCTGCTGCAGAACTGCCCGACATACGAGGATCAGAGAGAGCAGATGTGGCCATTGCCAGTGGAACTGCAAGACAAGCTCTATGGTAGTGGCGAGAGTCTCAGGATGACCGCCGCTTTTTTCGAGAAAATAATGGTTACTGTCTGACTGTGTACGCAGAAGAAGAAGAAGATATCAGTGTTAACATTATCATCATATGCCTTTGTCTACTTCAGCAGGAGCATGGGGGCTCTACTACAGTTGACTTCCTTACGGAGAGTATGTCTGATTAGAAGCATTAATGTCAGGTGGTTTTGTGGCTCTTTGATTTACTCGATGAGAGTTCCAACCTCAAGCACAACGCTAAGTAGTCGCTTGTTACAACATGTGGATTAAGTGGCCATATTTGGTCCTCCCAAGTCAAATATAATTTGGGTGCAATTCACAGATCTATGCTAGACTGTTGTTCAGGCATGTACGTCTCGAATCAGTATTTATCGTTGAAGTTGGAGAACTGAGACGCTAGTCCAGTCAGGCGCAACATTCTGATCAGGCCGCCACGTCAGTGTCAGACGAAACATTCTGAACAGGCCGCCACGTCAGGCGCAACATTCTGACCAGGCTGCCACGTCAGGCGCAACATTCTGATCAGGCCGCCACGTCAGGGTCAGGCGCAACATTCTGACCAGGCCGCCACGTCAGGCGCAACATTCTGACCAGGCTGCCACGTCAGGGTCAGGCGCAACATTCTGACCAGGCCGCCACGTCAGGGTCAGGCGCAACATTCTGACCAGGCTGCCACGTCAGGGTCAGGTGCAAAATTCTGACCAGGCCACCACGTCAGGGTCAGTCGCAACATTCTGACCAGGCCGCGACGTCAGGCGCAACATTCTGACCAGGCCGCCACGTCAGAGTCAGTCGCAACATTCTGACCAGGCCAAAACGTCAGGCGCAACATTCTGACTAGGCCGCCACGTCAGGGTCAGTCGCTACATTCTGACCAGGCCACCACGTCAGGGTCAGGAGCAACATTCTGACCAGGCCGCCATGTCAGGGTCAGCCGCAACATTCTGACCAGGCTGCCACGTCAGGCGCAACATTCTGACCAGGCCGCTACGTCAGGGTCAGGCGCAACATTATGACCAGGCCGCCACGTCAGGGGCAATTCGCAACATTCTGACCAGACCGCCACGTCAGGGTCAGTCGCAACATTCTGACCAGGCCGCCACGTCAGGCGCAACATTCTGACCAGGTCGCCACGTCATGGTCAGGCGCAACATTCTGACCAGGCTGCCACGTCAGGGTCAGGCGCAACATTCTGACCAGGCTGCCTCGTCAGGCGCAACATTCTGACCAGGCCGCCACGTCAGGCGCAACATTCCGACCAGGCCACCACGTCAGGCGCAACATTCTGACCAGGCCGCCACGTCAGGCGCAACATTCAGACCAGGCCGCTACGTCAGGCGCAACATTCTGACCAGGCCGCCACGTCAGGGTCAGGCGCAACATTCTGACCAGGCCGCCACGTCAGGCGCAACATTCTGACCAGGTCGCCACGTCATGGTCAGGCGCAACATTCTGACCAGGCTGCCACGTCAGGGTCAGGCGCAACATTCTGACCAGGCTGCCTCGTCAGGCGCAACATTCTGACCAGGCCGCCACGTCAGGCGCAACATTCCGACCAGGCCACCACGTCAGGCGCAACATTCTGACCAGGCCGCCACGTCAGGCGCAACATTCAGACCAGGCCGCTACGTCAGGCGCAACATTCTGACCAGGCCGCCACGTCAGGGTCAGGCGCAACATTCTGACCAGGCCGCCACGTCAGGCGCAACATTCTGACCAGGTCGCCACGTCATGGTCAGGCGCAACATTCTGACCAGGCTGCCACGTCAGGGTCAGGCGCAACATTCTGACCAGGCTGCCTCGTCAGGCGCAACATTCTGACCAGGCCGCCACGTCAGGCGCAACATTCCGACCAGGCCACCACGTCAGGCGCAACATTCTGACCAGGCCGCCACGTCAGGCGCAACATTCAGACCAGGCCGCTACGTCAGGCGCAACATTCTGACCAGGCCGCCACGTCAGGGTCAGGCGCAACATTCTGACCAGGACGCCTCGTAAGGGTCAATACACTGACCAAGACCATAATCTCTCTCCCATTTAGCGTTCCCTTGAAACAGGCTGTTTTCAAGGCAGCCTGGCTGACGAGATGTGGATCGATGTGATCCCCGTAGTAGTTAGCGCCACGCAGATGAAGCCAATCATAGCACAACCATCTGGAGGACCATGGTCCACCTTCATCAGCCTGCTCGGGATGTGAGGAAAGCTACTACAACCTTGCAAATTCACGTCCTTTTCAGGGCCCACAAACGGGTACTCATTGTGGGCAATCAACAACAAACAATATCGTTGAAGTCTCCATGATTTCTTAGCTGTTTTCGTGTGTGATGTTGTGTGTCCCTGGCGAAGATCATATTGTCGAAACGAAGCTTTCATTTCTGTATATGTTCTGGTTCTGTGTTCTGGCCATCTTTCGTTTTTGTATATGTTCTGGTTCTGTGTTCTGGCCATATTTCATTTCTGTATATGTTCTGGTTCTGTCTCCTGGCATATTTCTTTTCTGTATATGTTCTGGTTCTGTGTTCTGGCCATATTTCATTTCTGTATATGTTCTGGTTCTGTCTCCTGGCATATTTCTTTTCTGTATATGTTCTGGTTCTGTGTTCTGACCATATTTCATTTCTGTATATGTTCTGGTTCTGTCTCCTGGCATATTTCATTTCTGTATATGTTCTGGTTCTGTGTTCTGACCATATTTCATTTCTGTATATGTTCTAGTTCTGTCTCCTGGCCATATTATCCATTTTAAGAAATAATTTTGCGACTTCATAGAACACCGTGCTATTACAGAACATTGTGGTAAGCAACAAACAGCATGGCACTATTTTGTTTAAGCGCTGGTCCTGTCAGAAATAAAGGAAAAGAGGCAGACAGAAATGAAATAGCCGAGGTCACCAGAGGTCATATGTAAAGGGCAAGTTATGAGTGATTGTAAGACGTGGGAACGAGGCGGCAGTACCGGCCTCCTGGCATGACCTCAATAATTAAACCCTCGAGTATTTTGTCAGGTGGGGTCATCCAATTGGCGGGAGGAACTTATGCTGGGCTTAACTGTTGATTTTGTCAGAGGACACCTGCGGCCCTCTTTAGTAGAAGGCTGGGGAGGAGGAGGGAGGAGGGAAGCGGGCGATGAGCTCAAACTAGTGGCATCCTCTGCTGCCGCCAAAACCTGCAGTAAAGTGGCAGTAGTTAGAGAAGAAATACAAGTTGTGTCTGCACGTGTCTTATCTTTAATATGGCAGAGAAGCAATACTGTTGTCTTTCCCTAAAGAGTCTTGGTTCGATACAAGGTCTTGTTACACTCCTGTCTACCAAGATGCACCAAGGACAGAAACTGGCCATCCCCACGTAAGACAAGAGAAGACCTAGTACAAAGAAGTCTCTAACACTCCATCCCAGACGACAGTGTCTGCAGTGACCTTCTTATTGCAAATCAAAATCGGCATTGTTTAAACCATTTTCTTTTTTTCTTTAATCTCCAAAGGGTTTCTTTGGTAAATCGTGCTAGATCAATCTCCTAAGGTTTTTCTTGGTAAACTTTGCTAGATCAATCTCCGAAGGTTTATCTTGGTAAACTTTGGTAGATCAATCTCCAAAGGTTTTTGTAAACTTTGCTAGATCAATCTTCAAAGGTTTTTGTAAACTTTGCTAGATCAATCTCCGAAGGTTTTTCTTGGTAAACTTTGCTAGATCAATCTCCGGAGGTTTATCTTGGTAAACTTTGGTAGATCAATCTCCAAAGGTTTTTGTAAACTTTGCTAGATCAATCTCCAAAGGTTTTTGAAAACTTTGCTAGATCAATCTCCGAAGGTTTTTCTTGGTAAACTTTGCTAGATCAATCTCCGAAAGTTTATCTTGGTAAACTTTGGTAGATCAATCTCCAAAGGTTTTTGTAAACTTTGCTAGATCAATCTCCAAAGGTTTTTGTAAACTTTGCTAGATCAATCTCCGAAGGTTTATCTTGGTAAACTTTGGTAGATCAATCTCCAAAGGTTTTTGTAAACTTTGCTAGATCAATCTCCAAAGGTTTTTGTAAACTTTGCTAGATCAATCTCCGAAGGTTTTTCTTGGTAAACTTTGCTAGTTCAATCTCCAAAGGTTTTTGTAAACTTTGCTAGATCAATCTCCAAAGGTTTTTTGTAAACTTTGCTAGATCAATCAGCGAAGGTTTTTCTTGGTAAACTTTGCTAGATCAATGTCCGGAGGCTTTTCTTGGTAAACTTTGTTAGATCAATCTGCGAAAGTTTTTCTTGGTAAACTTTGCTAGATCAATCTACGAAGGTTTTTCTTGGTAAACTTTGCTAGATCAATCTGCGAAAGTTGTTCTTGGTAAACTTTACTAGATCAATCTCCGAAGGCTTTTTTTCTTTGTAAACTTTGCTAGATCAATCTCCCAAGGTTTTTTTCTTTGTAGATTTTGCTAGATCAATCTCCGAAGGTTTTTCTTCGTAAACTTTGCTAGATCAATCTCCGAATATTTTTCTTGGTACCCTTTGCTAGATGAATATCGGAGGTTTTTTTGTTTGTTTGTTTTTTTTTTTTTTTGGAGTTCGTAAATCTTGCTAGATTAATGAATTTGTGTGGGTAGAAATTTATACTATTGTGAGTCAGTAATGGTTTGAGAGAAAAACAGCGAGAGAAAGAGAGAGAGAGAGAGAGAGAGAGAGAGAGAGAGAGAGAGAGAGAGAGAGAGAGAGAGAGAGACCTCTTCGAAATAGTAACACACAAACCAAATGAACGTATGCGAGTAAGACCTACAAACAAAACACTGTATGTTCATCCAGAAATAGGAGAAAGTGCCAACCGTTTTCGCTGGGATTGTCAAAAGTGAAGAAGAAGAAGAAGAAGAAGAAGAAGAAGAAGAAGAAGGAAGAGGGAAGAAGGAAGAAGGAGGAAGAAGATCTTAATCGTACCGTCCCTTCAGTTTGATAAAATGTCAAATTCATATTCATCCGCCTACAGGAATTATTTTCATTAGCGGATGCAACCTGGGTGCCACAGATGTACGTAAAGCCAATCCTGTTTCAGTTGAACAGCTCTGGCCACTTACATGAGAGACAAGCCACATGTTTGCAGTGACAAGCCACATGTTTGCAGTATCAAGCTCTCAGAACTGTTTCTCAACCGCTGTTTGAGGGGACCGTCATTCAAGTCACGTTTTTCGGGGACGTGATTCCGTTCTGTTAATCCTCTGTTCGCAGCGTCATGAAAACAAAAGTCGCCACAGCAAACTCTGGTCTAATAAACTCTATTCATGAAAATTTCTTCCGTGCATGTACTGAAATGAGTTGTGTGTCTTCTTGTGTGAAAACACAGACAGCCACTAAGTGAACTAGCCGATACAGCTGACAACTCGTCAAATAAACGTGCAGCTGGGAAACTAACTTTCCAGTTATTGCAACTAAGTTCTCGGTGATTGAAATGCACATTTCAACGATAGAAACTGCACTCGTGCATACTGAGAGAATGGGGTTTGTAGAGGGAAGGTAAACCCAAACCAACAGTATGTAGTGCTGATACCATGTATGTTATTGAATCTAACTTTCAGTTATTGAAACTATCTAGTTATTGATGATACCCTTTGGTAGATATTGAAAATGGCTTGCCGGTTAGTGAAACTGGCTTTACAGTTATTGAAACTACCTAGTTATTGATACTACCCTTTGGTAGATATTGCAAAATGGCTTGCCAGTTAGTGAAACTGGCTTTTTGGTTATTGAAAATGGATTGCCGGTTATTGGAACTGACTTTTTGGTTATTGAAAATGGCTTCCCGGTTATTGAAACTGTCTTTTCGGTTATCGAAAATGGCTTCCCGCTTATTAAAACTTGCTTTTCGGTTATCGAAAATGGCTTCCCGGTTAGTGAAACTGGCTTTTCAGTTATTGAAACTACCTAATTATTGATACTACCCTTTGGTAGATATTGCAAAATGGCTTGCCGGTTAGTGAAACTGATTTCTTGGTTATTGAAAATGGTTTGCCGGTTATCGAAACTAACATTTTGGTTATTGAAAATGGTTTGCCGGTTATAGGAACTATCTGTCCAGTGATTGAAATTTGTTTTTTAGTTACCATGACATTAATTAGGCTTTCAATAACAATGACATGATTTTAAAAGTATGTGACGTCATATTTGTCCTGAAGGAGCGTGGTTCTCCTCAACTATATCCACTTCTCGACAAATGTTAAAGTCGTTTTTGTGTTTCTCAGAAAGGTGGTATTCCATCACATTTTGTCTTACTTGCTGTTCCATCACATTTTGTCTTACCTTCTGTTCCATCACATTTTGTCTTACTTGCTGTTCCATCACATTTTGTCTTACTTGCTGTTCCATCACATTTTGTCTTACCTTCTGTTCCATCACATTTTGTCTTACCTTCTGTTCCATCACATTTTGTCTTACTTGCTGTTCCATCACATTTTGTCTTACTTGCTGTTCCATCACATTTTGTCTTACCTTCTGTTCCATCACATTTTGTCTTACCTTCTGTTCCATCACATTTTGTCTTACCTTCTGTTCCATCACATTTTGTCTTACTTGCTGTTCCATCACATTTTGTCTTACTTGCTGTTCCATCACATTTTGTCTTACTTGCTGTTCCATCACATTTTGTCTTACCTTCTGTTCCATCACATTTTGTCTTACTTGCTGTTCCATCACATTTTGTCTTACCTTCTGTTCCATCACATCTTGTCTTACTGTTCCATCACATTTTGTCTTACCTTCTGTTCCATCACATTTTGTCTTACTGTTCCATCACATTTTGTCCTACTGTTCCATCATATTTTGTCTTACTTTCTGTTCCATCACATTTTGTCCTACTGTTCCATCATATTCTGTCTTACTTTCTGTTCCATCACATTTTGTCCTACTGTTCCATCATATTTTGTCTTACTTTCTGTTCCATCACATTTTGTCCTACTGTTCCATCATATTTTGTCTTACTTTCTGTTCCATCACATTTTGTCTTACTGTTCCATCACATTTTGTCTTACCTTCTGTTCCATCATATTTTGTATTACCTTCTGTGCTATCACATTTTGTCTTACCTTCTGTTCTATCACATTTTGTCTTACTGTTCCATCACATTTTATCTTACTGTTCCATCACATTTTGTCTAACTGTTCCATCATATTTTGTCTTACTTTCTGTTCCATCACATTCTGTCTTACTGTTCCATCACACTTTGTAGTACCTTCTGTTCCATCACATTTTGTCTTACCTTCTGTTCCATCACATTTTGTCTTACCATTCCATCACATCTTGTTTTACTTGTTCCATCACATTTTATCTTTCTGTTCCATCACATTTTGTCTTACCTTCTGTTCCATCACATTTTGTCTTACCTTCTGTTCCATCACATTTTGTCTTTCCTTCTGTTCCATCACATTTTGTCTTACCTTCTGTTCCATCACATTTTGTCTTTCCTTCTGTTCCATCACATTTTGTCTTACTTGCTGTTCCATCACATTTTGTCTTACTTGCTGTTCCATCACATTTTGTCTTACCTTCTGTTCCATCACATTTTGTCTTACTTGCTGTTCCATCACATTTTGTCTTACTTGCTGTTCCATCACATTTTGTCTTACTTGCTGTTCCATCACATTTTGTCTTACCTTCTGTTCCATCACATTTTGTCTTACTTGCTGTTCCATCACATTTTGTCTTACCTTCTGTTCCATCACATCTTGTCTTACTGTTCCATCACATTTTGTCTTACCTTCTGTTCCATCACATTTTGTCTTACTGTTCCATCACATTTTGTCCTACTGTTCCATCATATTCTGTTTTACTTTCTGTTCCATCACATTTTGTCCTACTGTTCCATCATATTTTGTCTTACTTTCTGTTCCATCACATTTTGTCCTACTGTTCCATCATATTTTGTCTTACTTTCTGTTCCATCACATTTTGTCTTACTGTTCCATCACATTTTGTCTTACCTTCTGTTCCATCATATTTTGTATTACCTTCTGTGCTATCACATTTTGTCTTACCTTCTGTTCTATCACATTTTGTCTTACTGTTCCATCACATTTTATCTTACTGTTCCATCACATTTTGTCTAACTGTTCCATCATATTTTGTCTTACTTTCTGTTCCATCACATTCTGTCTTACTGTTCCATCACACTTTGTAGTACCTTCTGTTCCATCACATTTTGTCTTACCTTCTGTTCCATCACATTTTGTCTTACCATTCCATCACATCTTGTTTTACTTGTTCCATCACATTTTATCTTTCTGTTCCATCACATTTTGTCTTACCTTCTGTTCCATCACATTTTGTCTTACCTTCTGTTCCATCACATTTTGTCTTTCCTTCTGTTCCATCACATTTTGTCTTACCTTCTGTTCCATCACATTTTGTCTTTCCTTCTGTTCCATCACATTTTGTCTTACCTTCTGTTCCATCACATTTTGTCTTTCCTTCTGTTCCATCACATTTTGTCTTACCTTCTGTTCCATCACATTTTGTCTTCTCTTCTATTCCATCCCATTGTGTCTTCTCTTCTATTCCATCACATTTTGTCTTACCTTTTGTTCCATAAAATTTTGTCTTACCTTCTGTTCTATCACATTTTTTCTACCTTTTGTTCTATCACATTTTGTCTTACCTTCTGTCCCATCACATTTTGTCTTACCTGCTGTTATATCCTCCATCACTACCTGCAAGATAGCATACAAATTGTATTGTATATTCGTTTCAGCATTTAATTTCGTGAAAATTAAATATAAGCTAGCTAGTCCACACTTGTACGCAACTATAAGCTAGCTGGTGCACACTTGTACACAACTATAAGATTTCTCGCCCACACGTGTACACACCTATAAGCTAGCTCGCCCACACTTGTACACAACTATAAGCTAGCTCGCCCACACATGTTCACACCTATAAGCTAGCTCGCCCACACGTGTACACACCTATAAGCTAGCTCGCCCACACTTGTACACAACTATAAGCTAGCTCGTCCACACATGTACACAACTATAAGCTAGCTCGTCCACACGTGTACACAGCTCACAGCTGTTCGATAGTCACTTTTCTTGTTTGTGTTTCTCCAGTCTGTGATTGTTGGTCAACCCTTGAACAAACTATATCCCTCAATCTGTGTACAGGTGGATGTGGCTATCTTGGAACTGGATTCTATGGCATACACATTTGCGCTCGTGCTACTCTCCCATCCCTACATACCAACATAAGAATGTCGTTAGTGCCGTACCTTTGACATGCCTGTCCCCGTCTTATCATTCTAGTCACAAATGAATGCACGAAACTTAAAAGGAAATTTGGAGATCTATCTAAATTCCTCCCAAATATTGCTGCGTGAAACAACTTTTGCAGTCTTTGAGTTTATGGGAAGCAATATGAGGCAAAAATGGGAAACTTATTCAGCGAGCGATTTGCCTGCAATAAAAGCCATATTTTAGATATGCATTGTTCAGACATTCATATTTGTCTCTTCATTCTGAGGAGAAAGTCGCCAGCATTGGTATCTGAAGATTGGCCACAAACCCAATTATTCTGTTGTGAAAACCACTGACACGATTGTTGGACGCGGCTGTATTGCTTGGTTTAGAAAGGCATGCTCGCTGTTCAATGAGTTTTCTTTTATTCGGACCCGCCATTCACAGGCATTAATAACCTTGACATTGAAAGTAGTTCTGGATAACACTAGCTAAACAATATAAATTGTCGTGTCGTGGAATAGGGGCAGGTAAGGCAAGCTGGAGAATCAGCTTAAGTGCCGTTTCTATAGGATTGGTTCTACAACAGTTGTAGCCCTTGCTCTGATAACTCATTATCGACTTCAGCAACCATCCTCCTGATGGCTCTTTGTCACTGACATGTTTGTGACATCCACTCTCTTTCCAGCTGACATGTTTGGGACATCCACTCTCTTTCCAGCTGACATGTTTGTGACATCCATTCTCTTTGCAGCTGACATTTTTGTGACATCCATTCTCTTTCTAGCTAACACGTTTGTGACATCCATCCTATTTCCAGCTGACATGTTTGTGACATCAAATCCTCTTTCCCGTTTGTTTTATAATGCAGCTGAGTTTGTTTTTCACTTGACCTTTCCATCCACTTGTGCTGTTGAGCGTCGTGGGGAGCTGTTGTCGCCATCCTAGTGACAATTGAGCTGCGTCTGTTGTTATATTACTGTCGTTGGTTTGTCTTGTGTAACGTTCAATAAAGGTATTCATCTGTATCGTTTGTTGTTGTGAAGTACGAGTTCCAAAACGTTTGAGTCCCTACTGAACAATGGTATAACTATTTCTGAATCAGCTCTTACATCATCATCATGTAGCATGTCCTTTATAGAACGTCGCTCCCATCACAGTCTGTCTGAAAGAAGCTCGTTTCCTTGCTAAAACTCCAGCACCCGGCATCCAGGCATTCCTGGATATCTTGGTGCCATCATCTTCTCTCGGTCTACCCTGCCTCTTTTGCCTGGTATTATACCTTTAATCAATGTTCTCTCAAGACAGTTGTGTCTTTTGGTGTGTTGAAGTATTTACATTTTTAGGCCAAAATGGAATTGATAAACCAGTTGTTACATACGAATGTTATATGTCCTCCATATTTGTATCATGATTCTTCTTGCTGGATATTTGATGTTATATCATCTTCTTGCTGGATAATTGATAAGTTATATCATCTTCTTGCTGGATATTTCTTCTTCTTCTGCGTACACAGTCAGACAGTAACCATTATTTTCTCGAAAAAAGCGGCGGTCATCCTGAGACTCTCGCCACTACCATAGAGCTTGTCTTGCAGTTCCACTGGCAATGTCCACATCTGCTCTCTCTGATCCTCGTATGTCGGGCAGTTCTGCAGCAGATGTTCAGTGGTCATTTTACCAGTACCGCACGGGCATTCGTCGTTACACCCTATCTTCAGTTTGTTGAATAGGTGGTACCTCAGTCTGTTGTGGCCAGTGCGAAGTCTGAAGACAACGACCTGCTCTCTTCGGTTCAACTGGTAATAGGCATCGTTTTTGGTGTAACCAGTATGTTCGGTTTCCCATTTGGACATGTATCTGGCTTTGATAAGCCGTTTTGACTCTTCGTACGTCATACTGGTATCTGTTTGTGGTAGCCTTGCACCTTCATTTGCCAGTCTGTCTGCCTCCTCGTTGCCTAGGATGTTGCAGTGTGACGGAACCCACTGTACCACCACCCTTTTTGGTGCGGACTGCTGGCACAGTTTGCAGAGTGCTGCTCTTAAGTCATTAAGCTCAGTGTTCTTCTGGCGTTTTAGCGCTGTGACTACTTCGAGAGCATCTGTCAGCAAGACTATATGGCTCTCATTTTCACTGTGTGTTACCATTTCTTCCACTGCCGCCCTCAGTGCCTCTGCCTCTGCTCTGAAATTGCTTGTGTACTTACCAGTAGCGAATGACAGTGTTATATTTCTGCCATTTGGTAGGTTCAGGAATGCTCCTGCCCCTCCGTTCTGTGTAGTGTTTGTTACAGAACCGTCGGTGTATGCATGGGTCCAGTCCATGCTTGGGTAGCTTTTCGTTATGAAGCTTAGGGTAGTGTCTCTCCTTTCTTTTTCACTCTGGCAGTTTTTGTTTGCAATACCTGGTGTATTTTCTACCACCTCTGGAAATATATCTTGCCTCCAAGTAGGTTTTCGTACAGTAGTGATGGGTTTTGGTGTTGTTAGTGCGTTTATGGGATCTTCGTGCATCTTTGCTTTGGCTATTTCTGCAAAGTTTCTCCGCTTTAGTTTCCCATTTCCCAAATTGTTTAGTCTCTGGTACATTGGATGGTCCGTCAGTCTTCGGAGTTTCTCTGACTGCAGCTGGGCTCTGCAGTCTCTTCTATCGGTCATGGATTGCAGTTTTGTAATCTTTTCAAGTTCTACAATTGGCGTTGACTTCATGCCACCTGTTATAATTCTCATGGCTTGGTTTTGAAGTTTGTTAACTTTATCGAAGTTCGCCTTCGCTGCTGTTGTCCATGCCGCAATGCCATACTCGAAAACTGGTCTCACTCTTCCAGTGTACAGTTTCTTTAGTATGCCTTCGTCTGCTCCCCAGCTTGTGCCAGCAAGTTTCCTCATGATCGCCATTCTTTCTCTGGCTTTCATTCGGTTTCTCTCAATCTGACTTTTCCATGTCATGCGCCGATCAAATGTGACTCCCAGATAGGTTGGGTTGTCGTTTGGCTGCAGGATTTTGCCATTTAGGCTTAATTTGGTACTTTGGGGTTTTAATGAGAGCGAGAATATTGTGCACGTGGTTTTCTCCTCGTTTATTTTGACCAGCCATGAGTTCGCCCACTCTTCCAGCGATGTTAGGGCCGTTTGCATCCGATTTCTTGCTATGGTGAGATTCTTTTCAGAGGTCCACATAGCCAGATCGTCTGCAAACATTGAGCTATGGACTCTTCTTGGTATATTCTCTGTAATATCGTTTATATATACCAGAAAGAGTGTGGGTGACAGTACTCCCCCTTGGGGTACTCCCTGCTCGAGTGTCACCTTTTTGCTCATCTGCCCTTGTACTTGGACTCTGGCCGTTCTTTGTTTGAGGTAGTGGTTGATCCACTTGTACATCTTCCCACAGACATCACTTCTTCTTAGCTTGACTCTAAGTCCATCCTTCCAGACTTTGTCAAATGCCTTTTCCAGATCCACCCAAACAGCTACTGTGTGTTTCTGTGCCTGGTAGGCATCTTCTATCTCCTGGGCTATGAGGATGACCTGGTCCTCAGTGGATCTGTGCTGTCTAAAGCCGGCTTGCTGTGGAATTAGTATTCGTTTTTCTTCCAGATGCCACATCAGTCTGGTGTTTATCATCCGTTCCATCAGCTTGCCGACACAGCTCAGTAGGCTTATGGGCCTGTATCCATTCGGATCTGTTTTGTCCTTTCCTATTTTTGGTACTGGTACCAGTATTGCATCTTTCCATGCCTGGGGTACAATACCCCTTTTCCAGCTTTGGCTGGATATTTGATAAGTTATATCATCTTCTTGCTGGATATTTGATAAGTTATATCATCTTCTTGCGTCCTTGACATTGACAGCTGTTGCCTTGTTTAGTCTCTGTTGATTTCTTTAACTTTCTCATGCCAGCGTGTTGTGTTTGTTTCTCTTTATTGTTAACCCCCGGAGGCTGCGTGAGGTAAAGCTGAATCGTCTATTTCACAATCCCAACGCACCTGTTTCGAATCACGTGTCCAGTTTGGGAGACATTGGTTTATTTTAGCTCCTCCACGTACGGAAATTATTGGCCACCAACCGTACTGCACACTTGCCAAGAAACTTATAACAGCCAAATAGGTGGCGGTTGTAAGAAGCTACGTTCTGCAAAGGGGAAGCTACTGACATATTGTTAACCATGTCCTAACTCTCAGATTTCTTGTTTAGTGTATCATATATATCTTAAAGACGATTCATTCAATAACATATGTCATCAATTTCATTATTGGGTGTCTTTCAAATCGTTAGTTACATCCCAGATTAATTCTTTTCTCACAGCTTCCTCTTCTGTTGTGTGTAGATTTGTGACTTCTATTCCGCTTGTATCTTCTCTGCCTTCGGTGATGTTGTTTGGATTGTAGCCACTGGTATATGGCCATTATTTATGGTAATGCCATCCACTAATATAGATCGTGTTATGCTCTCCCTGTTTAGTGTTAATATGTAATAATTGTGTGATCCAACATCTAGTTGATCCTACCTGTAACATGTTTTAATGTGGCTATTATTGTTGGGAGAAAGTGTTTGTGTTTGTTAGACCTAGCTCAGTGGCAAAGCGGTTTGGATGTCTGGCTTCTCACCAGGAGGGAGGTGGGGGGGTGTCATAGGTTCAGTAAGAACCCGCTGAAAGTAGTTTCAAACGAAATACAATCATATCTTCCGTAAGATATGTTTTCTTTCAGGGTGTAAAATGAAACCTAGTCTGTACACTGCGTGGTGACTGAAGTGGTAAACGGTCTTTATACCTCAGATCTGTGAATCCTCTTAATGGACCTCAGTACGGAGTGACTGCTTATTTAGGTCAGGCATACATTTAGAGGTCCATGCTCGGGATACTGATATTCAGACAGGCTAATACCTGCTGCCAGGGAGCCGACCAGGTAACGCACCACACTTCTCCCGTCCCCATACAGATTATGTATCCCACTTCATGTATTGCACTTTGTATTTCTCCATTCCAGAATGATCTATATGATTTACGACAGCCCCTTGGGATGCTGCTTCCAAGATTACCTTTGTAATCTCTTGGTTGAGCATGTCAACACTGTTGGTTGTGTTTATAAAGATACGGTCTGATGTTTCATGAAATAACTTCCAGTTGGCTTTTTTAAAGTACCATCTCGTTTTCTGTTTGAAATATGTTCTTGTTGGCTTTCTTATGGTTGTAAGGGGTGGTGTGTGATCCCTTCCAATGTCAACAAGAACTTGCAGGTTGCAGGAGTTTATCAATTCAGATGAACAGATCGTCAAGTCAGGTCGACTGAGAAAGAGGTGGGCCCTGTGCAGCAGCGTTGGAGGTAGAGCCTGCATTCTGCAATACAGACAAGTTGGTTGGGGTAGAGTCTGCATTCTGCAATACAGACAAGTTGGTTGGGGTAGAGCCTGCATTCTACAATACAGACAAGTTGGTTGGAGTAGAGTCTGCATTCTACAATACAGACAAGTTGGTTGGGGTAGAGCCTGCATTCTACAATACAGACAAGTTGGTTGGGGTAGAGCCTGCATTCTACAATACAGACAAGTTGGTTGGGGTAGAGCCTGCATTCTGCAATACAGACAAGTTGGTTGGGGTAGAGCCTGCATTCTGCAATACAGACAAGTTGGTTGGGGTAGAGCCTGCAGTCTGCAATACAGACAAGTTGGTTGGGGTAGAGTCTGCATTCTGCAATACAGACAAGTTGGTTGGGGTAGAGCCTGCATTCTGCAATACAGACAAGTTGGTTGGGGTAGAGTCTGCATTCTGCAATACAGACAAGTTGGTTGGGGTAGAGTCTGCATTCTGCAATACAGACACGTTGGTTGGGGTAGAGTCTGCATTCTGCAATACAGACAAGTTGGTTGGGTTAGAGCCTGCATTCTACAATACAGACAAGTTGGTTGGGGTAGAGCCTGCATTCTACAATACAGACAAGTTGGTTGGGGTAGAGCCTGCATTCTGCAATACAGACAAGTTGCTTGGGGTGGGTAGAGCCTGCATTCTACAATACAGACAAGTTGGTTGGGGTAGAGCCTGCATTCTACAATACAGACAAGTTGGTTGGGGTAGAGCCTGCATTCTACAATACAGACAAGTTGGTTGGGGTAGAGCCTGCATTCTGCAATACAGACAAGTTGGTTGGGGTAGAGTCTGCATTCTGCAATACAGACATGTTGGTTGGGGTAGAGTCTGCATTCTGCAATACAGACAAGTTGGTTGGGGTAGAGTCTGCATTCTGCAATACAGACAAGTTGGTTGGGGTAGAGCCTGCATTCTGCAATACAGACAAGTTGGTTGGGGTAGAGCCTGCATTCTGCAATACAGACAAGTTGGTTGGGATAGAGTCTGCATTCTGCAATACAGACAAGTTGGTTGGGGTAGAGTCTGCATTCTGCAATACAGACAAGTTGGTTGGGGTAGAGTCTGCATTCTG
Source organism: Ariolimax columbianus (assembly GCA_036924085.1). NCBI lineage: Eukaryota > Metazoa > Mollusca > Gastropoda > Stylommatophora > Arionidae > Ariolimax > Ariolimax columbianus. The sequence continues at coordinate 6,137,172 of JAVGWX010000013.1, forward strand.
CAATACAGACAAGTTGGTTGGGGTAGAGCCTGCATTCTGCAATACAGACAAGTTGGTTGGGGTAGAGCCTGCATTCTGCAATACAGACAAGTTGGTTGGGGTAGAGTCTGCATTCTGCAATACAGACAAGTTGGTTGGGGTAGAGTCTGCATTCTGCAATACAGACAAGTTGGTTGGGGTAGAGCCTGCATTCTGCAATACAGACAAGTTGGTTGGGGTAGAGTCTGCATTCTGCAATACAGACAAGTTGGTTGGGGTAGAGTCTGCATTCTGCAATACAGACAAGTTGGTTGGGGTAGAGCCTGCATTCTGCAATACAGACAAGTTGGTTGGGGTAGAGTCTGCATTCTGCAATACAGACAAGTTGCTTGCATCGCAGAGCTCTTCGAAAAATATTCCTGTACTGGTGAGGTCAGTGTAACCCCAACGAGGCGAGTGTCCATTGAAGTGACCTGCAAGGAGTGTTTTTTGACATTGTGTTTCGTGCAGATCAGGCAGGTTGCAGGTTGCACGTCGTCTGGGGGGATTGGGGGGGAGGGAGGAGGGGGGCTGTATATTTTGTATATGTTGTATTTTGGTCCAGTGTGCCAGATAGTGATTCTTGTATGTCTGTGAGTGGGCTGCTATATGTGTGACATATCCATGAATGTCATTTCGGATGTAGGTAACTATGCCACAGCAGTTAGTGCACTCACATGCATAGATAGTGTATCCTGTCAAGTTCAGGTCGGTGCACTCACAGCTTGACCCCATACTGCCCTTGACCGTCTGAGTAAAGGTGTCTTTAACATGACAATGATTGACCCCATGCTGCCCGTTGTCGTCTGAGTAAAGGCGTCCTGGTATTGAACGGTCTACATGAATCCATACACTCTATAGGTGGTGTGGGCCTTTTATTGAACGTTCTACAGGAATCCGTGCACTCTATAGGTGGTGTGGGCCTGGTATTGAACGTTCTACAGGAATCCGTGCACCTTATAGGTGGTGTGGGCCTTGTATTGAACGTTGTACAGGAATCCATGCACTCTATGGGTGGTGTGGGCCTTTTATTGAACGTTGTACAGGAATCCATGCACTCTATAGGTGGTGTGGGCCTTTTATTGAACGTTGTACAGGAATACATGAACTCTATAGGTGGTGTGGGCCTGGTATTGAACGTTGTACAGGAATACATGAACTCTATAGGTGGTGTGGGCCTGGTATTGAACGCAAAGGTGACTACGACGACAAACGATACAGTTGTGTTTCACGTTTTCAATTTACCAAAGACATATATTTCAGGTTTTCATTTGATGCCCCCTTGTGCGTATAAGAAGAAATCTAAATGTTTTCTACGGAGAAGTATTACCTACTGATAACATACCGGGCTTGTGTCCGGGTGGGACAACATGTCAACTAATTCTGACGTTCCATGCCAGGTCATATATGACCTTGATTAAAGATCTTCACCGGAAACGGAACTCTGACCTTCTTGACAGAATAGCCAACTTTGGCCACGAACAACAACTGCCGTCAAATTTGTTTCAGTTCATTTGCTTGCAGGTTTCTCATTTGACAGGTCAGAGGTTAAGCTCACTAAAAAAAAACCTGGACTAGATTCCCCGATTCTCATCAAACGTGGCTTCCGGTGAGTCTAGCAGGTGATACTGTCTATTTACGTGGACAATTTCGGGGGTAACAAAAAGGAAGAGGATGGCACAGAAGTGCTCACTTTCAGTGTTTATGGTAAATCATTAACATAAACGTGCGGCTAGTGAAAGCTGGTGACAAGGAAAGCGACCAGGTCAGGCAGCGACCTTACATATTAAATTGTAGACCGCACGAGCGTCAAACAGAGATGTCAACAAACCGAGTTCAGATACGTAAATCCCGGACTGGATGTGTTTATTTGAGAAAAACAGAGATCTGTGACAGTCTATCTCATGGATGGCCACCCGAACCTATTATCTCGGGTGTCAATCCTGAACATGAGCATCAATCTGAATCTATTGTTACATTCCTCAGTGACAGTTCTCTCCCACTTACTCTCTCTCACTTACTCTCTCTCACCCTCTCTCACTCTCGCTCTCTCTCTCTCTCTCTCTCTCGCTCTTCTATAACTTCCTCTACCAAACTACGCAGCGCTTCCAAACACTGACTGTAGATGTAATGATAGTCTTATAACAAAGAATTCTCAAGTTCCTAATTGTGTAACAGATTTCCAGAGCTCTCGTACAAGTCTCATCAAGACTGCATATAGGAGACAACTAAAACAGGGTGTTCGTGCAATTGGCACAGATGTTTGCTTCTGCTACCTAGTTAACCAAGGTTTACATCCGTCGGTCTCATCCATCATGCATCCATACACTGGTCAATGTTATCTTTGCCTCTCTGATCTATTATCTCAGACTCTCTGATCTGTTATCTTTGCCTCTCCAATCTATTCTCTCAGGCTCTCAGATCTACTCTATCACTCTGTTATCTATTTTCTCAGACTCTCTGATCTATTCTCTGAGACTCTCTGATCTGTTCTAGTGATGTCATTATCTTCGTTCGTGATGGACTACTACTACTACTACTACTACTACTACTACTACTATTTCTACCACTACTACTACTACTACCACTACTACTACTACTACTATTATTACTACTACTACTACTACTACTACTACTACTACTACTACTACTACTACTACTACTACTACTACTACTACTACCACTATTATTACTACTACTACCACTACTACTACTACTACTACTACTACTACTATTATTACTACTACTACTACTACTACTACTACTACTACTACTACCACTATTATTACTACTACTACTACTACTACTACTACCACTACTACTACTACCACTACTACTACTACTACCACTACTACTACTACTACTACTACTACTACTACTACTACTACCACTACTACTACTACTACTACTACTACTACTACTACTACTACTACTACTACTACTACTACTACTACCACTACTACTACTACTACTACTACTACTACTACTACTACTACTACTACTACTACCACTCCTACTACTACTACTACTACTACTACTACTACTACTACTACTACCACTACTACTACTACTACTACTACTACTACCACTACTACTACTACTACTACTACTACTACTACTACCACTACTACTACTACTACTACTACTACCACTACTACTACTACTACTACTACTACTACTACCACTACTACTACTACTACTACTACTACTACTACTACTACTACTACTACCACTACTACTACTACCACTACTACTACTACTACTACTACTACTACTACCACTACTACTACTACTACTACTACTACTACTACTACTACTACTACTACTACTACTACTACTACTACTACTACTACTACTACTACTACTACTACTACCTACTACTACTACCACTACTACTACTACTACTACTACCACTACTACTACTACTACTACTACTACTACTACTACTACTACTACTACTACCACTACTACTACTACTACTACTACTACTACTACTACTACTACTACTACTACTACTACTACTACCACTACTACTACTACTACTACTACTACTACTACTACCACTACTACTACTACTACTACTACCACTACTACTACCACTACTACTACTACTACTACTACTACTACTACTACTACTACTACTACTACTACTACCACTACTACTACTACTACTACTACTACCACTACTACTACCACTACTACTACCTACTACTACTACTACTACTACTACTACTACTACTACTACTACTACTACTACTACTACTACTACTACCACTACTACTACTACTACTACTACTACTACTACTACCACTACTACTACCACTACTACTACTACTACTACTACTACTACTACTACCACTACTACTACTACTACTACTACTACTACCACTACTACTACTACTACTACTACTACTACACTACTACCACTACTACTACCACTACTACTACTACTACTACTACCACTACTACTACCACTACTACTACTACCACTACTACTACCTACTACTACTACCACTACTACTACTACTACTACTACTACTACTACTCTACTACTACTACTACTACTACTACCACTACTACTACTACTACTACACTACTACTACTACTACTACTACTACTACTACTACTACTACTACTACCACTACTACTACTACTACTACCACTACTACTACTACTACTACCACTACTACTACTACTACTACACTACTACTACTACTACTACTACTCCTACTACTACTACTACTACTACTACTACTACCACTACTACTACCACTACTACTACCACTACTACTACTACTACTACTACTACTACTCCTACTACTACTACTACTACTACTACTACTACTACTACTACTACTACTACTACTACTACTACTACTACTACTACTACTACTACTACTACTACTACTACTACTACTACCACTACTACTACTACTACTACTACCACTACTACTACTACTACTACTACTACTACTACTACTACCACTACTACTACTACTACTACTACTACTACTACTACTACTACTACTACTACTACTACTACTACTACTACTACTACTACTACTACTACTACTACTACTACTACTACTACTACTACTACTACTACTACTACTACTACTACTACTACTACTACTACTACTACTCCTACTACTACTACTACTCTACTACTACTACTACTACTACTACTACTACTACTACTACTACTACTACTACTACTACTACTACTACTACTACTACTACTACTACTACTACTACTACTACTACTACTACTACTACTACTACCACTACTACTACTACTACTACTACTACTACTACTACTACCACTACCACTACTACTACCACTACTACTACTACCACTACTACTACTACTACTACCACTACTACTACCACTACTACTACTACCACTACTACTACTACTACTACTACTACTACTACTACCACTACTACTACTACTACCACTACTACTACTACTACTACTACTACTACTACTACCACTCTACTACTACTACTACTACTACTACTACTACTACTACTACTACTACTACCACTACTACTACTACTACTACTACTACTACTACTACTACTACTACTACCTACTACTACTACTACTACTACTACTACTACTACTACTACTACTACTACTACTACTACTACTACACTACTACTACTACTACTACTACTACTACTACCACTACTACTACTACTACTACTACTACTACTACTACTACTACTACTACTACTACTACTACTACTACTACCACTACTACTACTACTACCACTACTACTACTACTACTACCACTACTACTACACTACTACTACTACTACTACTACTACTACTACTACTACTACCACTACTACTACCACTACTACTACCACTACTACTACCACTACTACTACTACTACCACTACTACTACTACTACTACCACTACTACTACCACTCCTACTACTACCACTACTACTACTACTACTACTACTACTACTACTACTACTACTACTACTACCACTACTACTACCACTCCTACTACTACTACTACTACTACTACTACTACTACTACTACTACCACTACTACTACTACTACTACTACTACTACTACTACTACTACTACTACTACTACTACTACTACTACTACTACTACTACTACTACTACTACTACTACTACCACTACTACTACTACTACTACTACTACTACTACCTACTACTACTACTACCACTACTACTACTACCACTACTACTACTACTACTACTACTACCACTACTACTACTACTACTACCACTACTACTACTACTACCACTACTACTACTACTACCACTACTACTACTACTACTACTACTACTACTACTACTACTACTACTACCACTACTACTACTACTACCACTACTACTACTACTACCACTACTACTACTACTACCACTACTACTACTACCACTACTACTACCACTACTACTACCACTACTACTACTACTACTACCTACTACTACTACTACCACTACTACTACTACCACTACTACTACCACTACTACTACTACTACTACCACTACTACTACTACTACTACTACTACCACTACTACTACTACTACCACTACTACTACTACCACTACTACTACTACCACTCCTACTACTACCACTACTACCACTACTACTACTACTACTACTACTACTACTACTACTACCACTACTACCACTACTACTACCTACTACTACTACTACCACTACTACTACTACCACTACTACTACTACTACCACCACTACTACCACTACTACCACCACTACTACCACTACTACTACTACCACTACTACTACTACCACTCCTTACTACTACCACTACTACCACTACTACTACTACCACTACTACTACTACCTCTACTACTACTACTACTACTACTACTACTACTACCACTACTACTACTACTACTACTACTACTACTACTACTACTACTACTACTACTACTACTACTACTACTACTACTACTACTACTACTACTACTACCACTACTACTACTACTACTACTACTACTACTACTACCACTACTACTACCACTACTACTACTACCACTACTACTACTACTACTACCACTACTACTACCACTACTACTACTACCACTACTACTACTACTACTACTACTACTACCACTACTACTACTACTACTACTACTACCACTACTACTACTACTACTACTACCACTACTACTACTACTACTACTACTACTACTACTACCACTACTACTACTACTACCACTACTACTACTACCACTACTACTACTACTACTACTACCACTACTACTACCACTACAACTACTACCACTACTACTACTACTACTACTACCACTACTACTACTACTACTACTACTACTACTACCACTACTACTACTACCACTACTACTACCACTACTACTACTACTACTACTACTACTACTACTACCACTCCTACTACTACTACTACTACCACTACTACTACCACTACTACTACTACTACTACTACTACTACCACTACTACTACTACTACTACTACCACTACTACTACCACTACTACTACTACTACTACTACTACCACTACTACTACCACTACTACTACTACTACTACTACTACTACTACTACTACTACCACTACTACTACCACTACTACTACCACTACTACTACCACTACTACTACTACTACTACTACTACCACTACTACTACCACCACCGCTACCACTACTACTACTACTACTACTACTACTACTACTACCACTACTACTACTACTACTACCACCACCGCTACCACTACTACTACTACTACTACTACCACCACCACCGCTACCACTACTACTACTACTACTACTACTACTACCACTACTACTACTACCACTACTACTACCACTACTACTACCACTACTACTACTACTACTACTACTACCACTACTACTACCACTACTACTACCACTACTACTACCACTACTACTACTACTACTACCACTCCTACTACTACCACTACTACTACTACTACTACTACTACTACTACTACCACTACTACTACTACTACTACCACTACTACTACCACTACTACCACTACTACTACTACTACTACCACTCCTACTACTACCACTACTACTACTCCTACTACTACTCCTACTACTACTACTACTACCACTACTACTACCACTACTACTACCACTACTACTACCACTACTACTACTACTACTACTCCTACTACTACTCCTACTACTACTACTACTACTACTACTACTACCACTACTACTACTACTACTACTACTACTACTACTACTACTACTACTACTACTACTCCTACTACTACTCCTACTACTACTACTACCACTACTACTACTACTACTACTACCACTACTACTACTACTACTACCACTACTACTACTACTACTACCACTACTACTACTACTACTACTACTACTCCTACTACTACTCCTACTACTACTACTCCTACTACTACTCCTACTACTACTACTACTACTACTACTACTACTACTCCTACTACTCCTACTACTACTACTACTACTCCTACTACTACTACTACTCCTACTACTACTACTACTCCTACTACTACTACTACTACTACTACTACTACTCCTACTACTACTACTACTACTACTACTACTACTACTCCTACTACTACTCCTACTACTACCACTACTACTACTACTACTACCACTACTACTACTACCACTACTACTACTACTACTACTACTACCACTACCACTACTACTACCACTACTACTACTACCACTACTACTACTACTACTACCACTACTACTACCACTACTACTACTACCACTACTACTACTACTACTACTACTACTACTACTACCACTACTACTACTACTACCACTACTACTACTACTACTACTACTACTACTACTACCACTCCTACTACTACTACTACCACTACTACTACTACTACTACTACTACTACTACCACTACTACTACTACTACCACTACTACTACTACTACTACTACCACTCCTACTACTACTACTACACTACTACTACTACCACTACTACTACTACTACTACTACTACTACTACCACTCCTACTACTACTACTACTACTACTACTACCACTACTACTACCACTCCTACTACTACTACTACTCCTACTACTACTACTACTACTACTACTACCACTACTACTACTACTACCACTACTACTACTACTACTACACTACTACTACCACTACTACTACTACTACTACTACTACTACTACTACTACCACTACTACTACCACTACTACTACCACTACTACTACCACTACTACTACTACTACCACTACTACTACTACTACTACCACTACTACTACCACTCCTACTACTACCACTCCTACTACTACTACTACTACTACTACTACCACTACTACTACTACTACTACCACTACTACTACCACTCCTACTACTACTACTACTACTACTACTACTACTACTACTACTACCACACTACTACTACTACTACTACTACTACCACTACTACTACTACTACTACTACTACTACTACTACCACTACTACTACTACTACTACTACTACTACTACCACTCCTACTACTACTACTACTACTACTACTACTACCACTACTACTACCACTCCTACTACCACTACTACTACTACCACTCCTACTACTACTACCACTACTACTACCACTACTACTACTACTACTACCACTACTACTACTACTACCACTACTACTACTACTACCACTACTACTACTACTACCACTCCTACTACTACTACTACTACTACTACCACTACTACTACTACCACTACTACTACTACTACCACTACTACTACTACTACCACTACTACTACTACCACTACTACTACTACCACTACTACTACCACTACTACTACTACTACTACCACTACTACTACTACTACCACTACTACTACTACCACTACTACTACCACTACTACTACTACTACTACCACTACTACTACTACTACTACTACTACCACTACTACTACTACTACCACTACTACTACTACCACTACTACTACTACCACTCCTACTACTACTACCACCACTACTACCACTACTACTACTACTACTACCACTACTACTACTACCACTACTACCACCACTACTACCACTACTACTACTACCACTACTACTACTACCACTCCTACTACTACCACTACTACTACTACTACCACCACTACTACCACTACTACCACCACTACTACCACTATTACTACTACCACTACTACTACTACCACTCCTACTACTACTACCACTACTACCACTACTACTACTACCACTACTACTACTACCACTCCTACTACTACCACTACTACTACTACTACCACACTACTACCACTACTACACACTACTACCACTACTACTACTACCACTACTACTACTACCACTCCTACTACTACTACTACTACTACTACCACTACTACTACTACACTACCACTACTACTACTACTACTACTACTACTACTACTACCACTACTACTACTACCACTACTACTACTACTACTACTACTACTACCACTACTACTACTACTACTACTACTACTACTACTACTACTACTACTACTACTCCTACTACTACCACTACTACTACTACTACTACTACTACTACTACTACTACTACTACTACCACTACTACTACTACTACTACTACCACTACTACCACTACTACCACTACTATTACTACTACT